>JANAVB010031619.1:8899083-9499083 GCA_029216955.1 Iris pallida
GGCCTAGGGAGCTGCCTGCCCCCCCCCCCCCAACTGACAGCAGCAGCTGCAGTTACTGCGTAGCAGTGACAGCTAACAGGAGCAGTACAACAACAATAGGCACAACCCCCCCCATTTAACCCCTATCGATCCGTATATACCCCACTATATACCTATATATATACATATATATACCCTATTATTAGCTCTATAAACCCTAATAAACCCACTAGAATAACCCCCAAAACTTGTTCCAAGAGAGTGTGAAAGTATAGGTTGAAGAGAGTTTGAGTGAGTGAGTTAATGGGTGAGTTGATAGATTTGGTGATAGGGAAAATTGAGTTCCGTGATTCGAAACACGTTGAAACTTGGAGGGGACTTAGATAATGTGATTTAGATTTTGTAGGTAGGCTTCGGAGTTGGAATCGGGGTTGCGTGGGATCGGGGAGATGGTATCGCACCGCACCATTCCGTATCTTGAAATATTGAAGATAACGGGTAAACGGGCGATACGGACCGTAAGATGGACTGGATGTCCACTTACCCTAGAAAACTTGGTAGGTATGGTTATATAGGCTAGTACCCTACTATCTAGGAAGCACAGAGTGGAATCCTAAGGGAAGGCCATTGCGTCAAGTTAGAAGGTTTAAGGGTAAATATTAAGGGGTAACGGGTAAATTCAAGATAGGAGTTCGGATATTCGGATTGACTTGATGAAACTGGTGGCATGTTGGGTACACCTACAAATGTCATATTTGAACCAATTTTGGCTCGGTTGACCCAGAGTTGACTTTTTACCCAAAAGTCAAGTGAGTCAACACTTTGTCTAGATTTGACCCATCCAAACAGAGTTGACCAGTGACCAAAGGTCAACTGTTGGTCAACATTTGAACAGTTTGACCTAGGGTGACCTAGAGTTGACCAGAGTTGATCAGGGTTGACCAGTGACCAAAGTCAACTGAGGCCAACTCTTGACCCCGTTGACTTTCTTCGACTTGTTTTGACTTGCGATGAGGTAGACTAGAGTTGACTTAGTCTGACTTAGATTGACTTGATATAACTTGTTTGACCTAGAGACTTGACAGGACTTAGTGTACTCAGTGAGACCTAGTTTGACCTAGATTTCATATTCATTGTGAATCATTCTTAAACTTGTTTAAACCGAAATTAACATAACAATATCTCATCTTTAGTTTCTGATTACCGCTCTGAGCATGATATATCCTACAGCTCAGGATAGCAGCGAGTACATTCACTGATAGTTTTCATTGTCTTGATATCTGCTATATCGATTCAGTCGTAGTGTCTTACTTGATTCTCAGACACGATAGTTCACGGACTAGTATTGTCGGATTCCTATCATGAGATATCATTCTTGGATTTCTTGGGATCTGGTACTTGCTTGGTCTTGAGTCTTGTACTTGTATGACGCCGATTCTGAAGAGGACTTGCTCCCCTCTTAGGGAATCCCGCGTCATGACGTGCTATGTCCGGATCCGTATACTATTCTGGGAAATGGGAAATTTTATAGATAGTGTGATCAATGCCCACCTTGAGTTACTACTTGTATCATAGCTATACCCTCACCTCACGATGGGTATAGCCTGACCTGTGCTACTACTTGCTCCATAGCTTACCATTTCCGGCCGGGCCGAGTCCACGTACTTGTAGCCGGTCGGCTGGAAGCCTGATCTTGACCCATACCGATCACATTATGCTATAATATTCGAGGCAGTATGCGAAGGGTAACGTGCGCGGATGGTGCAGCGTGCAAAGCCCGCACGCGGGATAAGCGGCACAACGCGCGAAGCACACACGGGAGGAGATAGCGCGACGTGCGAAGCGTGCGCGGGAGGTTGGCATGACGCACGAAGCGCGTACGGGGAGGGATGGCGCGGTACGCAAAGCGTGCGCGGAGTGGCCATCGTCCCCAACCAGCAGCAAGCTTCGGCCATAGAGTTTTCTAAAACTTTTAATGCCCATAACTTGAGCCATAGGACTCAGAATCGGGCGAAATAAAGCCAAAATTAATGAGATCGAATTCTCTACAACATGGAACAATTATTTTCAAAAATAAGCAAGTTCCATAGATAAAAACCACGAAAATCCATAAAATCCTAGTTTTATAAATTTAGATATACACAAAACTATCCATTAAAATCAAAAACACTAAGTACTAAATATATAGAGAATGAAGAGATGAACAATCTAAACTAATAATATCAAGGAAACAACAAGAAATAAAAAAATGGAAGTGGTCTCTCCATTTAGTGCAAGGTGTACTTGCCAAAAAGTGGTTGAGGAAAATGAATGAGGGTTAATGAGAGGGGAGAGAGAGAGAGAGAGAGAGAGAGAGAGAGAGAGAGAGAGAGAGGAGAGAGAGAAAGAGAATATTTATAGTGGGTGGGTTGGATCATAAAAACCCTAATCCTAGCATGCTCTAACCATGTGACTAATGAGACATGTTAATTGTTACATGCTACAAATAATAATTTAGTTAATTAAATAAAACCCTAGTCACAACACGCTCCAGAAATTCTATCATCGAAGTAGTGAACCACGCCTACAACCAGACAAGGACAACGGTGGCATACTATTCCGTAATGAGATATTGTTCTATGCTACGACCAGGTGTAAAATACAATATCACAGGTGCACGTGTACAGATTCCAGATACAATATACAAAAACATGTAACAAATACGTATATCGGGAACGAGGAGTGACATCTCTACCCTCTTTAGAAAAATTTTGTCCTCGAAATTTCAGCCAAGACAAGATAGAGAAATCAAGGCAAACAACACTAATTACATGACTAATTACACATGCAACCTTATTGATTATAGCAGGCATTTAGAGAACAATCATCCACCATAGTGGGTGAAAATTAAGCATGGAACCAGATTATGAAAGCATAAGAATAAACATACCTTCTGAGTCGAACAGGTACGGATATCGAGATATAATCTCGTCCTCGTGCTCCCATAACGACTCTCCCGGTGAGTGATGGCCCCAAGCAACACGGACAAGACTAATAGTCCGGTTCTTGAGCACCTTCTCTCACCAATCCAAAATAGATACGGGTTATTTCTCGTAAGTCGGGTCGGTACCAACGACCAGCTCATAATGATCGAGGACATGACTCAGATCCGGGACATGCCTACGCAACTGAGATATATAAAATACATCATGTACATCACGTAGCGAAGGAGGAAGGACAAGACGATAAGAAAAATTGCTTACCCGGACGAGAACATCAAACAGACCAACATATCTCGGACTAAGCTTTCATCGGGATCCAAATCTAATGACACCCTGAGTATGCAAAATCTCAGAAACAGTTGGTCGCCGACACCAAACTCTAGAGGCCTACGACGCTGATATGCCCAATAACGGTGTCGATCCTGCGTAACTCGTAGTCGTTCTCTGATCAACTTGACTATCTCCACTATCTGCATGATCGTCTCTGGTCCCAATGATTTCCGTTCTCCCACGTCGCCCCATGCTACAGGAGATCTGCACTTCCTTTCATATAATACTTCAAATGGATCAATCTGAGGACTTGCCCGATAACTATTATTGTAGGAGAACTGTACCAAATGAAGATGATCTTTCCAAGATTCGTCGAAGTCTAAGGTACAAGCTCACAACATATCTTCCAATGTCTGAATGGTTCTTTCGGACTATCCGTCTATCTGTGGATAATAAGCTCTACTGAACCTCAACTTGGTACCCAAACTTTGATGCAAACTTCACCAAAAAGTGAGAGTTGAACCGTGTGTCTCGATCTGATACTATGCTTACTGGAACACCATGCTGCCTCACCATCTGCTTCATATATATTTTTGCCAACTGATCAGTAGACTGCCCCACTCTGAAAGAAAGAAAATGAGCAACCTTTGTGAGCCGATCCACTATCACCCAAACTGCGTTCCGACTAGTCGGGGATCTAGGTAAACCGGTCACAAAATCCATCGTAATGTGCTCCCACTTCCACTCCGGAATAGGAAGCACCTGCAACAATCCTGCTGGCCTCTGCTGCTCTGCCTTCACTTGCTGACATACTAAACATCTGGAAACAAATCTTACTATCTTCCTCTTCATGCCATTCCACCAAAAGTGCTGCCTTATATCCTGATATATCTTTATCCCTCCGGGATGAATGGAATAAGGAGAACTATGAGCCTCTGATATAACTTCATATTGAAGGTCTCCACTTGGTACACAAAGACGATTTCCAGTGTACCATCTTTATGGATTACTAACTCCTTCCTGAGACCTGACTCATATTCTGATCGAAGCTTCTGGATTTGTTGGTCCTCTGCATATGCTGCTATGATCCTCTCCACCAAAGTAGACTGAATCTACAAACTGGCTATAATTCATGTATCTTGCAGCAAGATTACGTCAATTTCCATCTCCTAAAGATCTTCTAAAATATGCCTCTGCGAGGTCAAGATGAATGCACTACTTCTTCTGCTCAAGGCATCTGCTACCATATTCGCCTTGTTGGATGATACTGAAAATTTACATCGAAATCCTTCAGTAATTCCAACCATCTTCTCTACCTCATGTTCAGGTCCCTCTGGGTGAATACATACTTTAAGCTCTTATGATCAGTGTAAATCTCTACTCGATCTCCATTCAAGTAATGCCTCCATAATTTAAGCGAAAACACTACTGCAGCTAACTCCAAATCGTGGGTCGGATAGTTCTTCTCATGATCACGAAGTTGTCGAGACGCATATGCTATCACCCTTCTATGTTGCATCAATACACACCCGAGTCCTTTCCCGGATGCATCATAATATACTGTAAACCCTCCGATCCTACTGGAAGTGTAAAGATCGGGGCTGAGATTAATCTCTTATTCAATTCTTCAAAACGATGCATGACACTCTGCTGACCAAACAAACTCTATATCCTTATGCTTCAAGGGTACTAAAATCCTGGCAAAGTCTGCCATGGACCTCCTGTAGTAACCTGCCAGTCCCAAAAAACTGTACATCTGCTACAGTCTTCAGAACTGACAAATTCTTTACTACCTCAACCTTCTTCAGATCTACTGACACTTCTGTTCCAAAAATGATATGTCCCAGGAACGAAATATGATCCAACCAAAATTCACATTTACTAATCTTCGCATAAAGTTGATGCTCCCTCAAGGTCTACAAAAATGTCTAAAAATATTTCTTATGCTCAACCACACTACTAGAATAGACGAGAATGTCGTCTATGAATACTACTATAAACTTATCCAAATATGGCATAAAGATGCGATTCATCAATTCCATGAATACTGATGGGGCATTAGTTAATCCAAATGGCATCACCAAAAACTCATAATGCCCATATTACGATCTAAATGCTATCTTGGGGATGTCATGCTCCTGGACTCTCACTTGATAATACCCAGACCAAAGGTCAATCTTCGAGAAGACTGGCTCTACTCAGCTGATTAAACAAATCATTAATCATTGAAAGCGGGTACTTGTTCTTTACTGTCACCGCATTCAACTGCCTATAATCAATACACATCTGTGTCGTCCCATCCTTCTTAGGTACTAAAATCACTGGTGCTCCCCAGGGTGATTCACTATCTCAAATAAACTTCTTCGCCTTCAATTCTTCCACCTGCTGATATAGTTTGTCCAACTCTGGTTCTGACATTCTGTAAACCCTGCTGGATATAGGCTTCGTTTCAGGATTCAACTCAATGCAGAACTCCTACTTAGAAGCTCATCTGGAAAAACATTAAGAAACTCTTCGACCACCCTCGGAACCTTCTCCTCCACTGCTACTTGCCGCTACAACTATGCCCTTGGAATGATCCTCCAATGATCACACAAAGGTGAACTCTTCAATGCCTGGAATATTAAATACCACCCGACCTCCTCGATAATTTATCGTCGCATGACTGTCTCTCAACCAGTCCATGCCTAGGACTACGTCGATGTTGTCCATAGGGAACTCAATCAAAGATGCAGGCAATAAATGTCCACACACAACGATCGAACACGCTAAACATACTCTGCTAACTCCTACGAGTCCATTACCAGTGAGTATATTCATCCTCTCTGGCAATGCCTCGAACTCCAATCCAATATGTGTCACAAATCGTACAGATACAAAAGAATGGGTAGCCCCCAAATTGAATAATGCTACTACAAGAGAAGAGGTAACAGAAATAGTACCTACAACCACGTCGCCTGATGCTAGTGCCTCCTCCAGAGATAAAGTGAATGCCTGACCCTGGCCATGCTGAGCTCCCTGCTGCTGCTGCTGCTGCTGCCTCTGCTGGCCTCCCTAATTCTGCGCTTAACGAAACATCTGAGCCTGCATCGAAGACGCTGGGCTAATGGCCTTACTGTCAATGCTGGTCCTCTGATCAGTGCTACCCCTGGAGCTGGCAATGCTAAAAATTGCTGAACTGGCCCTTCTAGCCTCTACATCATAGGAAAATTAGCGATAATGTGGTCTGGGCTACCATACCTCATGCATAATTTATTAGCTGCCCGACACACATCTCCAGTGCGCCCTCCCTTACCACAGTAAGTACATCCCATAGGCGCCCCCAGGCGTTGCTGCTAGTTCCTCGACTGTCGATGTCGAACTGGTGCTATTAACATAGGTACTGCCGGCCTCCGCAGTGCTCCTTGATCAGGAATACGAACGTCCGGTGCTGGTACAGACGTTCGCTGTGCTTCTCCTCCGCCCCCACTCTGGGTATGAGACCTCTTTTAGCCCCAGTCCTTGTCGCCAACCTTTGTTGGGTAAGCTCGTGCCTCCGAGCTGTCGTTAAAACTGCATCAAAAGTCTGGTAGTCGTGCCCTTCTACCAGCTGTAGAATCTCTATATGAAGTCCCTACTGGAACCTCATAGCCTTCTCTGGCTCCGTAGCCACCATCGTCGGTGCAAACTGACTTAATCTGCAGAATTTTGCTGCATATCCATCCAACGTCTTACCAGCCTGCATGAGATTATAAACCTCTGTTGAAGCTCAAACCGTGCTATCACACCAAAGTACTTGGCCTTGAACCTGGTACTGAAGCTATCCCAAGGAATATGACGCCTTATTCCAACCTCTTCTGATGCCCACCAGTCGCGGATGAGATCCTAAAGTAATAATCTGACTTGGTCAACCTTCTTTTCTGTTGGAACCTTTGCTGCTGCCAAAATGGCCTCAATATCCTGAAGCCAAGCATCCGCCGTAATAGTATCCTCCGTGCTGTCAAAGTACCTCAAATTAAGTCGACAAAACCTCCACGACGCTCCCGAGTCAGCCGGACACTCCTCCCAAGGGCTAATTGTAATCCCTGATTCAGTAGTATATTCTATTCCTGCTGCTGGGTCTGCTGTTACTGATGAGATGCTACCTGACGCGGCTGAGTGGCTAAAAATCCCTGAATAACCTCAAGGAGTGCTGCAACATTGGGTACTGTCGCCGCCGGCACTGCTGGTGGTGCAGGGATTTCCGGAACCTGTTGCTCCATCGGCTCTGACATAATTTCTACTCGAATCAGACCATGAGGAGGCATTCCTTCATGTTACTGCCCTATCTAGTCATGCTATGTTGGACGTTCTTCCACGTTGGCCTCGTACTGAGAAGGAAGTACTCCTATAAGAAAAGATATAGGATTTCAAATGACAGGACGAGGAAGATTCGATGATGTAAATCAAATTAACAATCAAGGTAAGGAAAGTAAAGACAAGACAAGAGATCAAAGGGAACAAGTTTTGATTGAGACTCCTATAATAATAACAACCCACAATATCAGGACCTGCATAGGCCATCACTAGAACCTTGTCACGCCCCAGTACCGGAATACGGGGACGGACATGACCAGCTACACCGTATGAGGTACAAAGACGTCACACAACGATCATGGCTGTAAAGAGACAAGGGGGTGTATACTACAATCAAGTTGCCTAGGGTCATACATTACATCTATGTCTCAATCATTCAAACAAGGAAACAGTAATTAATGAACATATAGGATAAAGCAGTAAGGCATCCCGACGCTTCATCAAAATGATCGTAAGGAGCTAGTTTTATAAGTCAGCTAGTCCATAGAGTCATAAATACATAATCATATTCAGCTGTAGTATAATTTAATTATAATTATGCATAGAAACTAATATCTAGAATAACCGGCTAAACAGGTCCCGGTGGCTAAACGCCAGAACAAAACTGATGATGCTATAGTGGTGGAGAAGAAATCCACTCGAGTCCTCTGACGGCCATGCTCCTAGTATGCACCATTGTTGTCAGGAAAGAAGACTGGATCCTCGGGCTCTGCTACGAGATCTGGCCAAACAAAACTAGCAGGGTCAGCCCCGAATAACAAGTACCACAAGGGAGCACATAAGAGAGAGAGACAAAATCTAAGCATAATAATTAATAACAAGACTTGGCTCAGGAGTTATAGGCTTATAACGTATTATCGAGACCATACGACACCACTACAACCAGACAAGGACAAACGGTACCGATATTGTACCGTGATAAGATACATCCTATAACCCTGGTCAAGTTATGGACTTCTGGTCATAACCTCGAACCATAGCCTGTCATAGCACGATAGCCTAACCCAACAACCAAACAAGGACATCAGTTGGACCACGCACCATGATAGTCCATATTCTTCGGCTACTAACAGAAGATACAGTTCACAAGCAAATCATTTTACGAGCAGCCAATCATTCCTACGGCTTTCTATATTTGGCGGGATTATTCCCGTAATGTTGTATATAGGAATCCTCAGATCGTGCTGTTCCAGCAGAGCTAGCCATTCCATTATATAATGCATATCACATTGATTATGCACCGGTCGCCCGAAGGACTACCGTGTGGAACATATAACTCATAACACATAGGAGTCAGATATTGTCATCTACTACCGACAGATTAAACAATATTCGTAGTGGCCAACCCAAAACGTCAGGGAGGGACCTGGGGTAGCTAGTATAACACGATCTCGAGATTCTTTCACTTTCTAATGCATCTACCAAATTGAGTTGCTTAGTTAAGCCATATGTTGGTCTTGGATTCACACGTCGTGGTCACATGTTTATCCCTTTAGATGTCGTACCTAGTACAGGTACCCTAAGTTTGAATCCATACTGGCTCATAGAGCCCCACATATGGATCCATTCTTAGTGTAATGCATCAATCAAACAAGCAACACCACATCATTGCCTCTAACCATTTATCATGTATGTATTGGAGGCTCAGAATGTACTAACATATAACGCGTAGGATTCACTTAGCACATAGGATAGCACCTCAGTGTACACATAGATTGTACCTTAGTACACACATAGGATGTACCAGCACATGCACACCTAATCAGATCACGAACATAGTCAAGTCGCTTAGTCATATGATAGCTACTAGGCACATAGGTCACTTGGGCACATAGGCATATGGGTCAAACATGTGAGGCGCATAGGTACATAAAGCATGCAGACACGCAGTACGCGCGTGGAAGGCAACACACGAAAGGTAGCACACAAAGGGCAGCACGCACGGATGGCGTAGCGTACGAAATACGCACGCTGAAGGATGATACGACGCACGAAGCGTGCATGCGGAATAAGCAGCACGACGTACGAAGCGCGTACGAGAGGTTCGCACGGCACGCGAAGCGCACGCAAGAAGGGATGGCACGGCATGCGAAGTGCGCGTACGGAGTGGTCGTCGTTCCCTACCAGCAGCAAGCTTCGGCTATAGAGTTTTCTAAAACTTCTAATGTCTATAACTTGAGCCAAAGGAATCGGAATCGGGCGAAACAAAAGCCAAAATTGAATGAAATCAAATTCTCTACAACATAAAACAATTAGTTTTAAAAAATAAGCAAGTTTCATACACGAAAACCCATAAAGCCTAGTTTTATAAACTTAGATCTACACAAAACTGTCCATTAAAATAAAAAACACCAAGTACTAAACATGTAAAGAATGAAGCGATGAACAATCTAAACTAGTAATATCTAGGAAACAACAAAAAATGAAAAAATGCAAGTGGTCTCTCCATTTACTATAAGGTGTACTTGCCTAAAAGTGGTTGTGGAAAATGAATAAGGGTTTATGAGAGGAGAGAGAGAGAGAGAGAGAGAGGAAGAGAATATTTATAGTGGGTGGGTTGGCTCATAAAAATCCTAATCCTTGCATGCCCTAACCACGTGACTAATGAGACATGTTAATTGTTACATGCTACAAATAATAATTTAATTAAATAAATAAAATTCTAATCACAATACGGTCCAGAAAGCCTATCATCGAAGTAGTGAACCACGCCTACAACCAGACAAGGACAAGGGATGGCACACTATTTTGCGACGAGATACTGTTCCATGCCACGACCAGTATAAAATATAGGATCACAGGTGCACGTGTACAGATACCATATACAGAAACATGTAACAAATACGTATATCGGGAATGGGGAGTGACACACAGGCTTATGCGTCTACCCCAGGAGGCTTATGCGCCTTCATGAGCTTCAACTCAATTGAGTTACAAGTCTTCCTGAGAGTAACCCAGAGCGTTCGAAAAGTTCTTGTATGATCTTGCTGATTCCAAGGAGTAGATCGTCTATGGGGCGAATCTTGCTTTGAGCAAAGGTGACCTGTTCACCCCAACAAGGAGATAGTTTTTGCTTTTTTCTTGTTGTTTTCGTTCTATCTTATTATAGCGTCTGCGAACGTAAAGAGAAGAACGGTTTTGGTTATTTCTTCTTCATCCTTCTTTGACGTGAACGTTCTATCTTAATTATAACTATGTTTGCAAGGAAAAACGGGTTCTTTAATTTGTCTGCTTGATTTTGGGGTTTCCTACGTAATATTGCGGGATTTGTGAAGTTCGGAGAGCAAGTCTCTTGCACCTTGAACTTCTTCTTCATGATTAAACAGAGTGCAGACTGAAAAGTCTTGCTTGAACTCTGTTGTTCCTAGCCTAAGTTCTCATCTTTGTTCACCTCGGGACTAACAATTTCTTCCAAGTTTTGACCTAGTATTTTTTTCCCCAAAGGATAGAGGTTTGTGGCACGTAAAAGCAATTTTAAAAAAACAAAATCAAATGATACCCATCGAAAAAAAAACATTTTTTCCAAAGAATCTGTGTTGTACTTGTTAATTAAGATTTTATTCAACAATATATCGAGTTATTTCTTGCAACTAGTATTATTTTTTCTGGTAGAGGCTAGATGTTTATGGTTATAAAAGCCATTTCCATAAAGTGAATTCAATTGTTACTGTATAAATATGTCTCCATATTGGTAATAAAATTATATTTTTAGATATAATACATCTCAATCCCACATTTCACAAAGGTAAAAAATTATTACATATAAAGGGGGGGGGGGGAAGAGAGAGATTAATCTATTAATCATAATAAATAGAGATGCAAGTATTAAACCTTGTATCTCTCTTATATGCAAAGCAAGCACTCTACCATTTAAATTTGTAAACCGTGTTTGGTTCATTGCAAATGTAATTGTAATCATAAAAAAAATTATAATGTAATTGAGTTTGTAATGTAATAGACTTACAATTATAATTAATTATTATGTTTGGTTGGAACATGTAATTAAATTATGTCATGTAATACCAACTACATTCAATTATTTAATTTACCATATAATAAATGGACTAATAATTATTATTTATATCACTTTGACAAATATACATTTGATATTTATATTTTTCTATTTTGGCCAGCCTTAACATTTATAAAGATAAGTAGTCTGTTGGGACCCTATTGTGCAAGGATATCCTTGCAGTACCCTGATAACAGTTATCGTTTGCTCGGGTGTTTGTGTAAATAAGAGCATAAGATACTCTTAATTAAAATATTACTCCCAACTGCGTAGAGGATGACACAAGCTGTGACTTATCAATAGGTTCCACCCAAATGTACGAAGTGCGATTGCTTGCTTTGGTCACACAAAAGGCAATTGCGCGGCTGCTACAAAAACAAAGAAGGCATGAAATGAGCTAGTTGACAGGGTCAGTCCTTTCACACCCCGATCGAGAAGGATCAAAATCTAGCCACTGGGCGTGATGCCATACAAGTCTAAATTGCATTTTTACAAGGCAAAACTATTCCAGTTCTTGGTATTTCTCAGAATTCAACGACAACGCAGCAAAATCAAGTAGATAAATTGAAGTCACAAAAAGATATGAAGAAAAGTATCTCTTTAGTGATATTTGAAATTGATTACAAGATATGCAGCCGAATACAGAGTTTACAACAAATTACATGATTCTTAAATAGTCAACTGAATATATACTTGCCATTTAGGCTACAATTGAACATGCCGATTTGGCTACAATCTCACTGGTACATCTTAATTATACTGTTCCATACATTATGTCCCGTATAGCAGAAGTCATCGTCTTGAAAGAAGAGCTTCTGCACACCCATTCGATTCATCGATGCCAAGCACTGATCAAACAATTTTTCCCAAGCATGGGCACCTATAAAATGCCCACAAACGTAGGTCAGTACATCATCTATGTACTGGCGAGCGGTGTTGGCCCAACTCACCTAAGAAGACAACACTAAATAATGATGTTATAGAACATTATTAAAAGTGGTCTTTCTCGTTGCCTTAGGGTCAATTAGCAGTTCATATCCGACAGAAGTAAAGCATGCATATATTTTTAGCCATCATAATATAAAGCATACAATATCATACTTGGTGATTCTTACCCATGGTCTTATAGCCATCCATGTAAATTTATAATACTTACCTTGCCTGCATAAGACATTGTTAGGAACAATATCATATTTCAATATATATGGTCACCGTTCAGGTGATTCTTACCAACAGCCGACATTCTTCTCGGTAATTGAGTAATACTTACTCTTCCTGCATAAAACATCATTAGTACTAGACCTATCTATATGAAGGTTATTGGCGACATGCCATCTTGGACTCGTATTACTGGTGAACGGCTAACTCCGAATGGGGTGCGAATCCAAAGGAGGTTTCCGAAACACCATGCTACTACTTCAGCACCATAGGTATTTCGGTGCCTTTTCAGTGGGCGGTAGCAAGCCCCCACTGCAAGTCCCGAAATCTCGATGTCAGTACGTCGACACCATCCTTGTTCCCCCTAGGATGAACCAGGTCCATGGCCGTGAAGTACCGTTCTGGGAACTACCTTATAAACAAGTTGTCCATGACCATGCAAGTATATGTAACTTATTTATGAAGAAAACATATAATGCATGATAAGGAAAACCATGTACTTCAGCCACCATTCTCATTCGTATTGCCATCTTTCTCATTCCAGGGTCTTGGCATAATCAATATTCTACATCGGCGATGGGATAATATAATGTTGTTACCCAATCCCTTTCCCACATCTTTGATACTATACATCTTTCCAACCAACTCAATGTACTCACCGCCAAATCCTTTCGGACTTAGCATCTGTTTTAGCATACATTCATTCGAACATAATTCAAGCATACTCACTGCCCAGTTCTTGAGTCTTAATATCTATGTTACCATCTATTCATCGAGCTAAGGCTCGATATACTCACCACCCAAGTATTTGGAACTTTGCTTCACCTGTCATGTATTTTATCTCAACATCGCACAAACATACAATTCATCGAGCAACAACAGTTTACGGTCATGTGATTATTTATCTTTTATTATCTTTCTGAATTCCATGCAAGGTGTTATTTAGCAACTCAACGAGTAAACATAGCATACTCATCCTTATTTTAAGCGTGAAGCTAAAAGATCTTCGAAGGGTTCAACACTACTCACATTCATAAGACGATTCCGCCACGATCGTATAGCCTTTCAAGCGATCCTTTCTGAATATTCCTAAGTCCAACAAGGCTTCATTGAACCAACCATCCGTCTTAAGACATCTTGCGGGTCGGGGCACTACAATATATACCACTCAGAAAAAGTTTAGTCCTCGAAACTTAAACCAAACTCATCCTCATAACTTCAACTAAATTTTATTAAACATTCCCAATGATCAACTTGCATTGTTTAACACTTCTCCACAAAGTCTCGACTGATTTCAAATGATGTACCATCTTGCTGCAATGTTCAAATTGATTCAAAGTAGTTTATCATCTCTGTTCTTTTCTCCAATAATCGTGCAATTCCTTAGGACATGATAATCCTTCCCCATGGTTTCGTATGAATTTAGCATACTACTTAGTTGGAATCATACACATATTTTAGGTGTTCCAGAAATACATGCATTTTAACCCAGTTCAGTGATAGAGAAAACGAACGAGCTACGGTATAACTTCATTCCCAAACGTTAGCAATTTCTCTTGAGCATCTCGTATAGCCACAATTCATTTATTTAATCTCCATCCAACTTATCAAATAATAAATGTTACCAATTTCAACTCGAATAGTTTTTCCACAACCGATCCGAAAATTTCCTGAAGCATTCTGACTTAGTACGTCAAGTATTCCAACGAATCCAGAGTTCCATTTTCAAGCCCATTGTCATTCATGCCACCAATTTTTTTAACAAAAGTCAATCACGATATTTAATTTCGACACCAATATTTCTCATCGATCAAATCATGTACTCATTATCGTTCGCATCTTATACACTTTATTGGCAACTCGTAAATTTCCATATCACGATCTATCTCCCAAGTTGTATCATCATCCAACTATAGCAAAAAAATTTTGATGTACTCAAACATTTCTCATATTGATTAAGCCAACATTATCATCTCGCATGAGCAACTCTCATTTCCAGCAATATTAATCCTGAGGGTCATTTCCAAATTGCCTTCGCTTTGCCGATCTTGACTACATGCACTACCTCATTCCGTCGTTACACTTATTCTCAATTCTGATCCGATTATCCATCAATGAAATTATTTCGACGGTCTCACCTTCAATTTTGCACAGCTTAATATGATTTCAACCAACAATCAGACCCAACCAGCTTTAACAATTTCTAACATTCTGAAAAGGCAACCAAGTTTCGAAACTGACATGATACCGTCATTTCGTCCAACTTGTAACATCAAATTTTTCAATCTTCATTCCATTTAGAAATTTACTTCCCGAAATATCTCACTCATTCTGATTATATCCATGCAACATCAATAGGAACATTTAAGGGTCTCCAACAGTCAACTTAGTCATCATTCAAGTCATTATGGTCAGCTACTCTAAGCTAAACTAAACATTCATCTAACTCATCTGAGATGAATAGCTAATAGGAACATACTTATCTCTGACCTTAGAGGCAACCAATTCTTATCATAGGGACTCTCTATCTTATCTCAGGGACAATCTATAATTCGACCAATTGTAGGGACATGAGACGCTACCCCAATCTTATGAACTTATTACAAAACCGAACAACTGAATATCATAGCCAATAAATCCAAAACTTAGGCAATCAACTGACACTATAGGCAACCAACCGATATTCTAGGCAACCAACCGACATTCTAGGGTCAAGTCTATCTACCAGTACTCATTCTCGGGTTACACCCAATAGAGTCTCATTCTAGACTTACCCACAACCGACAAAATCTATCCGACAATTCTTAAGAGTCAATCTTAAAGCCATCATATAAAACTTTATCAATCAGATATCAAAACTTTCAATTTCATTTCCATAGGCGCAACATCACTGCTCAATCCGACTTGCATCTTGATATCGTGCTCAATTTGTGTCTATCAGTCGGTCCAACTATTCCGAGTCAAAATCCAACATTGCTACCTCAGTGATCCATCATTTACAATATTACCTTTAGTCTTTTTGCAACATATTCAATTTCTATATTTCAATTTGTAGCCTCCCTTCCCAGAAGTTTTTTAAATATTTTTTTTATTATTTATTTGATTTAAATAGTGATTTTAGAAATTTTGTAAATAATTATTTAGTTAATTATTACGGTAGATGGTTTTAACCATGGTTAAGAATTGGAGTACAAGGTGAATAGGAATCATGGCACGGATAGTGCAGTGGCGTGCTTTGACTAGTGATTAGCCATGGTAGGGGAATACCGAGCCATAGGAGTGTCCTAACTAGGAAAACTAGGCCAAGTTATAGCGTGACCAATATAAATAAGTTTTATTAATTATTATTAGATTTATTGACTTGCAAGAACCCGGTTGAACCAAGTTAGTCCAAATTGGGCCCAAGTCAAATCCAAGCCCATGAGGTGTTGTAGTATGACCAAAGACGTCAGTATAGACACATATGGTATAGGTATTTTATCTTGGTAATTTTGGAGACAATTCTAGGAACAATTGCTATATATATAATATATTATATGTGCTTGTTATTAGAAATGATATTTTATTTAATACTATAGTAAATATTTCTCCTTAACAAATATGTTGGATTTTAGGGAAATTATCTAGGTTATATATATAAATAGAAGTGTATTTACGGTATGTGGAAAATTAGGCTTTTATTTATATATAAAATATCATGGTATTTTATTTGGGAATTTTTGGTATATAAAATTAATTATCGGATTTCAAATATCAATTATACTTAATATTTCTTATTCATGTTTGTATTTATGGTATATAGGTATATATCATTATATGTATATATGTATATACATGCATATATATAAATTACATTTTTGTAGCTTGTATTATTAAATATATAATATGTATACGTGTATGGGTGTACATGTATACGTAAATGTATATGTGCATATATAAATGTATAATATATATGGGTAGATGTGTAGATAAATTATGTGAGTGAATATATGTATATTCTATTGTGCTTCGTTTCTGGAGTTGTATCATTGTCAATCTAAAGACACTCTCATTATTTGAAAGCCTTATATGCTGTTCTTTTCAATAAGCAAACATCAAATGAAATTAATGCGAATATAGGGAAACAAGTTCTCACAGTGATTTTATATTATCTTACTTTTGGTGCATATTAATTGTTATTGAAAAGAAGTGAGCATAGAAAATTGAATAGGAACAAAGAAGCAGTAACACCCCAACTAGACACCAGCCCACATAATGACTTCCCTACATTTTCTAAAGCAGCAGCTATACTAATGCCCCACAGCCTACTTGGCCTAGCCCGAACTCTAAAGGGCCCAACCAGCAGTAAACAAATCCCACGCAGGACCAAACCTTATGATAGAGAAGCCCAGCAGCAGTAGGTTTAACCGAGGGCCAACTCGAGAGTCTCGCTCGGGTTCAACATCCTGCGCACATATAATTCCAGAGCGAGAGAGAGAATCACTTCTCAAAACCCTAGCAAACTTACCGCCACCCTGACCTCCAGGCCCGGGCGCAACCCCAGGCGCGTGCGCGACGCCGAGGGCCGCCGCCGCTGGCCGGAGGCCGGCCACGCGCGCGCGTGCCGAAGCAGGGCAGCCGCAGCAGTAGGTGCTCGTCCAACTTCGAAGGTAATTTTCTACCTCTGTACTTCGTCATTTTGAGAATCGTAAAGTGTTTCGGAGAACCCATATAACCCTCTAGGAACCTATCTAACTGGTTGGTATCGAATCAATCCAGATACGAAATGAAATCGACACGAAGTCGACGTAAAACCCAGTCGCATTGACAGAATTGGGATTTCAGATGCTCATGTTTGAAGGCGATTCCTGATCGATCCGTCGAGAATTTTAGAAATCTACTTAAACAGACTTTTAGACAACCTATAGGTCTTTAAAACCCTTTTTATAGTTCCTGATTTCATCGCGTATACGCGAAGTAATTCTTTTCCCAAAATCGAGAAAAACCCGTTTTTAAAACTTAAAAAACCATCCACACGACGTGCGTCCCGCCATTTCGGGCGACGTGGTCGTGAACCAAAAGCATCGAAAGGTGCGTAACGGCTTCATGGTCGTGTGGGCTTTGACGGAATTCGAATTGGTCACGTGTGCGCGACGAATTTGATGCGTATCCGTCAAAATTTACCGTATCGTGTACTTTGCAAATTTCTCAATTACTTTGTGCACGCTCGTCAGATCGAGACGAAACTTACGCCAGCAGAACCGTATCATTTTTCTGGTCCTGTATGCCAAGTTTGGTCCGATTCTGAGACTGTTGACAAAATCACCATTTTGCGGGCCCCACGGTCCCACTCAACGGGCGATTTTGTGCACGGCCCGCCGAAATCCAACTCTGGACATACGGTTGGGTTCGTATCAGAAAATCAGATCCGTAGACATGTAGTTTGACGACTTTAGAGACCTTTGACTCTGGCATGCTTTTCGGTGCAAAGCGGGTCCAACGGCGGACATCGTTTTTGCTCGAAATTATTGTTTTGCCCTTGTGTCCATAATTGGACTTAAGGACATACAATCCTAGCTAATTTGACTATTCTGAGACTGTTGGCATTGTCTGTTTCAGCTTTCGGAGACAGTTGTGATGATTTGGACCTTATGGCTTAGCAGTGGACTAGATTGTTATTGGATCTGCGTGCAACCTCCAGGCAAGTATACCTTGCCTTCCTCTACAGTTTTATTTACATGCATTTTCTTTCGTTTTTCAGTCATTTGATTATTTATGGACATGTGCTTTTCGTGTTATTTTTGTGGAGTTGTTTTTATTGTTTATAGCCATGTTCATGTTTTGGCCTTGTGTTTCACATTTGGAGTTCTCGTCAGTACCTTGCTTGAGTCGTGTCATAGAACGAGTATGTGTAAGTGAACTGCTAAATCCTTGACATTGTTTCCTTGGCACCAGAGAGTCCACACTCGGGACGAGGGTGTTTTCTTTGATCTGTTTACATCCGTGAGTCCACGCTAGGGACTAGGATGTCGATTATTTGCACCAGAGAGTCCACGCTCGGGACGAGGGTATAGACTTGACTTGCACCAGAGAGTCTATGCTCGGGACGAGGGTATTTACATCAGAGAGTCCACACACGGGACGAGGATGTAGTATTTGCACCAGAGAGTCCACACTCGGGACGAGGGTGCCTTGCCGTGAACTAACCAGAGAGTCCACACTCGGGACGAGGGTTAGTACTAACCAGAGAGTCCACACTCGGGACGAGGGTTAATGTTTAGTTCAAACCCGTGAGTCCACACTCGGGATGAGGGTTTAGTTTCTTCCATTGATCTCATGATTATCGTTCATCCGGCAGTTCATTTATACGTAGTTGTTCTAGTATTCGTATTCGTATTTGTGTTCGTAGTCATTTGTCTTGTCCTTGTTCTTTCTTGTTTATTTCCTTGTGCATGATAAAACTGTTAGATAGGCATGTATATTATGTATCTTGCTATGTCCTCTGAGGACCTAATGATCTCCTCAGGTTTAGCGATTGCATGGAGTTAGCTAGTAGTTCTGGATGGCGGAGGATTTGCGGTTCTTGCGAGATTCAGGTACCGTTATTGTGTTTATTATCCGCTCGTGCTTTTCATTCCTTATCATGAGATATCATGTTCCTTGTTTCAGTTGTAGACTCTTGTTATATTCTTTAGAGTCTTATCGAACATTTATGCTAGTGGGCTGCAGACCACGACCCATAGTGTTCATTCATGTTTCATATTCTTATTGTGGATTGAGATATAGATTGCATTGCCATAATTTGGCAGTAAACCATAGTCTTGATAGCATTTACGTATTCGAGATGGACTGGAGTCCGCTCGATGCATAGCTGGGCTTGGACACGCTTCGCGTCCGAAAAGCGGGTGCGGGTCGTGACAAGTTTTTTTGGTGTCCCATACAGGTCAGAGCATATCGTACCGGTTACGTAACTATACTGGTACGTGCCTGCGACCTTGACTAGACCTTAGAAATCTCAATCCACACTGCCTTGAAAATTCTTCTAGAAATTCTCTACGTCCTTGAAAAATCTATATTTGCTCTCGATTATACTTCCTTGCTTTCCGTACCATTGATTCCGTCTCTTCCTATTTCGGGGTGACGAACGATCGTGCTATCTAGGATTTATCAGAAATTCTTAATTTATATTATAATATTGCTTGACTATTGAATATTTGGTTGTTTATAGATATAAGGGATTATAGATGCCATAAACCCTAGATATCTGCAGTAGGATTGTTAGCAACAGGTTAGAAGGTTATAAGATTTTAGTGATCGTATTTTGAGGGAGTAGCATGACCAAAGGTGGGTAGAAGTTCTTAAGTATACGGAGTTATAAAATGGCTCGAGAGAGTTATAAAATATTTTGAGGAATTAAATTGAGGAGATTAAGGTAATGGTAGACTTTGAATTTTAAGGAAAGTCATGAATTAGAATTTCGAGGACGAAATTATTTTTAAGGTGGGTAGATTTGTGGCCTCCCTTCCCAGAAATTTTTTAAATATTTTTTTTATTATTTATTTGATTTAAATAGTGATTTTAGAAATTTTGTAAATAATTATTTAGTTAATTATTATGGTAGATGGTTTTAACCATGGTTAAGAATTGGAGTACAAGGTGAATAGGAATCATGGCACGGATAGTGCAGTGGCGTGCTTTGACTAGTGATTAGCCATGGTAGGGGAATACCGAGCCATAGGAGTGTCCTAACTAGGAAAACCAGGCCAAGTTATAGCGTGACCATTATAAATAAGTTTTATTAATTATTATTAGATTTATTGACTTGCAGGAACCCGGTTGAACCAAGTTAGTCCAAATTGGGCCCAAGTCAAATCCAAGCCCATGAGGTGTTGTAGTGTGACCAAAGACGTCAGTATAGACACATATGGTATAGGTATTTTACCTTGGTAATTTTGGAGACAATTCTAGGAACAATTGCTATATATATAATATATTATATGTGCTTGTTATTAGAAATGATATTTTATTTAATACTATAGTAAATATTTCTCCTTAACAAATATGTTGGATTTTAGGGAAATTATCTAGGTTATATATAAAAATTGAAGTGTATTTATATATAAAATATCATGGTATTTTATTTGGGAATTTTTGGTATATAAAATTAATTATCGGATTTCAAATATCAATTATACTTAATATTTCTTATTCATGTTTGTATTTATGGTATATAGGTATATATCATTATATGTATATATGTATATACATGCATATATATAAATTACATTTTTGTAGCTTGTATTATTAAATATATAATATGTATACGTGTATGGGTGTACATGTATACGTAAATGTATATGTGCATATATAAATGTATAATATATATGGGTAGATGTGTAGATAAATTATGTGAGTGAATATATGTATATTCTATTGTGCTTCGTTTCTGGAGTTGTATCCTTGTCAATCTAAAGACACTCTCATTATTTGAAAGCCTTATATGCTGTTCTTTTCAATAAGCAAACATCAAATGAAATTAATGCGAATATAGGGAAACAAGTTCTCACAGTGATTTTGCATTATCTTACTTTTGGTGCATATTAATTGTTATTGAAAAGAAGTGAGCATAGAAAATTGAATAGGAACAAAGAAGCAGTAACACCCCAACTAGACACCAGCCCACATAATGACTTCCCCACATTTTCTAAAGCAGCAGCTATACTAATGCCCCACAGCCTACTTGGCCTAGCCCGAACTCTACAGGGCCCAACCAGCAGTAAACAAATCCCACGCAGGACCAAACCTTAAGATAGAGAAGCCCAGCAGCAGTAGGTTTAACCGAGGGCCAACCTGAGAGTCTCGCTCGGGTTCAACATCCTGCGCACATATAATTCCAGAGCGAGAGAGAGAATCACTTCTCAAAACCCTAGCAAACTCACCGCCACCCCGACCTCCAGGCCTGGGCGCATCCCCAGGCGCATGCGCGACGCCGAGGGCCGCCGCCGCTGGCCGGAGGCCGGCCACGCGCGCGCGTGCCGAAGCAGGGCAGCCGCAGCAGTAGGTGCTCGTCCAACTTGGAAGGTAATTTTTTACCTCTGTACTTCGTCATTTTGAGAATAGTAAAGTGTTTCGGAGAACCCATATAACCCTCTAGGAACCTATCTAACTGGTTGGTATCGAATCAATCCAGATACGAAATGAAATCGACACGAAGTCGACGTAAAACCCAGTCGCATTGACAGAATTGGGATTTCAGATGCTCCTGTTTGAAGGCGATTCCTGATCGATCCGTCGAGAATTTTAGAAATCCACTTAAACAGACTTTTAGACAACCTATAGGTCTTTAAAACCCTTTTTATAGTTCCTGATTTCATCACGTATACGCGAAGTAATTCTTTTCCCAAAATCGAGAAAAACCCGTTTTTAAAACTTGAAAAACCATCCACACGATGTGCGTTCCGCCATTTCGGGCGACGTGGTCGCGAACCGAAAGCATCGAAAGGTGCGTAACGGCTTCATGGTCGTGTGGGCTTTGACGGAATTCGAATTGGTCACGTGTGCGCGACGAATTTGATGCATATCCGTCAAAATTTACCGTATCGTGCACTTTACAAATTTCTTAATTACTTTGTGCACGCTCGTCAGATCGAGACGAAACTTGCGCCAGCAGAACCGTATCATTTTTCTGGTCCTGTATGCCAAGTTTGGTCCGATTCTGAGACTTTTGACAAAATCACCATTTTGCGGGCCCCACGGTCCCACTCAACGGGCGATTTTGTGCACGGCCCGTCGGAATCCAACTCTGGACATACGGTTGGGTTCGTATCAGAAAACCGGATCTGTAGACATGTAGTTTGACGACTTTAGAGACCTTTGACTCTGGCACGCTTTTCGGTGCAAAGCGGGTCCAACGGCGGACATCGTTTTTGCCCGAAATTATTGTTTTGCCCTTCTGTCCATAATTGGACTTAAGGACAGGCAATCCTAGCTAATTTGACTATTCTGAGACTGTTGGCATTATCTGTTTCAGCTTTCGGAGACAGTTGTGATGATTTGGACCTTATGGCTTAGCAGTGGACTAGATTGTTATTGGATCTGCGTGCAACCTCCAGGCAAGTATACCTTGCCTTCCTCTACAGTTTTACTTACATTCATTTCCTTTCGTTTTTCAGTCATTTAATTGTTTATGGACATGTGCTTTTCGTGTTATTTTTGTGGAGTTGTTTTTATTGTTTATAGCCATGTTCATGTTTTGGCCTTGTGTTTCACATTTGGAGTTCTCGTCAGTACCTTGCTTGAGTCGTGTCATAGAACGAGTACGTGTAAGTGAACTGCTAAATCCTTGACATTGTTTCCTTAGCACCAGAGAATCCACACTCGGGACGATGGTGTTTTCCTTGATCTGTTTACATCCGTGAGTCCACGCTAGGGACTAGGATGTCGATTATTTGTACCAGAGAGTCCACGCTCGGGACGAGGGTGTAGACTTGACTTGCACCAGAGAGTCCACGCTCGGGATGAGGGTGTTTACATCAGAGAGTCCACACACGGGACGAGGATGTAGTATTTGCACCAGAGAGTCCACACTCGGGACGAGGGTGCCTTGCCGTTAACTAACCAGAGAGTCCACACTCGGGACGAGGGTTAGTACTAACCAGAGAGTCCACACTCGGGACGAGGGTTAATGTTTAGTTCAAACCCGTGAGTCCACACTCGGGATGAGGGTTTAGTTTCTTCCATTGATCTCGTGATTATCGTTCATCCGACAGTTCATTTATACGTAGTTGTTCTAGTGTTCGTATTCGTGTTCGTATTCGTGTTCGTGTTTGTGTTCGTAGTCATTTGTCTTATCCTTGTTCTTTCTTATTTATTTCCTTGCGCATGATAAAACTGTTAGATAGGCATGTATATTATGTATCTTGCTATGTCCTCTGAGGACCTGATGATCTCCTCAGGTTTAGCGATTGCATGGAGTTAGCTAGTAGTTCTGGATGGCGGAGGATTTGCGGTTCTTACGGGATTCAGGTACCGTTATTGTGTTTATTATCCGCTCGTGCTTTTCATTCCTTATCATGAGATATCATGTTCCTTGTTTCAGTTGTAGACTCTTGTTATATTCTTTAGAGTCTTATCGGACATTTATGCTAGTGGGCTGCAGACCACGACCCATAGTGTTTATTCATGTTTCATATTCTTATTGTGGATTGAGATATAGATTGCATTGCCATGATTTGGCAGTAAACCATAGTCTTGACAGCATTTACGTATTCGAGATGGGCTGGAGTCCGCTCGATGTGTAGCTGGGCTTGGACACGCTTCGCGTCCGAAAAGCGGGTACGGGTCGTGACATAATTCATCAATACGGTATGTACTCCTTAATCAATCAATAAGGCAAGCATGTAATCGTGTTTATTCCGAAAGCATCCTTTATGAATTTTGCTAGCACCAAACACGGTCATCTTTTAGCAATTAACGTGAACCATCAATATTTGTTTCACAACATCTCTTTGTGATTCTATAAGAAGATTTACTATTCATGTACCGATCGAATTTCTATAGCACCAATCATCTAGCATCCGTATATCGATCATGTTAGTGGATATGACATAACTCATTTAGCTAAGTCATCATCCAATAATTCTATATTCCATCCAACTTGTTATTCATACGACATCATCATCTATCGACAGAGTCTATTTCATATTTCTGTATCTCGATTTTATTTGTATTCCTGCCATCAAACTCTCATAAGAAACATCTACTCTTTCATGCATCAAGGGACAAATATTCATTTTCTATGCCTCAAAATAATCAAGGGTCATAACCTGCTAATTCCGGACATATCAAATTCTCTCAAGCACAACTGTATTTGTGTAAAGCCATCTATTTCCTCAAGTCCGTTCTCTACATTTTCGGTCGCTGATGCAGCTCTCTGCATCCTTTGAATCATTCCAACATCTAAATAAGCGTCTAACCTCACTATCAATTTGTCGATGTCCAACATGTAATTCCGTCTACTCAATTTTAACATCATTCAATATTTGGTCTATATTTGTTCTCCTAAAATTCTTTGATAGCAACACTCCACCATCGTTTCTGAGCCTACAATCCTTTTGTCCAACTGATTCAAGTCATCGCCTGGATCCAAAAGTCTTACCATTTCCAACCAAGGCATTAATTTTATATTCGCAATTTTCGTTACCCAGCATAATACTAACCATTCCAATCTCGCAATGGGTTATCCGAACTTAATCATCAAAGAACAAGCCTATCCATCATGTATCAATCGTTATCCCAGCTACGATTAGATACTACCCAATACCTTATAGGTAAAGTGTAACGCCCCAGAACCAGAATACTGGAGAGCGGGGGCGAACATAGCCAGCTACGTATATTGAAGTGCAATCCACCTCGCTATACGGTCACGGCTGTCTAGATGCATGATGGTTTATCTACAAGCCATCAGTCACTTAAGGTCATGAACAAGCCTATTGTCTCAATCTTAAGCAAGGTAGTAACAATTACAAGATATCAGAGCAGCAAATATACAATAGTAAGGCGTCCCATACATTACATATTTGGATGATCATGAGGCTAGTCGTACAAAATATCAAGACTAGCAAGAGTTTCAGTCATACATGATCAACCCTAGGATTTGTCAATCATGCTACAGCCCGTAGGCAGACAGTAAATAAAGGTGCAATCGAGCTAACACGTGCTCGTCGGCTAAACGCCTCAAAAGATTATTTTTACAATAGAGTGAGAGAACAAAAGAAACCCACTCGTTGCCAGGGTTACGCCTGGTGGTCACCATCTGGCTGAGAGGTAGGTAGATCCTCTGGAGCTACTCCGAAATCTGGCCATACAAAACCAGCTGGGTCAGACCCCAGAAAGAGCAAGTTCCACAAAGGAGGATTCACTTAGGAACTAAAACCAGAATATAATAAGAGAACATTAAAGATAACTATATAAATAAAACTTATAATAACAGAGCCAACCACAGTAAAATTGAGTACGATGAAACCATTCAAGTAGCCAGGTCGCAACCCTTAAACCAAACAAGGACCGGGGTTGCAACCCTTCACCTGAACAGAAACCCGTCTCAAATACTTATTGGTAAGTAATAAGATAATAAACGAAGAGAGGACATATAACTGCTCCGGGAGCCAGGTTACAACCCTTAAACCAAACAAGGACCGGGGTTGTAACCCTTCGCCTGAACAGAACTTGACTCCTGATCATTATTGTTAAGGCCAGTATAAATAATCATGCTATTGAAGTGAGGTAAAACATGACGAGCAGGACATGGGGTACAATAAGACAATAAAGGAAGAGAAGACACAGAACTGCTTTGGGAGCCAGGTTACAACCCTTAAACCAAACAAGAACCGGGATTGTAACCCTTCGCCTGAACAGAACTGGTCCCCTGATCATTATTGTTAAGGCAATCATAAGTAATCATGTCATGTCACAATCTTGTACATGATCAGGACGAGACAAAGCTGGACTAGACTCCATTCAATCAATCACGGCCAAGCAAGAGTACGGCTTGATACTTTAACTAACTAGGGTTATCACAGGCCTAGTTACTAGCAAAATGCAATGAGATTATTCCAACAGCCACAAGCCCTGCAGACCATCCAGGTTATCCAGACGCAATAGGGGATTGAATTCATGTGGGTACATCGTCCAAGAACAAATGTACCCTTAAGTAGCTTGGTGGGTGCAACACATGACAGTGTGCTGGAAATGTACCTTACTCGACGGCAGGCTACAATTCCCATAATGGGGCGCCCAGATAACGGGATTGCCTGTAGCTTGGAAATCTCTTCATGACTACTGGAGTACTCTAGTTATTAGCGTAGGTCAATTTAAGTAGGTACCCCTGACCGTGGCATTCAGGGGTCCCTGCCCTAGACATGATGCAAGACAATACTGGTTCACTTGTACAAACACAATCGTCCACGGTGTCCAGGCCATTTATTCTTGTCATGTCAGTTTACTTATCAAGAGTGCGCCACGACGGGCCATTACCATGTCATGCAATTTGTTATGCCTTGTTATGTCAGGTCATGCAAATTTTCTTGTCACACCAAGTCATGTACAATTGCCATTTCAATCATGTCAATCAGTTCGTGAGTTATCAAGTTCAGGACAAAAGGCGTAAGGATATAAAAGGTTAAAGGCGTACGCCATAGGGACTCAAGGTCTCTACGCACGTACTACCGGTTACGCTAGTGAAATTCTACGCTAGGCCAAGGGGCCTCAAGCGTAAAATTGGCTTTACGCTGGCAAGGGCAAGGTGAATTAGCTCTACGCGAGCCAGGGTGCATGCCGGTGGGGCTTTACGCTAGTGAAGGCTTTACGCTTGCAAGGGCCAGGTGAATTAGCTCTACGCGATCCAGGGTGCATACCGGTGGGGCTTTATGCTAGTGAAGGCTTTACGCTAGCAAAATTATACGCGCGTAAGATTTTACGCGAGTAGAATTCTACGCACGCAACTCCCGAGCGAAACTCTACGCGAGTGAAACTCTACGCGAGGGAGCTCTACGCGAGAAAACGCTCGGGCAAAACTTTACGCTCGCGAGAGTCTGCTCGAGCCAGGGATTTTACGCGAGCACGATTTTACGCGAGCGGGAGGGCCCCGAGCGTAAAATTGGAATAAACTCAGCGTAGAACGGAATACGCTGGCACGCAAATGCGTGTGCGATAAAGGTTGAGATAACACGCTGACACGTAAAACGTGGGCGTAAAGGCTAAACACTATGCTAACACGTTAGAACGTGTGCGTAAAACTCCATCTCCTCCCCATGGCCAAGAAAACAGGCGTAAAAGCTCACGAATCCAAGCAAGCCCCATCTCGGCCAAGACTTGGTGAAGTCCGGCCATTCCAGAGCCAAACTTGCATGAAATCGAAATTCCTACTACATGGAACTCTCCATTTTGGAAGTAACCAAGTTTCAGAAGATCAAAACCATGAAGATCAAAAATACTAAAACTTAGATCTACATGAAATGAGCCATGGAATTCGAAAATACTAAATACTAAAGTGACTTAGAATCTCATGAGGAAGACAATGGAACAACAAAATTTGAGTTCCTCCATAAAGCAAGTTGTACTTGCCTACGGTGGGGTTCGGTGAGGAAGAAGAAAGAAGTGCAGTAATAAAAAATTGAATGAAGAGAGAGAAAGGTGGTTGGGGGTTAATAAATGATGGAGGGTGGTAGGTAGGGGTTTGCATTCCAACCCAAACCAAACCAACCAAGCCGAACCCAACCAAATCCGATGCATGCCAGAACCATAAAATGCTAACTAGCTCATGCCAATGCAGAATCCAAGGCTAGCCAGTCAAGACAAGTCTATATACAGGTCCGAGATTACGTACACGTATAACAGAATACGTAATACGAACTACATGCGTTACAACTCTACCCACCTTAAAAGAATTCCGTCCTCGAAATTTAATTAAGAGGCTAGAGAGGCAAGGACAAGCTATATTAATCACAAGCAAGTTATAACTAGGCAACCATTCAAGCAATCATTCATGCAAGCAAGAAAGCTGAGGGTATAGGACATAAGAAGGACATTATACCTTACGAGTCAAACAGGTCGGGATATCACGATCGGATATCATCCTCACTCTCCCACGTTGACTCACCCAAAGAGTGATGACCCCAAGCAACACAGACTAAACTAATAGTCTTGTTCTTGAGTATCTTCTCTCTCCGGTCCAATATAGACACGGGCCTCTCCTCATACGAAAGGTTGGGACCAACAACCAATTCCGAATGATCCAGGATGTGGCTCGGGTCCGGAATATACCGTTGTAGTTGGAATACATGGAAGACATCATGCACCTCTCGTAACGACGACCGAAGAGCGAGACAATAGGATACATCAGCTACTCGCTCCAGAATATCGAACGACCCTATATACCTAGGACTAAGCTTTCCCCGTATGCCGAAACGAATGACACCACGGTTAGGCAAAATCCTCAGGAATACATGATCGTCGACAGAAAACTCAAGGGGTCGCCGATGAGAATCGGCCCAATGGCGCTGGCGATCTTGGGCAACTCGAAGATGATCTCTGACTCTTCTGATCACCTCAACCGTCTGAGCAATCATTTCCGGACCGAGCATCTGTCTCTCACCAACATCATCCCATGCTAGCGGGGATCTGCACTTCCTACCATATAGGGCCTCGAACGGTGCCATCTGGATACTGGCCTGGAAACTATTGTTGTACAAAAACTCCACCAGGTGCAGGTGATCTTCCTACGATCCACCGAAGTTGAGTGTACAAGATCTCAACATATCTTCCAAGGTTCGTATGATACGCTCAGACTGACCATCCGTCTGCGGATGATAAGCTGAGCTGAACTGGAGGTGAGTTCCCATACTCTCTTGCAGGCTACGCCAAAAGTGCGATGTAAATCTTGAATCTCTGTCCGAGGTGATACTGACTGGTACGCCGTAAAGTCTGACGATCTGCCTGAGGTACATCTCTGCTAGCTGAGCCGTCGACTGACCAACTCTGAACGGAAGAAAGTGAGCCACCTTCGTGAGCCTGTCTATGATAACCCAAATAGCATCTCTACCGGCCGGGGATCTATGTAATCCAGTCACAAAATCTATGGTTATATGCTCCCACTTCCATTCCGGAATTGGCAAGGGCTGAAGAAGTCCAGCTGGCCTCTGATGTTCAGCTTTAACTTGTTGGCAAACCAAACACCGAGAGACAAACTAGGCTATCTTCCTCTTCATGACATTCCACTAAAAGTGCTGACGGATGTCACGGTACAACTTCGTACCGTCGGAATGAACCGAATACTGAGAACTGTGAGCCTCTGCCATGATCTCATGTCTGATATCTCCGTTGGGCACACAAAGACGCTTCCCATGTCGAAGTGTACCATCTTCATGAATGCATAACTCTGGTCTTCGTCCTGCCTCACACTCGGCTCTGAGCCGCTGAAGCTTGGAATCTGTTGACTGCGCCATCCGGATCCTCTCAACTATAGTAGACTAAACTTGCATACTGGCCATCAGTGCCACACTGGTAGGAAGGACAACTTCTATACCCATTTTCTGAAGATCTGCTAACAACTCTGGTTGCGCTGCTAGGAAACAAACTCCGGCTCTCCTGCTCAATGCATCTGCAACGACGTTGGCCTTTCCAGGATGATACTGCAGGTTGACATCATAATCCACAAGCAGCTCTAGCCACCTCCTCTGACGCATGTTAAGATCTTTCTGGGTGAACACATACTTCAGGCTCTTGTGGTCGGTGAAAATCTCCACCCTATCTCCATACAAGTAGTGTCTCCAAAGCTTAAGTGCAAATACTACCGCTGCTAGCTCCAAGTCATGGGTTGGGTAATTCCTCTCATGATCACAAAGTTGACGTGACGCATAAGCTATTACTTTCCCATGCTGCATCAGAACACATCCTAAACCTCTGCCTGAAGCATCACAATACACCGAGGATCCTCCGGTCCCATCTGGAAGTGTGAGAATGGGAGCCGTCATCAAACCTCGCTTCAACTTCTCAAAAGAATCCTGGCACTTTGCTGTCCAAGGAAACTGCACATCCTTGCGGGTCAACTGGGTCAATGGCGCAGAAATCCAAGCAAAGTCTGAAACAAATCGCCGGTAGTAGCCGGCCAATCCAAGAAAACTACGAACCTCTGCAACTGTGCTAGGCACTGGCCATGTCTCAATGGCTACGATCTTCTGGGGATCCATTTCTACTCTCCCTCTGGTGATGATATGACCCAAGTACGAAATACGATCGTGCCAGAACTCGCATTTACTGAACTTGGCATACAACTGGTGCTCTTTGAGAATCTGAAGAACCACACGAAGATGCTGCTCATGCTCTGCCTCATTCTTGCTGTAGACCAGGATGTCATCTATAAATACAATCACGAACTGATCCAAATAAGGCATGAAGATACGATTCATGAGGTCCATGAATACAGCCGGCGTATTGGTTGCTCCAAATGGCATAACAAGGAACTCCCAATGCCCATACCTTGATCTGAAAGCTGTCTTCGGGATGTCTTGCTCTCTGACTTGGATCTAATGATATCCTGACCGCAAATCAATCTTCGAGAACACTGCTGCCCCCTTGAGTTGATCAAACAAGTCATCTATCCTTGGAAGAGGGTATCTGTTCTTGATTGTCACTGAGTTTAAGGTACGATAATCTACACATAACCTGGATGTACCATCCTTCTTTTTCACAAGAAGCATCGGGACTCCCCAAGGCGATCCACTAGCATGAATGAATCCTTTGGTCCTGAGTTATTCAATCATCTTGCACAATATCTCTAACTCCGACGGCACCATCCTGTAGACTCTCTCCGAAACTGGTGTTGTCCCTGGGATCAAGTCTATGGTGAACTCGATCTCTCGCTCTGGTGGCATTCCTGAAAGCTCCTCTGGGAAAACATCTGGAAACTCCTCGACTATCCGAGGTAACTGTACTGCTGCTACTGGCATCCGCAATACTGGAGGAGACGGTTCAACTTTGCCTCGGGAAAAGGAAAACTCTGGCTCGCCGGGAATGCTAAAAACAACCCTGCTAATATGGCAGTCTATCCTAGCATACTGGTCTCTCAACCAATCCATCCCTAAGACCACATCGTAATCGGCCATCGGGAACTCTATCAATCTAGCGGGGAATTCTCTACCGCTAACTACGATCCGACACGAGGAAAATATCCTATCTACTCCCACAAGTCCGTTACCAGTAAGTATATTGAGCCTTACTGATAATGACTCGGGTTCCAGTCCTATCCGTGTCGCAAACCGTGCAGACATAAATGAATACGAGGTACCAGAGTCAAATAATACTGAAGCTGAAAAGATGCTGACGAGAATAGTACCTGCCACTACCTCACCTGGTGACAATCCTTCCTCTTCCATGGTCAAAGCCAGCACTTGACCATGTCCTCGGGGTACGGGTCCCCTCTGCTGAAAACCTCTCTATCTGCTCTGGATCAGGGCTTGGGCTTGGGCATACTACTGCGGTCTCTGCTGCTGAAATGCCTGGGCCTGCATCAGCAATGGCCTCGGGAACGGGTACTACTGTTGCTGCTGCTGGACTGGTGCTGGTCCTCTAACTGAAGGACTAGAGAAGGCTGATGAAGATGAACTCCCCCTGTTCGGGCAGTTCCCAACCCTATGGTCCGGGGAACCACAAACCAAGCACAAACCCTGTGCTCTACGACACTCTGATACCACATGCCCTGGCTTCCCACAGTATGAACATTCCACTGCGGAAGGCTGCTTCTGCTTCTACTGCTGAGGGTATGTCGGGGTGGAATATTGAACCGACGTCACTGAGGCCGCCCGCCTCGGAGCTCCAATGGTCAAAACCCTAGCTGCCGGGGCTGGTGCTGAAGACTGATTCATCTGGCCGTGGGATCGCTTCCGACCTCCGGTCCTGTCCACGATCCTCTGGAAGGTATACTCGTGCCTCCTGGCCGCTCTCAATACCGCATCGAAAGTTTGATGCTCAAACTGCTCCACCGCCAGCAAAATCTCTAGGTGGAGCCCCTGCTGGAACCGCTGGGCTCTATCGAACTCGGTCGCTACCAAGGTGGGAGCAAACCGACTAAGCCTCAAAAACTCGGCCGCATATCCGTCGACCGTCCTGCCCATTTGCTTCAGATTGGTGAACCTCGTCTGGAGGTCGTACCGAGCTACAGCATCAAAGTACTTGGTCTGAAATCTCTCTCGGAACACAGCCCAAGCAATAGGTGCTACTAATCCAACGGCCTGCGACGCCCACCAGCTGTGGGCAAGATCCAATAGCTGCAGGCGCACGACGGCCACCTTCTCGGCTTCTGGAGTCCTGGCTGCTTCTAGAATCACCTCTGTGTCCTGAAGCCAAGCATCTGCGGCAATCGCATCTTCACTACCATCGAAGAAGGAAGGGTTCAAGCGCTTGAAGCTGTTGGCCGCGCTGTTACCCTGGTGACCTCCTCTGGTCAAAGCATCTGCCACCGTCTGGTGCAAGGCATCTCCTCGACGATCCTGGAAAGCTAATAATGACTTGATGAGACCCACCAAAGTGCCATCATCAGGTTCTGCAGGCTGGACGGGCTGAACTGGTGGCTCTCCTCCAGTAGGCACGACTCTGGAGGCTACTCCTGAATGCTAGGCTTGATCTCCAGGTTGCTGCTGATCCATGGGAGGTGCTCCGCCTTGCCGATCGGCAGGTCCAGGAACAATATCGCTGAAGAAGACGACATAGGGAACAATAAGGAAGGACCAGGGCAGATCAAGATACAAGCATGTGATCAAGTCAAGAATTCAGGGATTCAGAGGGTACGAGTAGAGATCAAGGGCGAGTACTGATTGAGACATCTATTTGGTAAACCCTCACATATCCTGATTTACAAGACCTGCATGGGCCACCACTTAAACCATATAATGCCCCAGAACCAGAATACTGGAGAGCGGAGGCAAACATAGCCAGCTACGTATATTGAAGTACAATCTACCTCGCTATACGGTCACGGCTGTCTAGATGCATGAGGGTTTATCTACAAGCCATCAGTCACTTAAGGTCATGAACAAGCCTATTGTCTCAATCTTAAGCAAGGTAGTAACAATTACAAGATATCAGAGCACCAAATATACAATAGTAAGGCGTCCCATATATTACATATTTGGATGATCATGAGGCTAGTCGTACAAAATGTCAAGACTAGCAAGAGTTTCAGTCATACATGATCAACCCTAGGATTTGTCAATCATGCTACAACCCGTAGGTAGACAGTAAATAAAGGTACAATCGAGCTAACACGTGCTCGTCGGCTAAACGCCTCAAAAGATTATTTTTACAATAGAGTGAGAGAACAAAAGAAACCCACTCGTTGCCAGGGTTACGCCTGGTGGTCACCATCTGGCTGGGAGGTAGGTAGATCCTCTGGAGCTACTCCGAAATCTGGCCATACAAAATCAGCTGGGTCAGACCCCAGAAAGTGTCACGACCCGCACCCGCTTTTCGGGCGCGAGCTCGTGAGCAAGCCAGCTACGTATCGAGCGGACTCCAGCCCGACTCGAATACGTATAAGCTGTCAAGGTCATGGGTATCATGTCTAATCTAAACTATATCTCAATCCACATGAATCATATAAACAAGAATGAACAAGTATGGGTCATGGTCTGCAGCCCATTAGCATATTGTCCGATTAGACTCTAAGAATGATATGAGTCTATAAAATAAGCAGAAAATATCATGGTACTGAATATAACGCACGAGATGATAATAAAGAAATATCACAAGCAAATACCTGTATCATACGTCGCAATCCTCTACCATCCCGCTCTACTAACTAACTCCACGCAGTCGCTAAACCTGAAGAGATCATCAGGTCCTCAGAGGACTAGCAAGATACATAATACACAAGCCAACATGTAACAGTACAAATATACAAAGAAGTAAGGAACAATCAAGGACATCCAACGAGACAAAATGGACCAAGACACAAGATCTAAACACAAAGATCCTAAGACACTGGCATGCCATACTAGAAATGGCTGGCTATAGACTACAGTCAAGGCAAGTACTCACAATCTATAGTATCTCAATCGCAGTCAAGGCAAGTACTCACAACCAAGACAGTAGCCAATCCTAGTATAAAAATCCTATAGACCGTAGTCAAGGTAAGTACTCACAATCTATAGAATGTCAAAGTCAAGTCCTACTCAAGTCATGTCAAGTCAAGTCAAGTTATAATCAAGTCGAGGAAATCGTAGTGTAGGACTAGATGACTCTATCAAGGAATACAAATAAGACTAACACAGTGTAACCGATAGAAATATCATAACAGAAAGGAACGAGAATGTGCAAGCAACTAGAAATATGTAAAGTAAAACTATAACAAGACGAGTGTACTAGACATGGAATAAAGCAATCACGAATGTAAGGAAAAGAACCCCAGCGAGATGATGAACATGCATATAAATTATACTGTACAAGTTGGCAAGGTATACTTGCCAGTGGTCCTGAGCTGCGGGTAGGAATCAAGCACTGAGTCAGAGTCCAAGTAACCTCTCGATGGGAGTCTTTGAGTTGATGATGGCGTGTATGCAGCCTCGAAGAAAAGGCTTACAGAGCTTGCAGAGGGGAGAAGCATTTTCTAGGGTTCGAAGAGACTTGGGTCGGCTGCTTCCATCACGTATTTATACTAGTGGTTGACCTCTTATAGATGATAAGGGGAAATTCGATTTCCTCTTATCTAGATCTCGAGAGATCATCCAAATTCGTTTCGGATTCGAACAGGCTAGGAAATTCGATAGTAAAGGAAATTTGAATGTCACTACTTGCATTCAGGCCCCTGCAAGTTTTTGGAGTTTAAAAAAGGATTGGTTTTATCAATATTTAGACTTAAAAAGAACTATTTGCAATCCAGCCCTCTATATCTGACTGTTTGCAAATCCTCTCCTATTCCTTCTTCTTACTTATTAATGATTAGTAGTAATATATATACATTATATACATATATACATTGGTTAGTCAAAGTATCTATGTATCAATTAATATTTCGACAAATATAAATACCAAAAATTGGAACATTCGGGTCAAGGGCTCACAGAAAGAGCAAGTGCCACAAAGGAGGCTTCACTTAGGAACTAAAATATAATAAGAGAACATTAAAGATAACTATATAAATAAAACTTATAATAACAGAGCCAACCACAGTAAAATTGAGTACGAGGAAACCATTCAAGTAGCCAGGTCGCAACCCTTAAACCAAACAAGGACCGGGGTTGCAACCCTTCACCTGAACAGAAACCCGTCTCAAATACTTGTTGGTAAGTAATAAGACAATAAACGAAGAGAGGACACAGAACTGCTCCGGGAGCCAGGTTACAACCCTTAAACCAAACAAGGACCGGGGTTGTAACCCTTCGCCTGAACAGAACTTGACCCCTGATCATTATTGTTAAGGCCACTATAAATAATCATGCTATTGAAGTGAGGTAAAACATGACGAGCATGACATGGGGTACAATAAGACAATAAATGAAGAGAAGACACAGAACTGCTCCGGGAGCCAGGTTACAACCCTTAAACCAAACAAGGACCGGGATTGTAACCCTTCGCCTGAACAGAACTGGTCCCCTGATCATTATTGTTAAGGCAGTCATAAGTAATCATGTCATGTCACAATCTTGTACAGGATCAGGACGAGACAAAGCTGGGCTAGACTCCATTCAATCAATCACGGCCAAGCAAGAGTACGGCTTGATACTTTAACAAACTAGGGTTATCACAGGCCTAGTTACTAGCAAAATGCAATAAGATTATTCCAACAGCCACAAGCCCTGCAGACCATCCAGGTTTTTCAGACGCAATTAGGGGATTGAATTCATGTGGGTACATCGTCCAAGAACACGTGTACCCTTAAGTAGCTTGGTGGGTGCAACACATGACAGTGTGCTGGAAATGTGCCCTACTCGACGGCAGGCTACAATTTCCATGATTGGGCGCCCAGATAACGGGATTGCCTGTTGCTGAGAAATCTCTTCATGACTACTGGAGTATTCTAGTTATTAGCCTTAGGCAATTTAAGTAGGTACCCCTGACCGTGGCATTCAGGGGTCCCTGCCCTAGACATGATGCAAGACAATACTGGTTCACTTGTACAAACACAATCGTCCACGGTGTCCAGGCCATTTATTCTTGTCATGTCAAGTTTACTTATCAAGAGTGCGTCAAGACGGGCCATTACCATGTCATGTAATTTGTCATGCCTTGTTATGTCAGATCATGCAAATTTTCTTGTCACACCAAGTCATGTACAATTGCCATTTCAATCATGTCAATCAGTTCGTGAGTTATCAAGTTCAGGACAAAAGGCGTAAGGATATAAAAGGGTAAAGGCGTACGCCATAGGGACTCAAGGTCTCTACGCACGTACTACCGGTTACGCTAGTGAAACTCTACGCTAGGCCAAGGGGCCTCAAGCGTAAAATTGGCTTTACGCTGGCAAGGGCAAGGTGAATTAGCTCTACGCGAGCCAGGGTGCATGCCGGTGGAGGCATTACGCTATAAAGGGCCAAGTGAATTAGCTTTACGCGAGCCAGGGTGCATGCCGGTGGGCTTTACGCTAGTAAAGGCTTTATGCTAGCAAAATTATACGCATGTAAGATTTTACGCGAGTAGAATTCTACGCACACAACTCCCGAGCGAAACTCTACGCGAGGGAGCTCTACGCAAGAAAACGCTCGGGCAAAACTTTACGCTCGTGAGAGTCTGCTCGAGCCAGGGATTTTACGCGAGCACGATTTTACGCAAGCGGGAGGGCCTCGAGCGTAAAATCGGAATGAACTCAGCGTAGAACAGAATACGCTGGCACGCAAATGCGTGTGCGTAAAAGGCTGAGATAACACGCTGACATGTAAAACGTGGACGTAAAGGCTAAACACTACGCTAACACGTTTGAACGTGTGCGTAAAACTCCATCTTCTCCCCATGGCCAAGAAAATATGCGTAAAAGCTCACGAATCCAAGCAAGCCCCATCTCGGCCAAGACTTGGTGAAGTCCGGTCATTCCAGAGCCAAACTTGCGTGAAATCGAAATCCCTACTACATGGAACTCTCCATTTCGGAAGTAACCAAGTTTCAGAAGATCAAAATCATGAAGATCAAAAATACTAAAACTTAGATCTACATGAAATGAGCCATGGAATTCGAAAATACTAAATACTAAAGTGACTTAGAATCTCATGAGGAAGACAATGGAACAACAAAATTTGAGTTCCTCCATGAAGCAAGTTGCACTTGCCTACGGTGGGGTTCGGTGAGGAAGAAGAAGAGGAAGAGCAGTAATAAAAAATTGAATGAAGAGAGAGAAAGGTGGTTGGGGATTAATAAATGAGGGAGGGTGGTAGGTAGGGGTTTGCATTCCAACCCAAACTAAACCAACCAAGCCGAACCCAACCGAACCCGATGCATGCCAGAACCATAAAATGCTAACTAGCTCATGCCAATGCAGAATCCAAGGCTAGCCAGTCAAGACAAGTCTATATACAGGTCCGAGATTACGTACACGTATAACAGAATACATAATACGAACTACAGGCATTACATAAAGCATCACTATGCTACAAACAGGGTCAAGAGACATCTCATCACGACGAGGGTATATGCAACATATCACTCAAAGCTCAAGCAATTCCCAACACAATATTCCCTTCGCATCAAACCAATGTCCAATATGGACTATCCATCTTGTAGTGGTTATGCTGACCACAAATATCGACTCAAGATTCTGTCGATTTCCATTCACTGAAATCCATGCACATTTTGTTTCCAACATACCATGCCATCATCCACAGTCGATTGTTGCATAACAATCGGCTTCTATGAATCCTACACATAAGACATCCAACATACATTACCAACTTATTATTGCATCGCATCATTGTTATCCATTTTGGTAACTTTTAAGAATTCATACAAAATTCACAGCCCATATATTTAGACTTATTGTATGGAACACCCAGTGAGCGGCCAAAAGAAATAACGAACTTTTCAGTCACGGGAGCAACTTAGAATAATTTAAAACAACACTAAATAATCGTGGAAGCACTTTGAGTCATCGTAGAGGCAACTTTGATTTCATCACAGAAGCAACTTTGAGTAATCGCGGAAGCAACTTTGATCCACCGTAGAAGCAACTTTGAGTAATCGCGGAAGCAACGTTTGAGTCATCGCGGAAGCAGCTTTGAATCATCATAAGAGCAACTTTGATAGAAAGAAATCAAATAATAATTCAAGGACGTAAAGCCGTACTTTGATACCATTATGTCACGCTCCGATCCCGGAGGATCAAAATCTAGCCACTGGACGTGATGCTGTACAAGTCTAGATTGCACTTGTACAAGGCATAACCATTACAGTTCCTGGTATTTCTCAGAATTCAACGACAGCGGAGCAAAACCAAGCAGATTAATTGAAGTCACAACAAGATATGAAGACAAGTATCTCTTTATTGATATTTGAAATCGATTATAAGACATGCAGCCGGATACATAGTTTACGACAGACTACATGACTCTTAAATAGCCAACTGAATATATACTTACCATTTAGGCTACAACTGAACATGTCGATTTGGCTACAATCTTACTGGTACATCTTAATTATACTGTTCCATATATTATGTCCCGTATAACAGAAGACATCGTCTTGAAAGAAGAGCTTCTGCACACCCATCCGATTCATCGATGCCAAGCACTGATCAAACGATTTCCTCCAAGCACGGGCACCTATAAAATGCCCAAAAACGTGGGTCAGTATATCATCTATGTACTGGCGAGCGGTGCTGGCCCAACTCACCTAAGAAGACAACACTAAGTAATGATGTTATAGAACATTATTAAAAGTGGTCTTTCTCGTTGCCTTAGGGTCAATTAGCAGTTCATATCCGACAGAAGTAAAGCATGCATATATTTTTAGCCATCATAATGTAAAGCATACAGTTATCATACTACCCACGGTCGTATAGCCATCCATGTACATTTATAATACTTACCTTGCCTACATAAGACATTGTTTGGAACAATATCATATTTCAATATATATGGTCACCGTTCAGGTGATTCTTACCAACAGCCGATATCCTTCCCTGTAATTGAGTAATACTTACTCTGCCTGCATAAAACATCATTAGCACTGGACCTATCTATATGAAGATCAATGGCGAAACGCCATCTTGGACTCATATTACTGGTGAACGGCTAACTCCGAATGGGGTGCGAATCCATAGAAGGTTTCAGAAACACCGTGCTACTACTTCAGCACCATAGGTATTTCGGCACCCTTTCAGTTGGCGGTAGTAAGCCCCCACTGCATGTCCCAAAATTCTGATGTCAGTACGTCGACACCATCCTTGTTCCCCCCTAGGATGAACCGGGTCCGTGGCTGCGGAGTACCGTTCTGGAAACTACTTTGTGCACAAGTTGTCTATGACCATGCATGTATATGCAACTTATCTATGAAGAAAACATATAATGCATGATAAGGAAAATCATGTACTTCAGCCACCATTCTCATTCTTATTGCCATCTTTCTCATTTTAAGGTCTTGGCATAATCAACATTCTACATCGGCGACGGTATAGTAGAATATTGTTACCCAATCCCTTTCCCACATCTTTGATACCATACATCTTTCCAACCAACTCAATGTACTCACCGCCCAATCCTTTGGGACTTAGCATCTGTTTTAGCATATATTCATTTGGACATAATTCAAGCATACTCACTGCCTAATTATTGGATCTTAATATCTGTGTTACCATCTATTCATCGAGCTAAGGCTCGATATACTCACCGCCCAAGTATTTGGGACTTTGCTTCACCTGTCATGTATTTTATCGCAACATCGCACAAATATACAATTCATCGAACAACAACAGTTTACGGTCATGTGATTATTTATCTTTTATTATCTTTCCGAATTGTAATGCCCCGTCCCGCTCAGCTCAATCGGAGGAATCAAAATGCCGATGGCGTTCGGACTTAGCCATGCAATGACTGCTCGAAGTCCTGCTTGGTCGAGGCAACTTCTCGCTCAGGTGGGTAGCTTCGGTGAACTTGCCTCAGCTTGGCCTTCACACTAATAAAACAAAAGTTTTCAACTGCACAAGTAGGCTTGATAGTAAAAGTGACAAATCCACATAGCTAAGGGAATAATCCTGTCATGACCCGCTCCCGAATAATCGAACACGAGTCGGACACGCCCAGCCTTCGTCGATGGATACGATTAAATAAGATGTACAATACTAAGAAAAACTCCAAGTTATAATGTAATATAAATAATCACAGAATCTATAAACGTCCCAGAAAGATCACCAATATCCATCAATCAAATTATACAATGTTATCCGGAGACAAATTCGGTAAAATAAAATATACAATGATGAAATCATAAAATACAATCTCCAAAAAATAAATGAAATAAATCCTGCAATATCCAATGATACCATCATGCTCCATATCGCCTCAAGCTCACCTGCAACGTATCCTGTTAGGAAAAGAGCAAAGTACAACTCCGATAAGAACAATATACAATATAATCTGAACTACAGAGTACAAGGTGAAACTAGAGTACGAGAACTGAAAATAAAACTATGGTACCAGAAATGAAATGCAAAACTGCAGACAATGGACGCGACAATCAATATACAAAGACAATGAACACGACAACCAATGAACAATACAATGAACACGACAATCAATGCAAGTGTGACCTTTTTGAAATATTAAACTAATGTGTGACCGGCTAAGGACCACAATCCACAATCAATCAATTCTACAAGGTGTGGCTTAATCGTACGTGAGGTGTACGATTAGGCTATCCACAATACCTATGTTGGATGTGGTCACACAAAAGTTAATATTTCCCCCATTCCCTACAATAAACAATGACTCACAATACAATGAACAAGGTACAAGGCAATCGTGTGTATCTCGTGTCCGATATGAGAACATGGCATATGAATGTAAGACAGAAAGACAAAGTAAAAGCTCGAGTCGGTATACTTGCCTCACTTTGGAAGCACGAGAGTAGTACTGCATGGATGTATGTCACCTGTTATATATTTGGGTACAAGTTGTTAGGGTTTAAATCAAAGCATTAGCTAATCATATTCAAATTAGTTAATAGTATTTAGAAAAATATATATTACTATAAATGGATCAAAATAAGCATGTGAAAATACTTTTAAACAAGAAACCATTTTAGAAAACATATATGGTTTTGATAAAAATGAGTACTAGTATAATACCTTAAAGTATTATTTGGAAAATATTTTCAATTACTTTAAAAGTAGCAGTATTAGTTTAATTAATATAATATTTAGAAAATAAAAACTTGTTATAAAGTAATTTGGAAAAACTATTCCTTAACTAAATTCTTAACAAATTCATATTTAAACCATTATCGTATTTTAGCAAAAAAAATTTAATAAACAACAATATTAATTTAATTTATACTAATTAATATTCATGAAATTATAAGACAGTTAAACTCAACCCATAAACCCAAAGTCCAGCTCAATATAAGGTTAAATCTAAATTTCCGAAACTAAATTTATAGCCAAACTACAAAACTGGCCCAACTGACCCATCCCGAGAGTCTACTCACAGCCTATTTGAATAAACTTCCAACCTACTGTTCTATTATTCTCCAATTCTATCACTATTAATAATTTACTAAATCTCCACTATTGTTCTCACTTCATAATTCATCAATTCATAGTGATAATTGAGAACAAGTCCAAGCTAATACTACCTACTGTGAGTATACATCCTACCAGTAAACCTTAGTCGGCCCTGTCCACACCCACATACCCAAAAATCCTAACAAAATTTGAAATGGAACAACACCTAGGTTAGACAGCTGTACAATTTCAAATGATGGAAAACACACGTGATTGACTCTTCAAATTTTTAAAGAATCCACCCAGGCCAACTTTTCAGTCTTTGAAAGGGCAAGTTGACATTAAATGTAAGCGAGACCCATTTCTCTATACAGCAGACCACCAAAGCTAACTCCAATATATAAAAAATCTTCATCACTCTCAATCCCTCATCCTTACATTTCTTTCTCTCATCTGAACCAAATTAACTCCTACTGAATACTCTCTCTCACTCCATCCATTCTTCCTTTCCTCACATTCCTCAGCAACCAAAGCCCCCCCAATAACCTTCTTCTTCCCCAAACACATGAAACACATAAACATGAAGAAGAATGGGATCGAGAGGAAGAAGAAGAAGACGAGCTCACCTGGCGGAGATCTGGCGGTCAACGGTGGCGGATCTGGCAGCTTCGTCTAACTCCGGTGCTGCGTCGTTGCGCGAGGCAGCGGTCCTAGCTCTCGAAGGTTCTACACGAGAGTCGAGGGGCGGCTCGAGTCCAGACGCGACGACGGCGACACCTCCTGATGGTGCTCCGGTCACTGGTGGTGCAGCACTTCGAGGAGAACGTGCCGCTCGAGAAGCAGATGCACGGAGATCGGTGTCTAGGTTACTGCTCTGGAAACGACGGCGACGAGGCGGGCTGACCACGCGAAGGAGATCAAGAGGCGGGGAAGCACCGGGCACGGCGGTTCGGGTTGCGGTGGGGCTCGGTGGCGAGTGCCGGAGTGAGTGGCTCGAAGTGGTGGTGGGAACGTTGGACTCCGACGATAGTAGTGGTGTTTGGTGAAGATGGCGGTGATGGGAATGTCGGTGGCGGGGTCGGCCAGTGGAGTTCAACTCCGGCGAGGTCCGGTGGCGGGTGGTGCTCGGTGGCCGAAGATGGCCAGTAACAAAGAGGAGAGAGAAAGAGTATGGAGAGAGAGAGAGAGAGAGAGTGATGTGAGAGAGAGAGAGAAACTATAGAGAGAGAAAGAGTGATGTGACTGTGTTGACAATGGTGGTATCAGAACTGTTGAAATTCGTGTAATATTTATATTAAAATAATCTGTGGTAAAGTTGTAATTAAGTATAGATCTGGGGTGTTTCCCAAGTGGCAGTATAGATAAATACAAACAGATCTGGGGGTGTCACGACCCGCACCCACTGTGAGGGTACAAGAACGTAACAACGCCCAGCCTACGCCACAGTGTCGGCGGTAGAACGCTGTCCTAGGTCAATCATCTAACAATATAAAGGTACCTGTGCAGTATATACCCTCCGAATGGAGGTGACATAGCAATATACAGTCTCAATCACATCTAAGGCAGAATGATAAGATAAAAGATAGATAGATACTGGAATAAAAGATCCACAGGATACAATCAGAGAGAGTCTAAGTGTCTACTGCTATACAAAATAGAACATCCAGCTCAAAACAAGTCTAATACTGAATATGAAAGAGTATATATACAATCCTGATCTCAGAAGACAAATAGTAAAATCCTAGACTAGGAAGCCTCAGTCTCTAAGCTAGTGGATCAGGCTGGCAATCTGGGTCACACGAGCCATCTACAGCTGTCCCATAGAAGGTGTCTACGCAGGCCTCATCCTCATCCTCTGTAATATTTTCAACAGGTCCAGTCAGGACAGGAGCGAGTACAGTACATCTCAACAGATCATAGCAGGTTAGAAAATATAATCATGCAGTAAAGTAAGATACAAGAACTGAAGAAATACAGTATGTAAACAGAGAGAGAACTGTAATAGAAATATCTACTATACATAGAGAACTAATAGTGACTAGTGAGTCAGAGTAAAATATAAACATGTGAATGGCATAGGAGGTTCATGACTACAGCTAAGGAAGTGATTCATGACTACAGCTACTTGGATAATATTCACATGTCTACTTCTACTCCTCCATCCCCAATCGATACACAAAGATCTGTTCAAGTTATGTTAAGGTTCGTAAAACTTCACATGGCTCATAAAATGAGTGATACATGAAGGAGATTCATGAAGGCTCTGTGAACATGAGAGTACATGTGTCACAAGCAGAGGAAGCATAGAGATACGTGATGATTCGTAGAACGTACAAAACATGCAGTATCCGATGCTCCCGAGGGGGATAACATCTCATGAAAAGATCCATATAGTACCAATCCGTGTGACCAACGTGACAGTATCAAGTAAAGTAATTTAAAGCAGGAAAATAATTCTAAGCAGAATATGAAATGATCAGAGAATGTACTCGCCTGTAACTGGTGAATCTGAGAGAATATAGACTGTCCGAGGAGTGGTGTCTGTCTCCTATAGAACAGTGCAAGTCACTATGAGTCTACAATGATAATAAGATACAAATCAATGCATTCTACATGAATCTAGGTCAATCTAGACCAAAGTCAACTCTTGGTCAACTCTGGTCAACCCTAGAAGTCAAACTAGGTCAACCAAGTCAAACCTAAGTCAAACTAGTCTAACTAGGTCTAACAAGCCATTTCTAAGTCTAACTAGACTACACAAGTCAATTCTAGGCCCACTAGTCTAATAGACACACCATAGGCCAATAGCACAATGTACCCATACCATATCACATATGAAAGTATATGAATATCCCTATATACATATAGGCTAGTATCCATATGCCTACATATATGATATTTATATGCAATCACACATCTACAAGAGAAAATATATATATACATATATATGATACACACATATGTGTAAAAAAGAATAACTTAGAAAACAACCTATAGGCTAATGAGTATACCATACAACCTATGTGTCCACATACATACATATACACATGTGTATAGAGAGGGGACACTAGGGTAAGTGCCCAAGTGTGTGTGTGCTGTGTGCTAAGTGAGAAAGTGTGTGAGAGCATGGGTGTACAGTGGTGTGAGTGACTGTGTGTGTATGTGTGTCCATGAGGGGAGTGAACTAGGAAACAACATAGGACAATAAAGAGAGAGGGAAGGGTGTGTGTGTCTAGTGTATAGGACATATGACAAGGCTTCAAAAAGGGGCTGCACTGCATGTGGGCAATAGAAGAACAGGAACTATGTGGGGTTTGTGACAGTAAAACACAACTGAAAACAGGGTAGGAGAAAAACAAAACAGTCCCTATGTGAAAACATGTTAAACTCAGATTTTCAGGGTTAAAATGACAGTAAAACATGGCCCAACAGTACCCATATCAGTCTTGAATTCCAGTTTCAGTCCACCCCTTCATTCTCAGATATTGAACATTAAATCTTAACAGTCCATACAACACATTACATTTCATTAAAACTACTAAAACAGTCCATACTATTCAATCCCCAAATTTCAACTTCAAACATCAATCAAACAATCCCAAAATCATACCCATAGATAGTTTACATATAGAAGAACTAATTTAGAGACTAAAACCTATAACTAACAGTATTAAATAGGTCAAAAATTGATGGCAAGGTTCAACATTTATAACTGGAAATTCTCAGGTTACACTTGTTTTTCTCAGTTTTTGTAAAACAGTCCAAACATTCCATAACAGTTTCAAACATTCAATCACCCCTCCCCCATACTCTCAGGTATTGGAAACAGGGAGTCAATTCATGAATTCCCAGATTTCTAATATCAAACAACTCAGATTTTTAAAGTTAAAAGACAGTTCAAAAGTCCCATGGTAACACACAAAATTATTTAAAACAGTCCCTATACCACAATTCCAGATTTTGAATCAAAACTACTTCAAAACAATCCAAATTTCCTCATACCATTAGATATCATGTAGGTACACATATTAGAGATTAAAACCCATGAATTTAACAGTTCATAATAAGTAAAAATAAATGCCAAAATCTATTTTAAAACTGGAAAAAAATGAATTGAAACATGTATCAGGAAAAATATAGAAAGAGGGGATTTCATCAATCAAAACTAAATTAAATGCCCAAACAGTGGTAGGTATAGCATCCACACATTACATACGTGTTTTGTGTCAAGTTTGTGTCCACCAAAGTAGACACAAACGTGTCCAATTCAACCCAAACTGAAATCGGGCAAACTGGACACAGGGATTGGGCACAGCGTCGTGCGGGTGTGCACGCGTGTCGTGCACCCGACACAGGCCTTCCCAATCCTCGTGCTCGTGCAAGGGGGTGCGCCTAGGGTAGTGCTAAGTGCTTGACACCCTGAAACGTGTCAGAGTGTGTCGTATCCAAAGATGTGAAGCCGTATCAGTGGCAAATAGTCACATTGTACAGAACAGTGCAAATTCAGTGCGTGGCCGATTTCTCCCAATCCTGACCATACAATCACGTGAAACTTGGGGAGCGTGATGACAGAGGGTGCCCCAAGCTCCCCACGAAATTTCATGTCAGGGCACGCTGTGTCGTGTCCTTTATGGACCCCGATAGGCAGGGGATCCCCCAGGCCGCGCGCGAGGCCGTGTCCGCGAGTCCATTGCGACTCGGACACGACTCGAAACCACCTCAGTAATTCAAAAACATGTAAGCGACATCAAAACATAATTTTCCATTCAGAAATTATTTGAAAATATCACAAAATAATCCACAGAGGTATTTTCACAAACACAAGGACTGGTGCACTGATATGTGTCCTGTTAGGACACGAAACGACACGAAAACTTAGGATTTCCTATTCCTACTGTTAGGTTAGGTCTAGGGCTCCCTAATGATGCAAAAATAACATAGTTCTATGGTGTGGATTTGAATATACCTATGAGTATCAAAAAGCTCCAAAAAGCTCCACAAAGAGTGCTCCTCTTGATGGCCAAATTCCTCCAAATTGTTAGAAATCTGAGAACAATCAATCCCAACAGCAAGTAAACAATAATTAGAATCTATTGCAACTTGTTTGGATTAAAAAGGAGGAAAAATGGATTTATTATGAATTTCTAAAGATGGGAGCTCACCTCTTTCTTCTCTTGCAATAAATTCCTAAGGAAGAGGCTAGCCCTAGATTTGGGAGGCATTAAATAGTGGGGGAAACCCTAGGTTGGCTGGACAAAAATGTTTGGGTTAGGGTTTGGGAACTTGACTAATGGGCTTTGAGCCTATTTGGCTAACTATTGATTTATTGGTTAAACACAAGTCATGGCTTATGACTTAAAACTCTACTTAAGTCAAATAACCATACTATTAGTCAACTATAGTCTAACTAGGGTGGCATGACCTAATCAAGACCAAACTCAACTAGGGTTAGCCCCTAGGTTAGTCTACCATGGTCGTTGCTAGTCAAAGTCAACCTAGTCAACCCTCATCCAAACAATTCCAAAATAAATTCTAAAAATTCCCATAAATTCAAATAAATTCAAATAAATCCTAAAATGCCCAAAATATCCTTTTAGGCTATAATGTACTAGTCAAACATCCTAATCACATGACTAGGCTCAAAGATTACACTAGTCAAACACCAAAATCATAAGTCATGATTTAAATAGTTTTAAAATAATTAAAAATTGCCAAAAATCATATTATCATTTAAATTAAATAAATTAAAATACAAAATTTCAAAATTACCCTTATTTTAGAAACTGGGTGTTACAGGGGGGTGAAAAACTAGTCCAATAACAGAATTCAGTTACTCACAAATGTCTAACTAATTAGTTAATTACTAACAAATTAATTAGTTAGGCTAACTAGATTAATAGGAAAACAAAACAATTAATCTGTTAACAAAATAGTTAATAACTAAAAAAAATCGTTATTTAAACAGTCTCTTTCTAATTAATCGACAGTTATTGATAACTAATTAAATCAAACAATTACTTTCCAAAATTAATGATTACTACAAAATAGTTAATTAAAACAATCCTTTCCACCTATTATTTAACTATAATAATTTGTATAGCTATTACTAATAATCTGTAGCTAATTAACAAGCAAATAAATCTTTTTTTAACATAATTAATAATTCCAGAATAATCAAGTCAACTAATTTAACTAAACATTAGTTTAAAAGAAGAATCCGGATTAAAGATGATACTAACTTGAGAATCAGTTTGACATATTTGGCAAAACTACTTCTTAAAATTCGAAATTGTCCAACCCAAACATTATAAAATATAATGCTTCCTAAAAAGCAATCAACAAATTAAAACTTTAGAAATAGTATTTAAGAAAAATACTTTTGTTAAAACTAAATTTGCATTTAGAAACGATATTATATCCTTGAATAGAAAATTTAGAAAATCTCAAAGTTCTCCAAATATTGGTTTAGGGAGTTACAAATCTACCCCCTTACAAAAATTTCGTCCTCAAAATTTCAAGGGTTGTAGATATGCACAAAATCAAACAAATTTTATCAAGAAAGCAACAAAAGACAAAATGGTTTTATGTAGTTAGTAAAAGTAACAAGGACCAACAAGTGGTCACTAGACAATATGAAAGACTGTAAATGCAATAAAACTCAGAGACAAGCCTCAAAATAGGCACTACAAAGAAATCTAGCTACTACAAGCAAGTAAGGAAGATAACGGTCTGTCCAGCTGCGCTTCCTGCTGCTACTAATCCTCAAAAGGTGGATCCTCCTGCTGCAGCTCTGGTGCTGGTCCTTGACGAGTGAAAGCTGCAGGGCAATCTCTCACTTGGTGAGTGGCAGATCCACAAACCAAATACTGCCCTAACTTCTTGCGATATTCCTCAACACTGTGTCCCGGGATCTTGCAGTACACGCAAGATAAGTATGTCGGGGTCTGGATCTGTCTCTGCTGTCTCGGTGATGTCAAAGCTCGAACATGAGGATGATGCTGATGCTGAGGTGCTGGCCGCTGCTGAGTGTCGGTCCGCTTTGGTGGACCCTAGGAACTGCTAGCGCCAATGTCTCGGTCCCATTTGAGCTTCGGGTCCAACTCCTTCTCCACTCCCTCAGCAACTTTGAGGATGCCTGTATAGGTAGTAGCCTGGCTGATAGCCACTGCATGTCGCAACTCTCTGGTGAGGCCCTTCTTGAACTTCCAATCCCTCTCCTGTGGTGTGCTAACTAGGTTCTCTGCGAACCTGCTGAGTCGGGTGAACTCCGATGTGTACTGAGCCACAGTCATACTCCCATGCTGCAATGCCTCGAACTGCATCCGAAGCTCGTCCCGCTCCATATTCGGGAAGAACTTCTCCTAGAACAGTAGTTTGAATTCCTTCCATAGAACTTGGGGTTCGGCCAACTGAGGTTCCTCTCTATACCAAGCTCTAGCAATATCAAAAAGTCGCATGCTCATAACCTCGACCTTCAGATCATCTGGAATTTTCGCCATCTTCAGTGTCCGCTCGACGTTTTCTAGCTACTCATCTGCGTAGACTATCCCCTCATGGCCCCAAAAATCCATCGGGCAGAGGTTCTGATAATCTCTGGCGGTCCCTGGCCTCGGTGCTGCTGGTGCTGGTGGTGCCGGCGGTGCTGACGGAGCTGGCTCCCTAACTCGGAGCACGTCCATGATCGTCGCTCGGAACTGCATGGCTTGGTGGTTCTGTGCCTCCATGAACTGCTGGAACATGGCCATCATCTGGGTACCGTCGAATGTCATAGTCGAAGAAAGCGACTGAGGCGGAGGCGGAGGCGGAGGCGGTGGAAGCTGCTCCTGCGCATCGGGTGCAGGCTGCTCGCTAGTCCTAGCGTTCTTCGTGGCGACCATCCTGTAATAGAAAATAAAATGTTGATTGCTATATCCTAGAAAAATCTTAAACTAAACCTAGAAAAATCATAAGTAAAATCAAATTTTAAATTTAAATATCAATAACCATAACAATAACCATTTTTCCACGGATCCTATGTTGTGATGAGTTTTCTTTAGCTTCGCTGGTCCCCCAATAGCACTTTATAGCCTAAGTGCCATTAGGATAGACCTGCATAGGCCACCACTAAAAACATGTCACGACCCGCTCCCGAATAATCGGACACGAGTCGGACACGCCCAGCCTTCGTTGATGGACACGACGAAGTAAGCTGTACAATATTAAGGAAAACTCCAAGTCACAATGTAATGTAAACAATCACAAAATCTATAAACGTCCCAGAAAGATCACCAATATCCATCAATCAAATTATACAATGTTATCCGGAGACAAATCCGGTAAAATAAAATATAAGTGATAAAATCATAAAATACAATCTCCAGAAAAATAAATGAAACAAATCCTTCAATATCTAATGATACCATCATGATCCATGTGGCCTTAAGCTCACCTGCAACGTATCCTGTCAGGAAAAGAGCAAAGTACAACTCCGACAAGAACAATATGCAATATAATCTGAACTACAGAGTACAAGGTGAAACTAGAGTACGAGAACAGAAAATGAAACTATGGTACCAGAAATAAAATGCAAAACTGCAGACAATGGATGCGACAATCAATATACAAAGACAATGAACACGACAATCAATGAACAATACGATGAACACGACAATCAATGCAAGTGTGACCTTTTTGAAATATTAAACTAATGTGTGACCGGCTAAGGACCACAATCCATAATCAATCCACAATCAATCAATTCTACAAGGTGTGGCTTAATCGTACGTGAGGTGGTCACACAAAAGTTGGTATTTTCCCCATTCTCCGTAATAAACAATGACTCACAATACAATAAACAAGGTACAAGGCAATCGTGTGTATCTCGTGTCCGATATGAGAACATGGCACATGAATGTAAGACAGGAAGACAAAGTAAAAGCTCGAGTCGGTGTACTTTCCTCGCTTTGGAAGCACGGAAGTAGTACTGCATGGATGTATGTCACCTGTTATATATTTGGATACAAGTTGTTAGGGTTTAAATCAAGGCATTAGCTAATCATATTCAAATTAGTTAACAGTATTTTGAAAAATATATATTACTATAAATGGATCAAAATAAGCATCAGTGAAAATACTTTTAAACAAGAAACCATTTTAGAAAATATATATCGTTTTGATAAAAATAAGTACTAGTATAATACCTTAAAGTATTATTTGGAAAATATTTTTGAGTACTTTAAAAGTAGCAGTATTATATTTTAATTAATATAATATTTAGAAAATAAAAACTTGTTATAAAGTAATTTGGAAAAACTATTCCTTAACTAAATTCTTAACAAATTCATATTTAAACCATTATCGTATTTTAGCAAGAAAATATTTAATAAACAACAATATTAATTTAATTTATACTAATTAATATTCATGAAATTATAAGACAGTCAAACTCAACCCATAAACCCAAGCCCAAAGTCCAGCTCAATATAAGGTTAAATCTAAATTTCCGAAACTGAATTTATAGCCAAACTACAAAACTGGCCCAACTGACCCATCCCGAGAGTCTACTCACAGCTTATTTGAATAAACTTCCAATCTACTGTTCTATTCTTCTCCAGTTCTAGCACTATTAATAATTTACTAAATTTCCACTATTGTTCTCACTTCATAATTCATCAATTCATAGTGATAATTGAGAACAAGTCCAAGCTAATACTACCTACTGTGAGTATACATCCTACCAGTAAACCTTAGTCGGCCCAGTCCACACCCACATACCCAAAAATCCTAACAAAATTTGAAATGGAACAACATCTAGGTTAGACAGCTGTACAAATTCAAATGATGGAAAACACACGTGATTGACTCTTCAAAATTTTAAAGAATCCACCCAGGCCAACTTTTCAGTCTTTGAAAGGGCAAGTTGACATTACATGTAAGCGAGACCCATTTCTCTATACAGCAGACCACCAAACCTAACTCCAATATATAAAAAAATCTTTATCACTCTCTCTCCCTCATCCTTACATTTCTTTCTCTCATCTGAACCAAATTAACTCCCACTGAATACCCTTTCTCACTCCATCCATTCTTCCATTCCTCACATTCCTCAGCAACCAAAGCCCCCCAATAACCTTCTTCTTCCCCAAACACATGAAACACATAAACATAAAGAAGAATGGGATCGAGAAGAAGAAGACGAAGACGAGCTCACCTGGCGGAGATCTGGCGGTCAATGGTGGCGGATCTGGCGGTCAACGGTGGCAGATCTGGCGGCTTCTTCTAACTCCGGTGCTGCATCGTTTTACGAGGCAGCGGTCCTAGCTCTCGAAGGTTCTACATGAGAGTCGAGGGGCGGCTCGAGTCCAGACGCAACGACGGTGACACCTCCTGATGGTGCTCCAGTCACTGGTGGTGCAGCACTTCGAGGAGAACGTGCCGCTCGAGAAGCAGATGTACGGAGATCGGTGTCTAGGTTCCTGCTCTGGAAACGATGGCGACGAGGCGGGCTGACCACGCGAAGGAGATCAAGAGGCGGGGAAGCACCGGGCATGGCGGATCGGGTTACGGTAGGGCTCGGTGGCGAGTGCCGGAGTCAGTGGCTCGAAGTGGTGGTAGGAACGTTGGACTCCGGCGATAGTGGTGGTGTTCGGTGAAGATGGCGGTGATGGAAATGTCGGTGGCGAGGTCGACCAGTGGAGTTCAACTCCGATGAGGTCCGGTGACGGGTGGTGCTCGGTGGCCGGAGATGGCCAGTAACAGAAAGGAGAGAGAAAGAGTGTGGAGAGAGAGAGTGTGATGTGAGAGAGAGAGAAACTGTAGAGAAAGAAAGAGTGATGTGACTGTGTTGACAATGGTGGTGTCAAAACTGTTCAAATTCGTGTAATATTTATATTAAAATAATCTGTGGTAAAGTTGTAATTAAGTATAGATCTGGGGTGTTTCCCAAGTGGCAGTATAGGTAAATACAAACAGATCTGGGGGGTAAAGAACTAGTCCAATAACAGAATTCAGTTACTCATAACTGTCTAACTAATTAGTTAATTACTAACAAATCAATTAGTTAGGCTAACTAGATTAATAGGAAAACAAAACAATTAATCTGTTAACAAAATAGTTAATAACTAAAAAAATATTTATTTAAACAGTCTCTCTCTAATTAATCGACAGTTATTGATAACTAATTAAATCAAACAATTTCTTTCCAAAATTAATGATTACTACAAAATAGTTAATTAAAACAATCATTTCCACCTATTATTTAACTGTAATAATTTGTAAAGCTATTACTAATAATCTGTAGCTAATTAACAAGCAAATAAATCTTTTTTTAACATAATTAATAATTCCAGAATAATCAAGTCAACTAATTTAACTAAACATTAGTTTAAAAGAAGAATTCGGATTAAAGATGATACTAACTTGAGAATCAGTTTGACATATTTGGCAAAACTACTTCTTAAAATTTGAAATTGTCCAACCCAAACATTATAAAATATAATGCTTCCTAAAAAGGAATCAACAAATTAAAACTTTAGAAATAGTATTTAAGAAAAATACTTTTGTTAAAACTAAATTTGCATCTAGAAACGATATTATATCCTTGAATAGAAAATTTAGAAAAATCTCAAAAATCTCTAAATATTGGTTTAGGGAGTTACAAATCTACCCCCTTACAAAAATTTTGTCCTCGAAATTTCAAGGGTTGTTGTCACGCCCCGATTCCGTCGAATCGATAGTCGTCCTCCGGGTGTGATGCCGTGCGAACCTAACTTGCGATCGCACAAGGCCTAGTCATAAGGTAATCCGAGACACGAGATCTAAGAGAGTACGCAGGCAAATTGATTCACACAATATGTAAAGGAAACTTGATCTTTATTGATAATGAACATCTTTTACAGACTCCGATACAAGACTCATTGCCGCACGGGCTACAACATGACTCGATTACAAAAGAGTGCCGATGAGATAGCCGTTCCATACATTGCACACATCCCTCAATATACACAAAGTACTCCAGTGATCTGGATGGGAGGGACGCTGAGTCATCTTCCTTGGACTGTTGAGAGCCTTCAAAAGTGGAGTCACAAAGAAAGTCTTCGACGCACGGCCGAAGCTTCAAAATCACGAACGCCGCCGAACTAGCTGGCGCGTCCTTCCTGGTTCGTGGGACCTGCAAAGAGCGAGGATCAGCACGAAACACATGTACTGGCGAATGGCTAATTAAATCCAAACTCTGTATTTGATTCAAGAAGTTTTGTAAACATGTTAGCTAGCTATTTCAATGATCTTTCTAACCATCCTGTTCAATTTGCATGTTAACATGTTTTGAGGCAAGCAAATAAAATTGTATAACATGAGCAGATATCAAAATCATCTCGTGCCATGTGCATTTGTTAAGCAGTGAAAAGGGTGTGGAGGCCACTGGCAATGTCAAGCCATCTCGGACTATAGCTGAGTTAGACGGCGACCCTTTCGTGTCGGGTAGCGAGCCCTGTGCTAAATTTTCTGCATAACTCACGCCGATGAAGGGCTGGCACTTGCTATACACTCGTTCCTCCCGGGCCGAATCGGTCCCGTGGCCTAGGTAATCGTTCGAGGAAACTACACCTTGTCGACAAGTTGTCCAATGACCGTTTTCCTTTAAACTTAGTTGATTTACTCAATTAGCCGTATCGTTACGATAAACGTTAATCGATTCATTCATTGTTTTGCATAGACCAAGTATGATTGCATAAGGAAGCATTTTTCTCTTTTTTCCAAAACTGGCAGTTCGATGACAAGTGTTTTGTAAAGAATCGTGCAACGATTTCTTTAATTCTACACTATTATGACAAGCATTCATTTTACGTCATATATTGAGCTTTGAAGTAGAGGGACAAGGCAAAGGAGGTCAGCCACTCGCCTTAGGCTTGCTTCAAGCGAGCGACCGGTTGGCTGCGCTGTCGTCGCCTACGCGATCACCTGCAATCGCATAAGCAACATGCGGTCAAGCATTCTTCTGGCCGCATGAAGTGTTAGCCGCATAAGTCATTTCTAGCCGCATAAGTTATTTCTAGCCCCATAAGTCATTTGGCCGCATGAGTTTAGATAGCCGCCTGGGCTTAGTTAGCCGCATGGCAGTCTCGGCCGCATAAAGCTATCTGGCCGCATGAACCATTTTAGTCGCATGCGCCGTCTCTTTTTCAACCGCATGAGTATTATATCCCGGCCGCATATAGGACCTGAGTCCTATCTGGCCGCATAAGTCATCCTTGCCGTATGAAGCTTATCAGCCGCATAAGCTTGGGCTCGTCATTTGGGCCGCATGGACTTAGTCAGTTCCAGCCGCATGGGTTTAGTTTAACCCGAGCCGCATGTGGGTCATTCCCGCAGCCGCATATGAACTGTCTTAGCCGCATCATTGCATATCATCTAGCCGCATGGCGCTGCATGACTTAGCTGCCGCATGAAGCTTTACTAAGTTGGCCGCATGAGACTATTCTGTTCCAGCCGCATGAAACCCAAGTTTCGTGAGCCGCATGACTCTGACCCCGATGCCTTTTGGGCTGATTCTTGCTTCTATTGGCATTGATTAACATTGATTGACATTTATTAGCAACATGACATTAATTGTTGCCTTGGCATTTGTTTAACATTAGTTGACATTGATTGACAAGGATTGTTATCTTGATTTAATAATTGATCATACGTTCCTAGTTGGAACTAAGAGACTGGCTAGTTGTCTTATTGAAATGAATGAATAAGACACGTTCATATTAACTATGAACTATTGCAATCGACTGGCTAATCTCGAATATTGGCATACAGGCACATGCAGGCTTCAAATTAATTAATTAATTATTTATTTATTTATTTATTTATTTATTTATTTATCTATTTATCTTACAAAAACAACATGTGTACTTTATGGTCAAGGCATGATTACTTCGTGGTTAATTTTGATTGTTGCATTACGCTATGTAAGACCTACAACCTAACCGTACTGGTATCATTGTAGAGTTGTGCATATCGTGCCCCGTACGAAAGTACTCATTCCGAATGACGATGATCCACGGCATGGGATTTCACTCAACGTAGAGACTCTTAAGCTAAATAAAATAATGATTGCATGGAGAGAATGGATTCCCGAGTTCTTACATGGCAGCCCTCTTTGGACTAGTGGTGCCCGACAGGCCGGTTGGTCCCCACAGATACTGCAAATCTGCCACACGGGCAGGGAGCGGTATCTGGTTATATTACTTATTGTATATTGATGACGGGCGTCCCGCTGGGACTCGTCTAATTCATGATTGGCACAATCGATTGACTGGGTAAACTAGCCTTGCTTGCACATAGTAAGAACTGAGGAACCCCTATTGCATAATTCCAGGATAATCTAGAACTCACAGTAGCAAGCCGTAGTAGATGCATGGCCGTTTAAATTGATTTGTTTGTATACTGTACCTACTCTGTTGTCTAACTAAGATGATCAGAATGTCAGGACATGACGGGCCAACTTCTGTCCTTGTTTGGTTGGGAGGTTGGTTCGAAGTGTCTTGATGTGATATGAATCCCGGTAGTCAGCAAAGATCTATTTACTATGTTTTCTATTACTGGTTTTGTTCCTCATATCGTGCTCCCTTGCGGTACTTGCTATTAGAGGTCTAACCTCTCTGGTTTTCTATGGCCAGATTTAGAGCCAGTCCCTGAGGAACCAGCTTACTTCTGCCTCCAAGATGGTCAACACTAGAGGGATGATCGCAGGAGGACTCGAGTGGGTTTCCTTACTTTCCCTCTCGCTTTGTTAAATACTTTATACTTTGCCGTTTGGCACCGACATGTTAGTCGGATTGTCTTGTGCCTACTTTTGCATAATTGTAACTAAGTCAGGCTGCAGCTGATAACAATTGTGTATACTTACTACATCATCTGGCTGTGTTTTGTAAAGCCAGATATCAAGAGCATTTTGACTGAGCATTTGGGACGCCTTACTGCTTATTCTCACATGTTCTCTATTTCTGTTTCTTGTTCGAATGATTGAGACAATAGATGTGAAAGTGACAATAGAGAGGCTTTTGTGTAGTATGCACCCCCTCGTCTTATTAGACAGTATTGATCGTATTATACGGTATTCATCTACCCGTAATACGTAGCTGGCTGAGTCATTCTCCCGCTCTCCAGTATTCTGGTTCTGGGGCATGACAAGCAACTGATTAGAACACTGTATAATTCAAGGATATTTGATATGAATGCGAAGCTCGAAAACGTGTCACGAAAACCTATCGAAAACATTTACGAAAAATGCATTCACAAAAATCAAAGCCAAAGCCAAATCAAGTGCGGCATGAAAACCAGAGCAACGGGAGGTCTCTCCCGACTCAGCCGCAGAGCCAATCCTCGAGGCGTAATCCGCTGAATATGGGACTTGGTTCCGAAGAAGCCATTCCATAACGTAGAATGGATCTTAATTCAACCGTTCCCGTTCGATCGACTCGGCCGATTCCGACCTATCGGTCCCGACCGAATCGATAGCGACAGTGTTCCTTTCTCACGCACCCCGTGGACGAAAACAGGGCACGATGTAGGGACGGGGCACTACACCATAACCAACTAATAAAAAGTTTTGTCCTCGAAACTTAAAGATAGAACCTACCTCTACGAGAATAACGAAGGAAATTTCTCCTTCATTTCCGATTCAAGCTCCCACGTCGACTCTTCGACCGAATGGTTCCTCCAGAGGACGCGGACAAGAGGGATCGCTCGATTGTGCAGCAGCTTATCCTTGCGTTCTATGATTTGAACTGGCTCTTCGACGTAGGATAAGTCGGACTTTAGCTCCAGCTGGCCAAAATCTACCACGTGGCTCGGGTCGTGCACATACTTTCGCAGTTGAGAGACATGGAAGACATTGTGTACATCTTCAAGCACCGGTGGTAAGGCAATTTTATAGGCCACTGGGGTGACCCGTTCAAGTATTTCGAACGGCCCAACGAATCTCGGACTCAACTTTTCCTTTGCGCCGAACCGAGTAACTCCCCGCATGGGCGATACTTTGAGAAATACGTGATCGCCAACTTGAAACTCGAGGGGGCGACGATGAACGTCCGCATAGCTTTTCTGACGACTCTGTGCGGTCTTTAATCTTTCCCGAATGAGCCGAATTTTCTGCACGGTCTGTTCTACCAGTTTCGGACCGAGAATCTGCCGCTCTCCGACTTCGTCCCAGCAAATGGGTGATCGGCACTTGCGCCCGTACAAGGCTTCATACGGCGCCATTTGAATGCTAGATTGATAGCTATTGTTGTATGCAAATTCGGTCAGAGGTAGATGATTGGCCCAGCTTGATTTGAAGTCAATTGTGCAGAGTCGTAGCATATCTTCGAGAATCTGATTGACGTGCTCCGTTTGGCCGTCGGTCTGAGGATGGTAAGCTGAGCTGAACTGCAACTTGGTACCCAGCGCCGACTGAAGGCTACTCCAGAATTGCGACATGAACCGTGAATCCCGATCGGAGACGATGGATACTGGAACTCCGTGCAGCCGTACTATCTCATCAAGATATATCTGCGCCAGGCGATCAACGCTCCAAGTAACTTTGATGGCAATAAAATGCGCTGACTTGGTTAATCGATCGACGATGACCCAGATGGCATCATTTCCCCGCGGCGTCTTCGGCAGACTAACAATAAAATCCATGCACACGTGCTGCCACTTCCATTCTGGAATCGCCAGATTCTGCATCTCCCCGCCCGATCTCTGGTGCTCAGCTTTCACCTGCTGACAGGCCATACATTGCGATACGAAGAGTGCCACATCTCTTTTCATCCCGTGCCACCAGAAGATTGTACGGAGGTCCTTGTACATCTTCATGCTACCGGGATGCAAAGTGTATTTTGCATAGTGCGCCTCCGACAGTATCTCCTTTCTGAGTTCTGAATCGTCCGGAACGCATAGCCTACCCTTCAATCGAAGCACGCCAGTCTTGTCTTCCGCAAAGTCGGTCGTCCTGCCCGTCGAGATTAGATCTCATATTTTCTTCAGGTACGGATCGTCCTTCTGAGCGGTCTTGATCTTATCAAGCAAGCTCGGCTCTAACTGCAACTTTACAAACTGCACATTACGGAATCTGACTCGGAGCTCGATGCCCATCTCTTCTAGGTTACGTAGCAGTCTGGGGTCGATGGATAGCGAGGCTATGTACTTCCGACTCAGAGCGTCCGCCACAACATTTCCCTTTCCCGGCGTATAGTCAATAGTCAAGTCGTAATCTTTGATTAGTTCCAGCCAACGCCTTTGCCGCAAGTTCAGCTCCTTCTGCGTGAATAGATACTTGAGGCTCTTGTGATCGGTATAGATCGTGCACGCCACGCCATAGAGATAGTGGCGCCACAATTTCAACGCGAACACAATCGTCGCTAACTCCAGGTCATGCGTGGGATAGTTCTTCTCGTGCGGCTTTAGCTGTCGGGAAGCAAAAGATATCACCTTGTTCCGTTGCATCAGCACACACCCCAAGCCCTGACCGGACGCGTCGCTGAATATCTGGAAACCCTCAGTCCCTTCTGAAAGTGCGAGTATCGGGGCCGAGACGAGCCTTTGCTTCAACTCTTGGAATGCAGCTTCGCAGTCGTCTGACCATTCGAATGCGACTCCTTTCTGGGTGAGGCGAGTCAGAGGCGATGCGATCTTTGCAAAGTCTTTCACGAAGCGTCGGTAGTATCCCGCTAAGCCAAGGAAACTTCGAATCTCGCTGACGGACGCTGGCTGTTTCCAATCGACAACGGCTTCAACTTTTTTTGGGTCGACCGTAATGCCTTCAACAGAAATGATGTGTCCGAGGAATGCGACGCTGCTAAGCCAAAATTCACATTTGCTTCGCTTCACGTATAATTGATTTTCTCGAAGGGTCTGAAGCACGGTCCGTAGATGCTCAGTGTGTTGCTGCCTATTCTTCGAGTAGACGAGTATATCGTCGATAAAGACTACTACGAACTTGTCGAGGAATGGTCGGAACACCCGATTCATTAAATCTATGAAAGCGGCAGGAGCGTTCGTTAGGCCGAACGGCATTACCAGGAACTCGTAATGGCCGTATCGAGTGCGGAAGGCAGACTTCGGCACATCATCCGGCTTGATCTTGAGTTGATGGTAACCCGAACGCAGATCAATTTGTGAGAACACCGTGGCTCCTTGAAGCTGATCAAATAGATCGTCTATGCGGGGCAGGGGGTATTTATTCCGGACGGTGGCTTTGTTCAGCTCGCGGTAGTCGATACAAAGACGCATAGGGCCATCATTCTTCTTGACAAACAGCACGGGCGCTCCCCAGGGCGAGACGCTGGGTCGGATGAATCCCTTGTCGAGCAATTCTTGTAACTGCACCTTGAGTTCTTTAAGTTCTGCAGGGGCCATTCTGTACGGGGCCTTCGAGATCGGTCGAGTGTCGGGGAAGGTATCGATATTGAACTCAATCTCTCGATCGGGGGGCATACCGGGCAGCTCATCCGGGAACACATCGGGGAATTCTGCCACAACGTCGGTTTGACCCGCGTTTGTACCATCCTGTCGCATGTCTCGAACGGAAGCTAGATAGCCTTCGCACCCGGAATGCAGCATCCATCGAGCAGATATTGCGGAGATCACCATGCAGGTCGGCGATGCCTCACCACACGAGTAGAAGAATTCAGGCACTCCAGGTATGCGGAATGTGACCTTCTTTTCAGCGCAGTCTATGGTTGCGTTGCACGGACCGAGCCAATCCATCCCCAGAATGATATCGTAGTCCTTAATATTTAGAACTATCGCATCGAGACTGACCATTTGACCACCTATACAGATGATTCTGTCTCCACAGACTAAGTTTGCAAGTAGTGGCGTGCCCGACGGAATGTTAACAGAGAGATCGAGGCCCAGTGGTGTCAGAGAGAATTTGTGCTCGACGATAAAGTCCGCCGATATAAAACTATGCGTGGCACCTGAATCAAACAATACACGAGCAGGTTTATTATTGAATTGCAGTATACCTGTCACGACTGTATCGGATGCGAACGCTTCGTCGCGAGTCATGGCGTAGACGCGGCCCTGAGCATTGGGGCGACGGTCTTGGCCATTTTGTTGCGCGGTCGGGGGAGCCCGAGGTGCTTGGCCTCGGTTCTGATGGTGTTGTCGTGGGCGCTGGTTTGACTTCTCTGGGCAGTCGTGTACGACATGGTCGGCTCGGCCGCACCCGAGGCACGTACCGTTCTTCAATCGGCACTCGCTGATCAAGTGCCCCTCTTTGTGGCAGAAAGTGCAAACTACTCGATCCTTCGTCTGGTTGCCGCCTCCGTTGCCGCGATTTTGACGCTTGTGTGCGTTGTTGCCTCCCGCATTACTATGGCATTTTTTATTAAAGTGAACAGCGCCGATAGTAGTAGGAGGGTACTCGGACTCCAGACGGAGGGCATGGTTGAGTGCCTCGCCTATGGTTTTGTATTCGGGCACCGAAACATGAGCACGGATAGTTGAACGCAGGCCCACTTCGAATCATCGAGCTCGACTTGCAGTGGTTGGTAGATAGTCTCCAGCAAACTTGGCCAGTTTGTTGAATTCGGCCGCATACTGTCGTACAGTCATATTCCCTTGTCTCAATTGCATAAACTCATTTTCTTTCTTCTGTCGCACAGCTGCTGAAAGATATTCTGTCTCAAATGCACTTTTGAATGTAGCCCAGGAAATCGCCGTCGTCTCGTCTTCACGTCGAATAGCCCGCTTCTGCACAGCCACCAATCGTGCGCGTTCATTCGAAGTAGAAGTTGAGCACATGCGACTTTCTTCGAGTCTTCGACACCCAGAAGCTCGAACTTATCTTCCAGCTCCTCCAACCAGTCGATCGCCACCGAGGGATCTTCTGTGCCGTTGAAGAAAGTGCGACAGCTTTTGTTGAATTTTGACACGTCGAAGTTAGAGCTTCTCGGTGCCGCAGGTGAGAGCACGGGCGCCTCTGGTTCAGCTTCGTTGGATCGAACCGCAGGCTGGGTCACGGCAGGCGTCATCGTTGAATTGTTGTTGTTGCACACGACCGACTGTACGATTTGCTGGAGGGTATTCAGCTGCTGCTATTGCAACTTGATTTGAGCCTCGAACCGATTCTCAAATTGAGTCTGACGAGCCTCCGCTTGCTGACGGTGGAGCTCGTTTTGACGTTGCTGCATTTTAAATATCTGCAGCATACGTTGCATCGGGTCGCCGGAAGGTCCGGCTACGGTAGGAGTCATTCTCGTTGGGTTGACAGAATGCTCGGGTCTAGAAGCACTCGAGCCGCTGGAAGCGCTCGTCTCGTCTTCCGCCTGAGCTCCCGTAACTGCAGGGAAAAGAAAGGCAACTCTCGTTAGTTACAGAAAATGTCCTGAATTCAGCGTATGGAACAACTCATCTCATCGACACGAGGTCAACGGTTGGAGACTAGAACTCGACATTGGAGGCCAAGGACGTAAAGTCGTGCTCTGATACCATTATGTCACGCCCCGATTCCGTCGAATCGATAGTCATCCCCCGGGCGTGATGCCGTTCGAACCTAACTTACGATCGCACAAGGCCTAGTCATAAGGTAATCCGAGACACGAGATCTAAGAGAGTATGCAGACAAATTGATTCACACAATATGTAAAGGAAACTTGATCTTTATTGATAATGAACATCTTTTACAGACTCCGATACAAGACTCATTGCCATGCGGGCTACAACATGACTCGATTACAAAAGAGTGCCGATGAGATAGCCGTTCCATACATTGCACACATCCCTCAATATACACAAAGTACTCCAGTGACCTGGATGGGAGGGACGCTGAGTCATCTTCCTTGGACTGTCGAGAGCCTTCAAAAGTGGAGTCGCAGAGAAAGTCTTCGACGGACGGCCGAAGCTTCAAAATCACGAACGCCGCCGAACTAGCTGGCACATCCTTCCTGGTTTGTGGGACTTGCAAAGAGTGAGGATCAGCACGAAACACATATACTGGCGAATGGCTAATTAAATTCAAGCTCTGCATTTGATTCAAGAAGTTTTGTAAACATGTTAGCTAGTTATTTCAATGATCTTTCTAACCATCCTGTTCAATTTGTATGTTAACATATTTTGAGGCAAGCAAATGAAATTGTATAACATGAGCAGATATCAAAATCAACCCGTGCCATGTGCATTTGTTAAGCAGTGAAAAGGGTGTGGAGGCCACTGGCAATGTCAAGCCATCTCGGACTATAGCTGAGTTAGACGGCAACCCTTTCGCGTCGGGTAGCGAGCCCTGTGCGAAAGTTCCCGCATAACTCGTGCCGATGAAGGGCTGGCGCTTGCTATACACTCGTTCCTCCCGGGCCGAATCGGTCCCTTGGCCTAGGTAACCGTTCGAGGAAACTACACCTTGTCGACAAGTTGTCCAATGACCGTTTTCCTTTGAACTTAGTTGATTTACTCAATTAGCCGTATCGTTGTGATAAACGTTAATCGATTCATTCATTGTTTTGCATAGACCAAGTATGATTGCATAAGGAAGCATTTTTCTTTTTTTTCCAAAACCGGCAGTTCGATGACAAGTGTTTTGTAAAGAATCGTACAACGATTTCTTTAATTCTACACTATTATGACAAGCATTCATTTTACGTCATATATTGAGATTTGAAGTAGAGGGACGAGGCAAAGGAGGTCAGCCACTCGCCTTAGGCTTGTTTCAAGCGAGCGACCGGTTGGCTGCGCTGTCGTCGCCTACGCAATCACTTGCAATCGCATAAGCAACTGATTATAACACTGTATAATTCAAGGATGTTCGATATGAATGCGAAGCTCGAAAACGCATCACGAAAACCTATCGAAAACATTCACAAAAAATGCATTCACGAAAACCAAAGCCAAAGCTAAATCAAGTGCGGCATGAAAACCAGAGCAACGGAAGGTCTCTTCCGACTCAGCCGCAGAGCCAATCCTCGAGGCGCAACCCGCTGAATATGGGACTTGGTTCCGAAGAAGCCATTCCATAACGTGGAATGGATCTTAATTCAACCGTTCTCGTTCGATCGACTCGGCCGATTCCGACCTATCGGTCCCGACCGAATCGATAGCGACAGTGTTCCTTTCTCGCGCACCCCGTGGACGGAAACAGTACACGATGTAGGGACGGGGCACTTCAGTTATAGATATGACAAAATCAAACAAAGTTTATCAAGAAAGCAACAAAAGACAAAATGGTTTTATGTAGTTAGTAAAAGTAACAAGGACTAACAAGTGGTCACTAGACAATATGAAAGACTGTAAATGCAATAAAACTCAGAGACAAGCCTCAAAATAGGCACTACAAAGAAATCTAGCTACTACAAGCAAGTAAGGAAGATAACGGTCTGTCCAGCTGCGTCCCTGCTGCTACTGATCCTCAAAAGGTGGATCTTCCTGCTGCAGCTCTGGTGCTGGTCCTTGACGAGTGAAAGCTGCAGGGCAATCTCTCACTTGGTGAGTGGCAGATCCACAAACCAAACACTGCCCTAACTTCTTGCAACATTCCTCAATACTGTGTCCCGGGATCTTGCAGTACACGTAAGATAAGTATGTCGGGGTCTGTATCTGTCTCGGTGATGTCGAAGCTCGAACATTAGGATGATGCTGATGCTGAGGTGCTGGCCGCTGCTGAGTGTCGGTCCGCTTTGGTGGACCCTGGGAACTGCTTGCGCCAATGTCTCAGTCCCGCTTGAGCTTCGGGTCCATCTCCTTCTCCACTCCCTTAAGTCTTAGTGCAAATTTCTATGATGCAAGGCTTGGCATAACCTTTGCTCATCCCAACAAGTTAAATTATTACGCGATTGAGTTAGGCAAAAGTTATGTCGGCTTATCAAAGTTATTTCAAGCATTGTCCCATGTTTTCTGTGGTTGTCCAAGTCACTTAGTCCCATGATCTCAAGGGTCGTCATATAAAGTATGACTTGGGCGATAGTGTCGCATAGAACACAAGTTGGTTTAAGGCACGAGCCATCGTTGTTTCAGTGAAAGTTAGCCACAGCCTATGGCACTTAAGAAACATGATATGTTTAAGTCAAGTAGGAAGGCTATGCAGTAGTCGTTCCCTGGATTTAAGAGAATGGAAAGTTCAAGCGATGGTTTGTCGCCGAGGCGGTCCCTCGTTTGGGAGTCTCGTAGTTTCGATGCACGTTTTGCATGATATAGTTTCAAGCACGTTTTGCTAAAGAGTATGGTTTGAGTCATTCCACAAATTAGTCCATGCATTTAGGTAAGTCTAGATGAAGTCTTGTAGGTGCATGGTCATGGACAACTTGTCGATAAGGACGATGTTTCTTCGGACGACAACCTGGGGCCACAGGAATCGATCCGACCATAGGGGAAACACGATATAGCTGAGCTGGATAGGCAATTTAGAATTCGGTGGGCTATCATTTGGGCTAGCTACAGCAATAGACCGACCCATCCTATTCCTAGCTATGTCCACGATGGCTAGTTAATACCAGTAACCTTTTATATAGATAAGTTGGCGTATAGAGCTATAATCCACGTGCACGGCATCGACCAAATCAGAGAAAGTATAAGCACGACACGAGTTGAGTTAACAAGGTGTAGTTCCTCAAACGTCAGCCATGAATCGGCGCGTGCCAGCAATGAATTGGCACGGTTTAAGTGTGCACGGTTGCAACACCATTATGGAGCCTAAGATTTGGTTATAGTAAGGCCACGTGCTTCGACATGAATGTGACATCGTGATTGAGTCGTCGCAAGTTAAGTCAGTAAGGGTCGTAGGATAAAATTGGTCATGTCAAGTTGAATTGTGAGGCACGGCCTCAAATGTTTGAAGCACGGACCAAGTCGATAGCACGACCAAGTCATTGCGTCCCGAAGTATGGCACGAAAAGCAAGTACGAGTCAACACATTGATCTTTCAAGGACGAAAATGGTCTAGAGATACAAGATAGGCCAAGAATCTCTATCCTAAGACTGATCCTTAGGCAAGAATAGAAAGACAATCATAAAGGAATTATGTTGCACAAAGTAAATGAACGTGTCAATTTTGTATGGGTGGGCGAGGAGCTCACACCACCAGCACAGTTGAATATTGACACCCACACAGTTTTTATGTGCATGCTCAGGTAGAAGCTCGTTGGCGTAGAGCTCGCTTGGATGCATCAGGGCACAGAGTTCCTTGGTGTTTTGAGGTGTACGACCGCATGGAGTCTGAACTTATATGGGACATAATGTATGGAAATCACCTATCTGAATCATCCGCTGGCTCGACAAATTGCATTAATAGATGAGATAGAGCTGAGTGACTTGTAATCATAGAGAAAAGTGAGCTTGAGTGATTATAACCTTGGCTTCGCGCCTTTGTAATCTTATTTCAAGTATCAATAAAAAATTTTGATTTTGCTTCAATGTTTGTGTTGCCTTGTATATTCAATATTTCTGCTTGGGACTTCTGTACGACGATCCCGTCGCAAGCTGTTATAATCGGCCGTTATGAAACTGCCTTGCATGAGCGCAATATAGGCTTGTGCGGCATCACGCCTTAGTGAGGACGATCGGTCCTACGGGACCGGAGCGTGACATGAATTCCATGCAAGGTGTTATTTAGCAACTCAACGAGTAAACATAACATACTCATCCTTATTTTAAGCGTGAAGCTAAAGGATCTTCGAAGGATTCAACACTACTCACATTCACAAGACGATTCCGCCACGATCGCATAGCCTTCCAAGCGACCCTTTCTGAATATTCCCAAGTCCAATAAGGCTTCATCGAACCAACCATTCGTCTTAAGGCATCGTGCGGGTCGGGGCACTACAAGTCCAAGGGTAAGTCCGACAAGACTTCGAGTTTGGACGATCTTCCTCTGCTTGGGACAACCTCTAAGGATCAGTATGATCCCACAAGATGTCGGGGGTCATGGATGACCCTCTAGGATCGGCCCACAATAAGACTCAAAGGCAACCAAAACTAGCTCTGGATATGGTAATCCAACCCCGTGGGCCGGGGTTCACCGGCCTACCTATAGATATTGATCCATAGGACCCAAAAAAAACAGCGAAGGAGGAGAGGACAGTTCTGACCAAGATCGATGTATAGACAATATGACTCTAGCAAATGAACAATCAAATGAAGGAGATACTATAGTAGTGGTTTAAAAAAGTTAATTTTTACTATTTATACTTGGTCCTTAGAATGTCAGAAACGACGATGGTGAGGAGTGATTCCTAGAGCTAACAAGGACAAGTATTCTTAATGAGGTTTGTGGGGCCAACTTAGTAAGGAAATGGAAGGAAGTTCGAGATCAGACCTAAAGTCATTCTAGTATCAATTCGACTCGATGTTATCAGAACCAGACCGGTCTAACGGTTGGATTGGATCATCCGGTCTGAGTTGAATTGTTGTTTTTTAATAATCAGGAATTTATTACAGAACCATGATTTAGCCGGTGAATCGTTCGAACCAGAGTTCATTTGAACCGACTGGTTCATGTTAAAAAAATTATAAAATGGGTGGAAGATGAAAGATTTCTCACTTTTTCCAATCACTAACCCTAGTTGTCAATTGAAGATGGAAAGACTTCCAACTATCCCCTTCACCCACTCTCATCATCTTCATAATTATTCTAAAATATAAGACAAGAACATAGGGTCTTCCATAATTTTCAATCTATTGATTTATAGGGTAAGATCTCATCTTTAATTAAACTTTAATTCTATATATTGGTGGCTTTTCCCTTCTAATGATTGTTTAATCTTTCTTTCCACATTTTCAGTTTATATTTGATTGTGTATATTGGAAGAATTTGCTTTTGCTTTTAGTTTTAATTTTTAATATAGATCAGTTCAATTTTGATCTCCTGGAAGTACATGATCATCTTTATCTCTCCATCTTATGTGTCTACACATAAAAACTGACCATGTTATTGGAGTTAGAGTTAGATGTATAGTAAGAAATTATGTTTTTGTTGATCCATTTAGAATGATTTCTTTTTTGTCTTTGTTGATCCATGTACGTAATATTTTTGCAAGAAAAATTTAAGTATACAATTCACAGAATGGATCAGATCTGGTTGAACCCTGTTGAATCCTGGTTAGACCTGTAATGTCTCGTTCCGCTCAGTTCAACAGGATGAATCAAAATTCAACGACATTTGGACTTGGCCATGAAACAGCTTGCTCAAAATTTCGCTCGGTCGAGGCACATCCTCGTTCAGGTGGATGGTTTCGATGAACTTGCCTCAGATTTGCCTTCACATTTAATAAAATAAAGTTTTCATATGCATTGAGTAGGTTTGGTAATAAAAGAGATGAACCCGCATAGCTAAGGGAATAATCTCATCGTGTCAAGTGTGTGTAGAACATAAAAATGTCAACTTGTTGCTTAGAATGTCTCTACACGAAGTGTTTTCAAAGTTGGCATTGAGTCTTTCGACTGCACGATTGAGTTAAGCAGAGTTCTGCCATGGGCTATCGACTTGATGTCATAGCAGACATGTTTCCATAATTCCACAATTTTTTATAGCCACACGTTCCCATGGGTTCTAGACTTGTCAGAGTTTGACACAATTGGTGGCACATCGCAAAATATAATTTCTAAAAGTTAAGCATGAGGGCTATCAAAAAGTCGTTCCTGAGTTTGAGTCAAAATGATATGGTAACATGAAAAGTTCTTTAGAATGGTAGTCGCCGAGAAAATCTCTGATTTTGGGAGGTGCATAGAGATGGAAAGATGAAATAAAAAATGTTCTTAAAAATACGTCAAGTTAAGTAGAATCTTGCATGGTCATGGACAACTTGTGCACAAGGTTTGAGTTTTTCGAATGAATCATCGGGGCACCAGGATCATCTCGACCTAGGGGGAACAAGTTAGTCGTGTCTGACGTACTGGCACCGGGTATAACGGGGCCTTTATGGAGTTTGAATGAAGGGTGTGCCGCAATGCTTGGTGATTCAGGACTTTAAGTGGGACTAGCTACCTTGCTACTGAAATGATCGCCCTCTAACCCATAAATGTCCAAGATGGCTTGAATTGCCAGTAACCTTTCCTATAGATGATTCGGTATGCTTGCAGCAATCCGCGTGCACATTATTAGATTGAGTCAAAAAGTGTATGCACGGTATGAATGAGTAACGAAATGTGTTCATAATATGCATCACAATTGTTGTACCTAAGATTTGGCCTCAATAGAATCATGTGCTTGGGACTGTTTATGGCGTTGGTGTTCAAAGTAGTTTGACACGAAGTTACCAAGAATTTGATTTGAGTCGGTTGTATGTTGAACAGGAAGGCCGAAAGGCAAGTTTAGTGTTGTTGTGTAGCACGGTCACAAGGATTTGGAGCACGATCACGTTGTTGCAACACGAGTAGCCTTGTAGTATATAAGCCATAAAACTGATCCTAAGACAAGATTAGAAAGACCACAAAAAGGAATGTACACTCACTAAAATAATGTGTTGGTTTTGTATGGGTGGACAAGATGCCCCCCACCAGTGCGGTTGTGTGCTGACGCCCCACCAGTTTGCATCTAGGTTACAGGTACTTGCTCGTTCAAGGCAGATCTTGCTTGGATGCGTTGAGGCATGGGGTTTCCGTAGTGTTTCTGGGTGTACGGCTGCGTTGAAGACTTCCTCTATACATGACATAATGTATGGACATCGCCTTCTTCAAGTTGTAAGTCTATGGGTAAAATATTCTGTATTTAGAGATGATGGAGAGCTGAGTGATTGAATTCACAGAGATTGTGAGTTTGGAGATTATAATCTTGGCCTCGTGCCTTTGTAATTCTGCTGCATTATTAATTTAAGAGATTTCGTTTCAATACATCTTGTGTTTCAACTTCTCTGCTCGGGACATCTATACGACGATCCCGTCGCTAAGCTGCTGAAATCGGTCGTTATGGAATTCATCCTGCGCGAGCGCAACTTAGACTCGCACAGCATCACGCCCATGCGAGGACGATCGGTTTTGCGAAACCAGGGCGTGACAAGACCTGTGTCAAAAAATGTTGGTTTGATCATCTGTCTAGTTTTTAAAACATTGATTGGACTACATATAAACTCAATTACAAACTTGTAATATGGATGTGACACGTTGATTCCACTAACATTTAAAGAGAGAGTTAGGTAATATATAAATTGGGCTAACTCTCAGTATAGGCTAAGGTCATCTCCAATGGGGATTTCTAAAATTGAGTTTCTATCCCATTGCCATTTTACTTTAAGGAAATTTTTATCATAATTGGTAGATTTTTCATATAGAAATTGCACACAAAAGAACACTCTTCAATTGTTCTCCATTTCTATTCTATGTGGCAACAAATAAATTGATCAATTTAATGATGTATAATACAATATTAATTGGTATGAGAGATGAAGAATTTCTATCTCACAGCCACATATGATAGAAATTGTTATTAAAAAAATTCATTGGTAGTTTTTTTTTTCCTTCTAAAATGGGTTTCTATTAGGGAGATAGAAACCTCATTGAAGATATGGCCTAATATATAAATGGAAAGAGAGTTTCTGAGCAACTCAGCAGAATCTTAATTGGGCTAACCATTTTATAGTTTGCTAATATAGAAATTCACCTTCTTCAAAACAAACAAATAAATAAATAAATAAAAAGAATGCAATCAAAATATGAAATAAAGGTTTAAAGATCAACTTATCTGGAACAAAAAGAAATAATTAAATAAATAAATATGGGACATTGGGAGAATGGAACTAGGGACCAAACCAACAGGGCCGGTCTGGAGAAATTGAAGGCCCTGTGCGAATCTCAAAACGTGGTCCTAAATTTATTTATTCATATTTTAAATGTATTACTCTATGTCTTTATCAGAATATCTGCAGATGCTCTTGATTGTATATTATAACTGAATTTATAGGTAGTTACTAAACAAAATAACCAAAGCTCAAATTATCTATAGTCAAGCACATTATATAGTATAATAAATATGTTTTAGATAGAAGACGTAATGACCGTTAAATTGTCAAAATCTGGCTTCGGATTCTTCTGTTGATGAGAACATATAACAAAATAAATAATGATCAATACCCAAATGAGAAATAATATGTAATTACATAATTGAGGGCCTCCAAGACCTGAGTCACCTCACGTAAGAGGCCTGCACATCCAAATTCCTAAATACTATATATAAAAGCTCTAATCATTATTGTAGAAAATTAAACTCGCATCAGATCATTATTATAGAAAATAAATTCATCTAACAATTAAGGAATCTTTAGAAACAAAATAGCAATTGAACCTCTTAGGGATGATAGACAACACACCGGTAAGAACAAGATCTTTGAGAAAGCCTAAATTTTTTGTATGATATAAATATGAGTCTTAGAGTCGATAGGGAATAGTGAATGAAGAATTAGAAGTCTTGGACGGATCATGGATTAGGAATTGGGGAAGAAATGAAATAACTTGAATTACAAAATTATAAAACTAATCCTAATATTTTTTTTGAGGCCCCCAAAAATTGGAGCCCCTGTGCGGCCGCACTTTTGGCACGGCCCCAGGGCCGGCCCTGCAAACCAAATGCCCACATTGTTTTAATTAGCAGCTAAACTTGGTTCGAAAAAAAAATTAAATATGGCTTCGCCCGGGTTCCAACCAGAGTTTAGCAAAAATGGTTGCCATATCGGAATGACAAGCTTTCATTTCAAAAATTCTTCTCAAATGCAAATGTAGAATGAATTATGAAGTTGACATGGCAATGACATGGCACGGATAATGTGAAATTGGTTGTCTAGATCTAGACAATGCACTTCACAATGACTTTGTCTTCACATCATCAATTATGAATATAAATATTCATGAAAGAAAATTAAAAAGTGGAGGAGTTGTCTTGAAAATTGGAAAAAAAATACTTTTTATTGTCTCCTCAATACTTTTGCATTGAAGAAGACTTTTCAAACTCATTGTGTATTATGAATATAATCTTGCCACATACGAAAGACATTGTCTCGTGTTTCATGCCACCTAAGACTCATAACACTTAACAAGACAATAGAGTTGGAGATGCTCTTGTAGTGCTAAGACTATGGATTCGGAAACATTCTCAAATTTGATAATAAAACCCTTCATAGTAAAGATCAGGTTATAACTCATCTACGGAAATTTTCTAGAATTTAGCAAAATTGTATTCGCAAAATAAGAAACAAAACATCCATAATAATGACATTTCTTTTGACAGTCATCCAAAAGATTAACAAAAAAAAATGCTGATTATGGACGTATATTGTTCAAAAAAAATGAAGGATATTATCAAAGCATTGTTGCACGAATCAGATCACAATTTGGACCAGAAACACCAACCTCTTATAGTTCATGACATAATGGCACCATCTCTTTTTGTTGCACGCGGTTTGATGTAAAATATCTTATAGCTTTTTATGAGGGTTCATTTCATTCTTGCTTAGTACTGTACTCTTAGTGATGGAGATCCCGTCTTCTTCTTCTAAGCGGTTCCAGCAACAACTGCTAGCAACAGGACTGAAAGCAACAACTGAACTGATCATTCCACTCGATTCAGGAATACAAATTGAATGCTGAGATTACGCATTGAATTTCTGGTAGTAGATCCATAATAAAAAAAAAGTTTTTGTCCACTATTATAAATCAATTATGAAGAGAACATGGTGTAAGACCCTCTACAAATACTAAAAAAATAATATTTTTTAACCACTCTAGAAAATTAATATTCTAAGGACATATTATTGGAGTCTAAAAAAAAAAAAGGAGATCCAAATCTTAAAATGGAGATTTCACATTATCAAAGCAGTGATCACTCTCAAACAGAACCCTTCCAATGACGCTATAGCAAATGAGGAATCAGCTCATCAAGATCAAGTTCTAGAGCTTAGCATCTTCTTTCAGAGAGCAAAATGCACTTGGCTGAAAGATGGACGATAGGTCCACCAAGTTCTTCTATGCAACAGTTCTAACTACAACAAAATAATGTACCCTAGACTATATACTCAAGCTAGATTAGAGGAATTAGGGATGTCTTATGCTAGAACTGTTGCCATTTGGCGGCCTCGAACTCGTCGGGGGAGGTTGTCATTGCAATCAGGGGTGGTCGTGGCCCAGGACAGCCCCGGACGACGATCCATGGCCTAAAATTTAAGGGGGCACAAATATAGTTGTGTTTAAAATATAAGTAGTATGTAGCATGGATCACCCTTAACAAAACATAATTGTGGTGTAGTGATTATCATGTTAGACATGTACTCTAGAGATTTTTGGCTCAATTTTTTTGTGCCAACAATATTTATTTTTATTTTAGTATCTAAGTTAATTGTCCAAATGGTGTCTGAAAAAATTGTGGTCGTCGTTTTGGTAACTGAATTTTTTTTTTAAATTTTTTAGTGTCTACATTTTGGTTTAAAGAGTGTATGAACTAGATTTAGTTGGTGCTTTTGGATGATAATCGTTAAAAGTGGACATGTGATGGTCACGTGTCTTATTTTTCAGATTTTTTTTTCCTTAAGCAGTCACAATCACTACGTCGGCTATGATTAATTGTAGAGTTGTCATTTTGTACTCGACAAAAGTCATTTGTTTATGTAAAAAAAAAAAAAAATCGAACACCAATATTCTTCTGAAAATGATAGTCCACAACAAAAACTTAACAAAAAAAAAAGATACATGACCATCATATGTCCATTTCTAACTGTTTTTATCCAAAAACATCAACAAAATCTAGTTGAGACTCTCTTTAACCAAAATACAAAGTTTAGTACTAAATTAATCCAGAAAATTCAATCATCAGAACGTAGACAACGACATTCCTTATACACCGTTTGGACAATTAACTCTAATATAACTTCACCTTCTTCAGAAATAATAGTATTTGAACGCACACTATGAAATTAAAATTTGAAGATTATCTTGAGAAAAAGAAATTAAATAAATATGGGGCATTCGGAAAATTGAACTGGGAGCTAAAATATATTATTTTAATCCAACATTAAAAAACTTGATTCGAACAAAAAAATTAAAAAAAATTGTGGCTTCGCCCGGGTTCGAACCGGAGACCTTCAGTGTGTTAGACTGACGTGATAACCAACTACACCACGAAACCTCATTGTTCAGTGTGGTTATTATCATGGAATTTAATCATAAAGTTTCTCAAATTCGATAATGAAACCCTTACGGTCTTCATTCTAGTGGTAAACCTAAGCCCTAGGAATTCTTAGAGACTCATCTCAATTGGCGAGGGAAATGCAATGTCATGTTTCTAGGTTTAGTCAATAGATAGCCACTTCATCTATTAGGCGCTTGATCTACGGAAATTTTCTTACAAAGCATTAGAAGCTAGCAAAATTGAATTCGCAACATGAGAAACAAAACGTCCTTAATAAGGACGTTACTAAAGACGTATATTGCTCAGGAAACGACGTTAGTAAGGACGTATACTGTGCAAGAATTGCCCTTACGTTTAGTCGGTAAATGATCACTTCGTTAGTAGGCCCTTCAGGGAACTAGATCAATCCCTGTGATGCCTACTTTTGCACTTGTTGTGTATGTGTTGTTGCACTACAAGGAGGGCCAAAGGAGGTATGATTATGAAGTTAGGCCTCGTTTGGTTCACGGATTTAAGGAACCAAAAAAGAAAAGTTGTTCATTTACTTTGTTTGGTAGCCACAAACTTGAAAATCAATTTCCACTCAAGATCCATGTGATTGATTTTTTCTCCTGTGATTGATTTTTTCTCCTCATTTTTCAACATTTATTACAAAAGTTATGACAAAAGTAACCATGTGTCATTGCTTATTTTAGCATTAATGTTGTTTTTATAATATTATTTTTAGTTTAAAAGGTAAGGATATTATTGAAACATTGTTATATTTTGCTTTCCTTTCCTAGGTAGTTTTCTTGTTCTACCAACCAACGGAAAGGAAATGTGACAGGCATCCTACTTTCCTATTCCCATGGAAAATACAAGGGAATTCATTTCCTTTCCGTGAACCAAACCAGGCCTTAGGGTAGTCTCGGTAAGTAAACAAAAAAAAAAAAGTAGCTTTTGAAAGTAACTTCTACCTTGCAATGGGATCCTGTACAAATACTAAAAAAATAATATATATTTTAATCACTATAAAAAAATTGATATTCTAAGAAAATATTATCGGAGTTTCTAAAAAAAAATAGGAAGGTCTAAACCTTAAAAAAAAAAAAAAAGGAGAATTCACATTAGTAATATATAATGAGGTTAAAAAAATTTGGAACCTTCCGAATTTGGCACCTTGTGCAATCGTACATCTTGCACATGCTCAGAAATGCTCAGAAATGGCCTTATGGCAAACCACCACCACAATTGCATTCATCACAAATGCACTCTTCTATTTTATCATGGGAAAAAAAAAAATCCAAATTAAGTATCAATCACAAGATGTCGATTAAGAAGAACTTTACAATAAAAAGAATAAAAAATTGCGCATCTGAGCTAAATTCCAGCCATATGACAACCTCAAATCAATTTTTTTTTTTTAAATTTCATTCTCTTACTATGAACAACAATAGCAAGCTCTCTACCGGACCATGGCGATAGCCCCCCCGAAAATACCAGAATCGTGAACGGAACGGTTACGTGACCGTCCTGAAAGAGAAGAGAATATATATAGGGGAAGCACAAGCCAAATTCTAACCAAGCCCTGGCGCGGTTTTAAACTTAGCATCGACGCGAGTACCGTCAGAGCCCACAATTCGCGAGTTGTGCGTGACTAAAAGGCTGCTTGTTTCTCTACACCTGGACCATCTTGGCAGCTTCTTCTCATTCTTCCAGATCTTTGTATGCAGTGACCTGTATAGGCCCCTCATATATGCAGCAAGCGCGGCAACAATTTGTCTGCGCAGTGGAAGAAGGATCAGCACACTTACTACTCAGGCCATACTTGAAAGAACAATAGTGAAAGCATGAAAAAATAAGGTTTTAAGTTGAACAATTTATCACCAGTCATACAACTATCTCAAGATTCACTTGCATTGAAAAATAAGAAATAAAAACATGATAGAATTTAAGTTGTATTTTTTTTTTTTTTTAGTTTTTTAATCCCCTGTAATTTTTAATGGTATTTTAAAATTCATTGAGAACATTTTTGCAATTTATATGTAATGGTTGTCCGCTTTATAGAGCTCAGCACTTTCCAATAGCATCCATAATAAAGGAATTTATCGCTACTGTGTTGCAGTTATAATTAAGGGTGTGCATCGGTCGGTGGTCGACCTATCTGGTTACAACCGAAGTCGAACCGAAGTTAACCTATTTGAAAATAATCACAGCCGAACCAAATCAACCAATTTGCCGGTTCGATTTTGAAACCGACCGACTTGGTTCGTGTTGAGAACTAATAAGGGACTTAGTCCCACATTGGAAAATGTAGTATGAAGAGGAGCTAAACTCCCTATAAGTAGTGGAGTAGCCAATCAATAAAATATACAACAATTATTCTCTACATGGTATCAGAGCCATAATCAAAAAAAAAATTCCCACCCCTTCCCCAACCCGGCAAACCCACCCCCCTGCCCCCCCCCCCCCCGACGCCACCCCCCCCCCTCCCCCCGCCGCCGCTGACGAAACCCCCCTGCTGCCCCCGCAGTTCCCCCCCCGCCCCCCCTGCTGCCGCCGACGAAACCCCCCTGCTGCTGCACCCTCCCCCCTCCCCCCCCCCCCGACGCCCCCCCCCCTCTCTTCCGACCCCAACTGCTTGCCGACCCCCCTGCAAACCCCTTCCCCCCTGCAAAAAAGAATTTCCACCCCTTCCCCAACCCGGCAAACCCACCCCCCTGCCCCCCCCCCCCCCGACGCCACCCCCCCCCCCCCCCCCCGCCGCCGCCGACGAAACCCCCCTGCTGCCCCCGGCAGTTCCCCCCCGCCCCCCTGCTGCCGCCGACGAAACCCCCCTGCTGCTGCACCCTCCCCCCCTCCCCCCCCCCCCCGACGCCCCCCCCTCTTCCGACCCCAACTGCTGCCGACCCCCCTCCCTTTTTTCAAAACGAAAAAAACCCTAATTTGCGAGAGAGATTATGTGGGCGGTTATTCGAAGACGGATGGACGTCAAATACTTTATTTGCACCATCTGTTCCTAGATTACGCCCTCCGGAATTACAAAATGCTTTATTTGTTTTTTCGTTCTCGATCTGCAAATTAGGATCTACATGCGCGCGCCGGTGTTGACCACGTTAACAGCGCATTCGTAAGGTCTATGTTGAAGACTTTACATAAAGACGACGACGACGAAGCCGCCGACGACGACGAAGACGACGACGACGAATCACAGTTGAAGCCGCCATGGATTCGATCAGTGGTAAACTGACAGCAGAAGAGATGAAGGCCTTGGTTGATGATATTTTATCAAAGAGATTAACCGAGGCAACCCCACGTGTGATCCATACTGATGTGGATCCGTCACCCTACAAAATGGAAAAGCTGGACAAGCTGGAGACGAAGTTGGAAGGAACGTCCAACTACTTGAAATGGTCACGGTAGGCAATGCGGACGCTGAAGGGACGAGGCTTGGTTAGCTACGTCAATGGCCAAACCAAGGCGCCAGATGATCCCTCCTCAAAGGAGTTTGCTATTTGAAAAATTGTCAACAATGTTGTGGCTGGATGGTTAACAGCCTCCTTGACCGACCAGGCATCGGACAATGTAGAGGCGATGGAGGCTGCTGCTGATATATGGCGGACTTTGAGGGATATATACTCAGGCTCAGGCAATCCTATGCGGGTCTTCCAACTGCAGGATGAACTTGATAGGGTGGCCCAGGACGACCGTATTATCTCTGAGTATGCAGCACTGTTGAAGAAGTACTGGACTGATCTGGATCACTATGATCCTCTTGGGATGGAAGATGCACAAGTCGAACCAGCATTTGCGAAACATTTCCAAAAGTTCTTGGATTATATTTCGCGGCAACAGATGATGAATTCTTGAAGGGTCTTAACCCTGTGTTTGAGCATAGAAGGAATGTACTCCTAGCACAGCCCATGCTTCCAACCTTAGAAGAAGTTATAGCTGCCATAGCACAAGAAGAGGCTCGATTGAAGTTGATGCCCAACAAGGGCTATTTCCAGGGGGAGCAAGCCGCTGTTGACAAGTCTGCCCTTGCCGCCTTCAATCAGCCTCCCTCTGTGGCCGGTGTTTGCCACAACTGTGGTGACTCAGGGCATTACATCAGATTTTGTCCAAAATCCTGCAAAGTCAGTCGAGTGATCGTGGACAGGGCCGCGGAGGACGTCGAGGTGGTAGAGACGGTTATGCTGGTAGAAGGAAAAATTATTCTGGAGGACACAAAGCTAATCTGGCAAAGGAAGGGGGAGAAAATCACCTGGCTGAGTTAACCCCTCTTGAGAAGGAGTTCCTCGCGAGGTTACGCAGCACGAAGCTGGGTTCGGACGGCAGTCATGGGACGTCATCTACCTCGGGGGATCACATCACTTGCTTTGCCCAAACCAGCACAGGTATTCCTGCGCGTGCTCTTGTAGCAGCAGTCCACCAACCAGGTTGGAATATGGACTCTGGGACATCTCGCCATGTCACGGGGTCCCGCGGTGAGTTCCAGGACTATACTCACCTACCGACGCCGGAGAGCATTCAGACTGCTGATGGTAACTCCAGCCATGTCATGGGTAAAGACACTGTCGCATGCACCCCTTCTCTCACTCTCACCAATGTCTTACATGCTCCGTCTTTTTCTGTCAATCTTCTTTCTATTAGTGACATTATTCTTGATCTTAACTGTATTTCCTTTGACATTCCTACGGTGACTTTTCAGGAGAAGGGGACAGGACGACGACTAGGGACTGGCACATGGCATAAGGGGCTGTGGTACTTGGACAGGACTGGATTGGACAAAGCATTGGTATCTCTGGTAGCAGATACACCACCGGAAGATTCACGGAGCAGTGTAGAAGATGAATTGCTACTCCACCACCAGCGTGTCGGTCATTCTTCTTTTAAAATTATTAGTCGAATGTATCCGTCCTTATACCAAAGGGTTAATAAAGAGAAGTTATTTTGTAATGCATGTGAGTTGGGTAAACATATCAGAAGCACGTATGTGAGTTCAGGAAGTAGAAGTTCAGCGGCATTTGATATGATACATTCGGACGTATGGGGCCCTTGTCCTACAACCGGTATTAACGGTTTTCGATGGTTCGTCACTTTTATTGATTGTTATACTCGCGTGACATGGGTCTACCTTATGAAGAATAAAAGTGATGTCTTTGAGGCGTTTCGAGACTTTCATCGCCGGGTAGAAACACAATATGGCACTAAAATTAAGTGCTTACGGTCTGACAATGGGACGGAGTATACAAATAAGAAGGTTACTGGGTATTTATCCACTCATGGAATACTACACCAAACTTCTTGTGCCTATACACCGGCACAAAATGGTGTGGCCGAAAGGAAGAACAGACACCTGCTGGAGGTCGCACGGACGATGATGCTGGCTATGAATGTTCCGAAACACTTATGGGGGCAGGCGGTGTTAACGGCCTCTTATCTCATCAACAGAATGCCATCTCAGGTATTGGACTGGAAGACACCGTTGGAGATGCTTACTGGTGCAACCACGTACACTGTTCCACCGAAAGTATTTGGATGTGTATGTTTTGTCCAAGATAATAGGCCAGGAGTTGACAAACTGGATCCTAGAGCGGTTAAATGTGTCTTTGTCGGGTACACGGCAACTCAGAAAGGATACGCATATTGGAGCCCAGTTGAGCGGAAGATGTTTGTAAGCATGGACGTTACATTCAGAGAACTGGAACCATATTATGGTTCGGATGACTGTTCAGCGTTTGGTGACATACCTAACACAGAGGGTGTTAGATGTGAGGGGGAGAAAATAAGCCCATCTGTGGTGGTCAGATCGGTCCCATGTCCGGTCGTGGAAAACTAGACGAAATGGGGAGAAAGCAGTGACTCCGATACAGAAGATGAAGAAGATACATATGTTAAACATGGGGAGCAGCAGACAATAGAAAAGGAGCTCCAAGTCTACAGAAGGAGACAGCAGAAGTCCAGTACTGTGCCTGTACCGTGCCCTATGCCTACTGTACCAAGTCCCTCGTCTACTCCTGCTCCAACTCTTGAAGATGTTGCCCCCGCACTGAATCAATCTGATTCTGATACGGATCTCTCTGACTCTGATGGTATGATCTCTCCACCACCTATTGCTCCCTTAAGGAGATCTTCTCGTATCAATGCGGGTAAGGCTCCTAGTCGTTTTGATGATTATGAACATGATATTGCCAACTACCTGTCTTATTCTAACATTTTTTCGAATTATCGAGCTTTCATTGCATCATTAGACTCTACTTCGTTGTCCAAATGTTAGCAGGAAGCAAAGAAAGATCCAAGGTGGAAAGCTGCAATGATGAAAGAACTTGGGGCACTGGAGAAAAATAAGACGTGGGAGCTGATTCCATTACCCAAAGGAAAGAAAACTGTGGGATGCAAATGAGTGTACACAGTAAAGGAGACGTCAGAAGGAAAAGTGGAACGATACAAGATAAGGTTGGTTGCAAAAGGATACACACAATCATATGGCATCGACTATGATGAGACGTTTGCTCCAGTAGCGAAAATGAGCACCGTAAGAACTCTGGTCTCTATTGCAGCAAACTATGGATGGAAGCTATACCAGTTAGATGTGAAGAATGCCTTTCTCCATGGGGACCTACAAGAAGAAGTGTACATGGAACTCCCGCCAGGGTACTACGCTACAGAATCAGACGGAGGGACATTGCATGAAAAAGTGTGCAAACTAAAGAAGTCGCTATATGGACTCAAGCAATCTCCTCGAGCCTGGTTTGACAGATTCAGAAAGGCTGTTACAGGCATGGGATACCATCAAGCAAATGCAGATCATACGGTCTTTCTTCAGCATGCAAGAGGCCACATCACTATACCTGCTGTATACGTGGATAATATAGTAATCACAGGTAATGATGAAGTCGAGATCGCTAAGCTGAAGTCAAAACTCGCGAAGGAGTTTGAGGTGAAGGATTTAGGAGCGATGAGGTACTTTCTAGGTATCGAGGTGTGTGAAGGCGAACAAGGAATTGTTCTCACAGAGAAAATACGCACTAGATCTGCTGAAGGAAACAGGGATGCTGGAATGCAAAGCAGCAGTCACTCCAATTGACCAGAAGTGCAAGTTGGAAGCAGAAGCAGGAGAGCCAGTTGATCGTGAAAGATATCAACGACTTGTAGGGAGATTGATTTATCTGGGACACACTCGTCCTGATATCTCATTTGCGGTGAGTGTAGTAAGTCGCTACATGCATGATCCAAGAACGGGTCATATGGATGCAGTGTTTCAGATCTTGAGATATCTGAAAGGGACGCCGGGAAAAGGGCTATGGTTCAAGAAGAATGAATGTATAGAAGTTGAGGGATACTGCGATGCAGACTGGGCGAGCTGCATAGACGATAGAAGGTCTACCACGAGATATTGTGTCTTTGTAGGAGGAATCTTGGTCTCATGGAGAAGCAAGAAACAGTCAGTGGTAGCACGGTCTACAGCTGAAGCAGAATACAGAGCAATGGTTTTAGGAGTGTCGGAGTTGTTGTGGGTGAAAGCGTTGCTGACAGAGTTGAAGCTGGACAAGGGAGCACCGTTACGTCTTCTGAGCGATAGACAAGCTGCAATAAGTATAGCTAACAATCCAGTTCAGCACGACAGAACGAAGCACATCGAGATCGATCGATTCTTCATCAAAGAGAAGCTGGAACAAGGGATACTGAAGATTGATCGTGTTCGCTCAGAAGAACAAGTGGCAGACTGTCTGACTAAGGGTCTTAGTTCATTAAGTCTGTCGAAGCTATGTAACAAGATGGAAATGATTAATATCTATCGCCCATCTTGAGGGGGAGTGTTGAGAACTAATAAGGGACTTAGTCCCACATTGGAAAATGTAGTATGAAGAGGCGCTAGACTCCCTATAAGTAGTGGAGTAGCCAATCAATAAAATATACAACAATTATTCTCTACAGTTCGGCTGATCGGTTTTGATCAGACAAAATATTTCAAGTATATAAAAGTGTTCCACAAAGTAAATTCATACAAAAATAAACCCTAACCATCTCTTGTCTGGAAGATGTTTGTATAAGTAAATCACTTGCATAATAATTTTTTCCACAAATCCAAAACGTTTCTCGAAAATAAATCACAATCCTAATATAGATCTATGAATTGAAGATGAAAAATAAATATATGTTACCTGGAGTGGAAGGCAGAGACCTGGAGCGCTGGCTCCAGGTAACATATGTTTACACGAGAGAGAGAGAGAGAGTGCAAAAGATTTTAGAATACGAGCAACTGCCTCCATATTTTAAAGTTCAAGGACTCCAACTGTGAGATGGATAAGTTGGACAAGATATAAACCTAATTTTACACTGTTACTAACTGGATTCGGTTTGGCTCGATTTAAGCGATTTTTGGAATGATCAAACCGTGAAACGAACCAAATTGGTCGATTTTTTAAATGGTACAGTCGAACCAATCCGACCGGACCATCAGTTAGGTTAAAAACCAACCGATTTGATTTGGTTTTGTCTGATTTGATCGATTTGGTCCAAATATGCACACCCTAGTTATAATAAGCTAGCAAACAATAATAGGTTCATTGCTCCTACCTCAAGATAACTTGGCAAAGAATAGGTTTGTTATCCTAGTTGAAGATAACCATACTTACCCATAAGGTCTTTAGAGTAACTTCATTTTGATACAAATGACAACTCTACTTGAAGTAAAATCCAAAATGCAGAACCTATTAAATCTAGTTTAGAGTGCAAGGGGTGAGCGTTCGGTTTATTCGGTTTCAACTTAACCGAAATAGTCAAATCAAATGAACCGAAATAGTCAAATCGAATAAACCGAAACCGAACCGAATATTCGATTCAGTTTGTTCGGTTGGGATTTTTTATTGTTTAATGGGTCTTGCCCAAAGTTGGATCGTGGCTAAATTATATTGAAAAATATAATTTTTATACACATATGTGTTGCATTTCAAAGTTGTCTCCAAAGTTGGACTGATTGTTAAATTATCAAAGTTATGCTTCAAAACACATATATATAATTGTTATTTTAAAAACCTACACATTGTTAATCACATAATATGTATGAATTTGAGGATATTACATAATTGCATAATTCTTATTCGGTTTTGGACCGAAACCAAAACCCAAAACTGAAACCGAATAAGAAATTTTAGTATTTTCAAAACCAAAACCGAACCGTAATTTTTTCAAACGGGAATCGTATCTCTTATTCGGTTTGGTTTTCGGTCCAAAACCGAAAATTGCTCAGCTCTACAGAGTGCCATCATATTGCGGGTGAGTGGGTGGGGGTGGGTGGGTTCTTATGTTTCTTTCTTCTTCTTTTTCTTTACTTTTTCGTTGTCACAGGAATCCTCCCCAAGTGAAGATTGCTAGTCTTGCCCCTTGCTAATGGTGCAGTTGCGGAGTATTCATACTAGTGAATAACATAATAACAATCTAAACAAGTAATCTAGGTTTGCAGTTTGCACCGGGACCTTCCATTCGTATATCTAATGATTGAAACATGTATTCCTCATAATCTCTTGGTGCATATGGCTCTTTGGCACCTATTTTCTATTTTACATTGCCTAACATTTAAGATTTGTATTCGTATCTCTAAACCCATCACCCACCCATCCACACACAAAACACATGCACAAATAATAAAAAAGCAACAATAATACACATATATAAGTCTTATATTATTATCATATTATCATCAGCATCATTGTAATTACTAAAGATGATCGACATGTCCGTTGGCATATGCACAAATAGCTTTTTATGTATGCTCACCTACCCCCAAAAAACTTCCACAGACAACCGCAACAGACATGAACCCACAAGCGCACACACATTACCTTTCCTCTTCAAACTTTCTAGTTTAGGGGAACTTGGAAGATGCTTCTTAGTTGCACAAGCTTTATATTGCACGGCCAAAATGGTAGTAGATCTACCTACTGCTGTCTGACCTTTAGGATTTATTGGTTATGGCAGGCCCTCTCTTGTTTTCACATAAAGATTATTAGGATTATTGTTAGGATCTATCCCTCTTTGATCTCCGCACAAGTTTGCTCCATAAGATCAAACTTCTGCTCCTAATGATCAACTTGCTGTGGAAGTAACCGAAAGCATCTCACAACAACAAGTTGAAGAAGCAAAAGTTGAAGAGCCAAAAGCAGGACAAGACGTTCTTGTGGAAGAAGCTGCAGATCCGGAAATCTTGGTTTTTGATATTTCAGAAGTTCAAGAAGTCCAAGATGATATGAAGAAACATAAGATGTGTCCACAATGGAGGAGGAAATCCCATCAGTGGAGATCACTACAAGATTTGCAACTACTATTCGAAGAATTTCAGGGGATCTATGCTGGTGAAAAACCAACTAATCAACTACCACATACGAATGATTTTTAACAACTACACGGACCAGATTATCCTAAGTACATGATACATCTCCAGAATTCAAGAATTGTTCAAAGATCAAAGATCAAAGATCGAAGTCACATAGAACTTCAGCCGGTTAAAGATCGAATTCAAAGAGCCCATGTTGATCAAGATTCGAAGGAAGACATGAAGATGAAGCTATACTCAAAGTACTTGTTCCTCTGGAATAGAAGGTTTCAAACTTCACTTCCGGAGGTAGACACTGCAAAGGCACCGGATGTGTTTGAAGCAGTAACGCATGGTATATGCTGTATAATTATCTCCCTAAAGTAGAATTTGTATTAATATCATAGTCCTGGGCTAGGATCAGGTAACCATCCCAACAACAAGAATGTCCGACCTAAATAAGCATACAACCAATTTTGGCATCGCAGAGCTTTCGCCTCTTTTAAATGGAAAGGTAAGAAAATCTAAATGAAAAAAAAAAAAAGAACGATGTCTACAAAATAGGTTAATGCATATCCAAGCAGTGGACCAGCACATAGTCAAAAGGATACAGACAAAAATAGGTATTAACTTACAGAAAAAGAGCAGAACATGATCAAGAACTAGATATATCTCTCCTATGTTGCATGGACACATATAAGGCTTGATAAAGTACTGACACGACACGACATTCAGTATAATATCTCATGAAGAGCAGAAATCTTCGAAGGAACTAGGTACTCATTTTTGTGTGTCCTGTATTTTGGAGTGTTAACATCTTATGCAATATTTGCATCAATTTCGAGTGTTCATTCTTCCTAGTATCCTTTTGAAAGGGGAATCAGTGTATCCCTCTCAAGAGCATACACGATTGTGGTAAGTTGGAGTGTTTGTTGTCTTATGCCATATTTTACCAATTTCGAGTGTTCATTCTTCCTAGTATCCTCTTGAAGGGGCAACCAGTGGATCCGAAGATCATTCAAGTCAAGATTGTGGGATTTCATCTTGTTCTACCATAATTACTTGTTTCATCTTTTGGCAAAAATTTAAGGGAATGTTGAGGTTTGGGACCTTTAAGTGTTTTCTAACAGCAAAGCTGAAGACAACAATGACGAATAAGATTTGGGATATGTTACCCTTCTCCAACAAAAGGGTGAATGATCTAATTACATAAATATGCTAAACAATTATCAAGAAAAACTTATCTAACTACATCAGTTTATATTGAATTTAAATTTTATGATTTGGTATTGCGCCTTAATATACTCATGTATGCTATTGTGTATTTATTATCGTTATTGTGTCATATGTATGTATCCATTAAAATTAGATGTATTACGCATTCATGACATGTAGTAGAAGCTAAATCTATTTTCCAGAAAAAAGAAGTCCTTCAACCCTAAAATATGGAAGGCAAATGAGTATGTCCGTAATCAAGAAAACAATGACAAGAAATCTACAGCAAGGACAAATTAAAGGGTGATTGCAGTGGAAAAAAGAGGAACCTTGGTACCACAGTTTGCACTATCAGCATCGGAATCGGTTTCGGACCCTTCTCATTAGTGGTATCGGTGGTTTCAACAGTTTCGTGTCGAACCTTCAGAGTTCTTCATTCCAGAAAGCCAAACAATAATTAAAAACTATTAGAAAATTATAAGATATTTGATAGTTATTAGGATTTAAGCATATCATGTGTTGTTTCTCCTTAGCTATGAATGAAATAATATTCGACATTGATGAATTATTCACCTACAACATAGAACTATGGTTTATTTACTAGTTGTTAGACTAAGTACACCTACAATAGATGGTGAATGGAATAATATTAAGAGGGACAAACATTGTGAATCTACATATATATAACTTTGACAAATGGTAATGGTTAATAAGGAATCTTATCATGTCGTCTTTTACATGATCGAATCATTATAGTGACAGTTCTTTTTTTCCATTGGACTCTCTTCAAGGGGTCAGCATCGGATCGAAAAGTCCAAAACCAATACCTATAAGGGATACGTATCGGTATTGGCCGATCCTGGAAACTAAGCAAAGTTCATCTACACCAATAAAAAATAAGAAACCTAAAAGGTTCCCTTTTTGACAAGCCTCCTAAAAGATTCTTAGTTCATTCCTTTTAGAATAAATCATCAGAAGGAATTTCTTAAGATTGAAGATGGGATCCATAAGTTAAAAGTACACAAACATCCGCTGCTATCTGAGAATTTGATGTTGTTGAAGGAAATCTATTGAAGGAAATCTAGTACAACATGACAAAATCATTGGTGTAATGCGTCATAGACGTGAATCAATTCCCTACAACAAATTGTATCATCTAACCTCTTTGTCTAGACTCTTTATATCTAGGGGAACTTGGATGGTGCTCCTTGGTTGCATGAGCTTAAACTGCAATCCAAAAGGTATGTCTATCTACTAGCCAACGGGACACCTAGGTTTTATGGCATGACCCTCTCATGCTCATAACTACCTTGGCTAGGAATTTGGCACCAAGATAGAGGGTTGATGTCAGGAGCTTCTTATGCTCCATAGCTGAACCCATTATGATGGGAGAAGGCTTGGATGATGACGATGACTAGAAGGAAATCTAGCTTCTTCAGATTTAATCTTCATCTGAAGTCAGGAGTAGTGTTGTGCATGAGACCAAATTAAGATGGCAGTAAGACAACAATGATTTTAATGCCATATGACTAATTCTGTCTCAGATATGGCATAACCAAAACTATCAAGAGACCTTCAAATATTAGCTTTCGACAAGAGTAAAATTTTATCTACTTACAGTGGAGAGCATGGAGATTGGGCACCGTTGACAAAGTACACAAACAAGTATGAATCATAATGTTGGCCATTGATATCGTAAAACTTCGGCAGACTTCTTACGAGCTTAAAAAGCATCTTCTCGTAAAGATGGACGGCTGAATGATTATAAGAAATGACATGCAAATACACTGCTGTGCACTTTGTAATGCGGGAAGCATAATTTATAACCTTCCGAACAAGTGAAGTAGCTGAAGAATGCACAAGACCAGAAACTGTCATTTTAGGTTGGTAAAAGAGGGAGGGGTTGCTGAACTCAGAAATATGAGATAGGATAATACCTACTCCAAGGTTCCGATAGTGTTCAACTACACCAAGAGTCAATATATAGACAAGAGTTTGATCTTTCCTTGAAATATCACACCCAAGTAGTAGATCCTCAATCTGAAGTAACATAGGTAGAAAACATTAGCTACGTTGAATCTTGTAGATGGAAATTCAAGAAATGAAGTCTCAATTACCTCACTATCTTTGGCTGCGACGACACAAGTAGTGACGAAGCCAACTAGTTCATCACTTTGGCCATCTGGCCTGCTAATGTCAACAGCAGCCCAAGAGATGATACCCTGGCCAGTAACAATATTCAGAAAGAACTGCTTCTCATACCTAGCACAAATCAGTTTGGCTAATCAACACCAAGAAACTAACACTCGGGATAAAGACATATAAAGTCATTCAAAAGGCTACATGGCTCAAAATTCGTACGTATCCAGCAAAGCAAATCACCTTACTGGAAATAAAGCAGCATGCATCTCCTCAAGCACTTCAAGATCAGATGGCCTCATTGGCCTATAGGTAATAGTTGGGCTTTTGATATCTAACATGGGAAGGAGTACTACTAATCCCGTGCAAAGATAGAAGATTGACAAAGATGTGCATACAATTCTGCTCCCATTTATGCCGAATCTCCTTCACTGGGATTGCCAGACTTGCTCCAACATACTGCCTCCATTCTCTCATCAGCTAGATAACTGAAATCATCGACAGAAGATAATTTAGTCCAAGTAGTGTATATTTCTCAGAAAATACCTCAAAAAGTTCTAAAAAAAGGAGTATTAAGAAAAACATTGTATGTCCAGCACTTGGAAACCTCATCTTGATACTTATCTTTAGATTCTTAAAAAGCCTATCCAATGCATGTCATGATCAGTATATAGTTGACAAGAAAAGTAAGAAATTCACATATATGCAGGTAAGGTTACAGAATAGAATGGCATCATATATTCATATTATTCTCCAAATTACTGGAAAATGTTAAATAAACTTGTAGTTGGACATGATAATTATTTACATGTCGATGTTCAACTATAGTACTCGAATTATTGATAGAGGCATATCACACTCTAAAATAGTGCTTCAATTTACGAACTGTTGCTTTACAGACAATCTTGACCTCTTAGGCTGCATGGTGTCCAAAATCCAGTATATCTGGCCCTGGGCCTGTCACAAGACCAACATAAAAATGTGTGCTAGCTATAACCAGTATTTGATGGATGGAACCTTATCATTGAAGGGCAATACCACCCATTATCCAGTTTCCATTGCTTAGCTCACTAGAGCTCTGATACTTTTTTTCCTTTCTATTCTTGACACCGGCATTTCCACTATTAGTACACAAACACTTCTTGATCACAGCGTTGTCAGTTTGTGGGTGAATGCCAAAAGCACATGTACTTATTTCATTGTTACTTCTTATATGTATTCTTAGTAGATTAGCTGACATAATGATCATGAATATATCCCTGTCAGAATATAAGAACTATTCCCACCAAGTGCATTATTAGTTTATTGCTAATCATCAACCTTTCTCAGAAAGTGATACTCCTAGAATCTTCTCCTGAAAGTTGAAGAAGAAAAGTTCAAATTATTCAGCAATGTTGAATGATTCTCCCCATCATTCATTCCAATGCTTCAAAGTTGCATTGCTTATAAATCTATCATCTTTTCTCCAACATACTATCCATAAATTGAATACAAAACTGAAGATCATTTATGTAGTTGCTTCTTTGATTGAGCCTAGAGGCGAATCCTCCGCAGTCCTACAATCCAACAATTAACCTTTCTTCATTCGAAGCCGATAGTTCCTGTCCAGAAATTAATCCAGAAAGAGATAGTTGTTGCACGGAAATAACACCTTGTTCAATAACGAGAACCATGAAATCCATTTCCGGACAAGCTAAAAAACTACGCTAACATAGTGAAGGATCACAACTTGTTCATTTGTTGATTTCACATATTGGTATTCTCATCATTTAGTTGTTTCTTTGATTGAGCCTAGAGGCGAATCCTCCGCAGTTCAATCCAACACTTAACATCATACGAAGCCAATAGTTCCTGTCCAGAAATTAATCCAGAAAGAGAGAGTTGTTGCACGGAGATAACACCTTGTTCAATAGCGAGAACCATGAAATACATTACTGGACAAGCTCAAAAACTACGCTAACATAGTGAAGGATCACAAGTTGTTCATTTGTTGATTTCACATATTGGTATTCTCATAATTTACATATAACACAAAACAACTATTATAACTAATGATGGTTTTAAAAGGGCGTCTCAGTGCCATGAGGGTCCTGCTAATGCAGGGTCCGGGGAAGATCAATTATGTATGCAGCCTTACCACCAATATTTTAGACACTCGAACCCGCATCCTCCAGTATGCAAAAGAATATGACGAGTAATGATTGTTTGTAGTTGTGATTATTATATATTTGTCCAATCTGTAATAACATAATCCATCATCTTCAGACAATCTTGCACATCATTAAAAAAGCTTGCCACATTTGAGATGGAAATTTCTTGTTATTTTAATTCCCAGATACCCAACTAGAGTCTATGCTAAGATGAAAGTATGCAGAATTCAAACATATTGAAACAGACTTCTGATATGATTATGCAAATAAAGGACTTGCAGCTAATTTCTTCTATATGTTCCCTTCACATAAATAAATTCAAACAGCAGCCGCCAATTTCACATATTTTACTAAAAATAGTCTTGTTACATTGTTCAGAAATTTGGCATAAAGTATATTTGATGAAATAAAACTCAATTTGGCAAATTAAACTTTGAATTTCAAAAAAAATATAATCCTAATCACCGAAATGATAAATCTAGCTTTTTTAATCCAAAGAAACTATACGAATATATCCAATTTTTCATTTCTACATACATGTTGGGAACGAAGCGCGGAAATCTTTCCCAAAACCAGAGAGTACCTGCGAGAGAACCGAGCAATACAACGCACGAACCAAACACCAAAACACAATCACGTGGAAAATACTTGCGGAAAAAAAACCACGGGACGATCGGAGTCCAACCCTTGAGAAGCCTTCACTAATGAAATAAAGGAGTAAATATTGCTTGGATTGGAGAAAGAGTTAAGTGGGATGCTTTTAATAACCGTCTTGGATTGGAGGTTTTGAGTGGGAGGAGGATTAATAAAAATACAATAGTTACCAAAATATTCTTACTACATGTGACATAAAATTAGATTTGATTGGGTTAAATAATAAAACTCGTCAAAATATCTCCACAACAAATATATTCACAAATCTGATACCCATAAAAACAAAATAACTAGAATCCAAACAAATAAAATTAAGTAACATGAGCATTATAGGCTTTTAACGTTTAAAAGTAAGCCAAGTTCATATCATCACAACTGTAGAGTTGGAAATAATAGGATGATTTATTATTGATGAGAGACTACATATATATAGGAGAGGCTAGCCCCCTCTCCTATTATTCTAAGCAATGTAGGACTAAAGCCCATTAACTAATAACTTTAATATAACACTTAACACCCTCCCTCAAGTTGGAGTATAGATGTCAATCATGACCAGCTTGTTACATAGAAATTGAACGTGAGAACCCAAAAGAGGCTTTTTGAAGATATCATCTATCTGGTCGCCGGTCCTCACATGTTGAAATTTTATCACTCCCTTTGTATATTCATCACGAACAAAGTGGATGTCAATTTCAATATGCTTCGTCCGTTCATGAAATACGTGGTTGGTAGCAATGTGAATAGCAGATTGGTTATCACACCATAGATCTGCCGCATGAGATCCTACGTCTTCTTCCAATTCTTGTAGAAGATGCTTCATATATAATATCTCTGACGTGCCATGAGCAATAGCTCGATATTCTGCTTCTGAGCTTGAGCGTGCTATCACACTTTGTTTCTTGCTCTTCCATGACACTAGATTTCCGCCAATAAATACTGAGTAGCCAGATGTAGATTGTCTATCTGTCAGACTTGCTCCCCAGTCAGCATTAGTAAAACACTCAATGCGACTGTGTCCATTATTCTCCATTCGAATTTCTTTTCCTGGATTCTTTACTAGATAACACATAATTCTGAAAACTGCATGCCATTGTACAACTCTTGGAGAAACCATAAATCTACTTGCAACATCCACTGCAAAAGAAATGTCCGGATGAGTCATGATCGCCAAGTAGTTGAGTTTTCCAACTACTCGACGATACTGATCCGGATTGGTCATTAGGACCCCTTCGTCTGGAAGTAACTTCGTCCCTGGATCCATAGGTAAGGTTGCTCCCTTTGCTTGCATCATGTCTGTATCATTTAGTATGTCCAGCACATACTTTCTTTGAGACATTACAATGTCTCGCTTACCCCGTGTGACCTCAATGCCCAAGAAATAGTTCAAGGATCCCATATCCTTGGTTTGAAATTGTTCTCCCAGAAACTTCTTGAGGCCTGCAATACCCTGGTTGTCGTCTCCCGTGATTACAATATCATCAACGTAGACACCAAGGAGTATTCTTCCAGCAGATATGTGTCGATAGAAGATTGAATGGTCCTTCTTTGATTGACACATGTCAAACTGAGTAACATGTGTAAATCGACCAAACCATGTACGAGGTGATTGTTTCAGACCATAGAGGGCCTTCCTCAGATGACATACCTTACCCTCCCTTGCAACGAACCTGGGAGGTTGCATCACATATACCTCTTCATCAGGATCCCGTGGAGAAAAGCAATATTTATATCTAGTTGAAGCAACAGCCAGTCATAGCGAACAACCAAGGCCATGAGGACACGAACAGACGTCATTTTGGCCACAGGAGAGAAAGTCTCGAAGTAATCTTCACCATAGGTTTTGTTGGCCCATTGGTCATGGTCAAACCTGATTTTAATAATTGATCAAACTCTATCTCGATATAAGGGCTACTCAAGTTAATTTGGACTCTTGGACAACTGCCAAAGAACTGCTACCTATCTGTTCAAGACCGAAGCTGTGTTTATCGTATGAGTTGTATGGAATGTAATTTTTACTTTTATTTGAGTCTAGGAATACATTGTACACCGAGTCGTACTGGCAAATAGGCTACCCTAAAAATGTTTTCAAAATATCCTATGTTTTCAAAAACAGCCCCTATTTATAAAAAGCTCCCAACTGCTTAAAACAATTTCAAAAGTTCCAAAAATCTATTTGCAAAAATCCTGACATAACTAGGCCAGAGTTCGGTTAGTGGACGTTGTATTTTGAACTTGGTCCTCCTGCAGTTACGGATCTTGCCGAGATTTTCTCATAGGGTTCTGTCCGAATTCTACCCGAATTCTGCCTTTGGAAAAACTATAAATAGAGAAGGATTTCGATCATTTCAACTCACTCATTCACTTTCATCTCTTCTCTCTAAAGCTTACTACGTTCTTCCAAAGTATTCTAAAGCTTTCATTTTCAAATCTCAAGCCAGTTCCAATCCTCTAGTCGATTTGCCAGTGCGGTATGGTCTAGAAGTTCAGAGTGATTGTAATCAGAGGCTTGATTGAAGAAAGACACTTCACAACTGAAGTTGGTCGAGTACTTCAGATCAAAGCTCGTGTTTGTAGAAGTTGCAAGGACTTCATATGAAAACTTGCGGTATTTTCCAATCGTGGATTCAACTGGAAGCTAGAGTTCTTCTGACTGGACTAGTCCTCACAAGAGGAAAACCAATATACATCACCGTCTTTGCGTTTGCTTTCTGATCTCTGCCTTTACATTTATTTACTTGTGATATATCTCTGTGATCTTGCTGCTAACTTTTTAATTAGCTATTTTTCTGTTGCCTACTCTATTCACCTCCCTCTAGAGTATTGCGCTTTACGATTCGTTCCTACAATTAGTATCAGAGCGGGTTATACAGGTAAAGCAAAGTAACATTGCAGTTATATTTTTTATTCTTAACTGTTACATAGATCACATTATAACACATGGCAACTGTGAAGTTCATAAGTGAAGGCCAAGCCACAAACAGACCTCCACTGTTTGACGGTACAAATTACACTTATTGGAAAACACGGACGAGTTTCTTTTTGAAATCTCTAGATTTTGACTTATGGTCTATTGTTATTGATGGCTATAAAAAGCCTCCTTGCATTCTTATTGAAGATGTTTTGGTTGAAAAACCACATGATAAATATACTGAGGATGAAAAAAAAGGCCAGTCTTGACGCACGCGTTATTAATGATTTATTTTGTGATTTAGACATGACTAAATTTAACAGGGTATCTACTTGCACAATATCAAATGAAGTGTGAAAACTTCTTGAATTAACCCACGAAGGTACGACGCAAGTCAAGGAGTTAAAGATCAGCAGACTTACTCAGGAGTATGAGACGTTCAAAATGAAGCTAAACGGATCTGTCACTCAGATGTTTACGAGATTCCTGGATATTGTAAATCCTCTGTCATCATTAGACAAGGATTACAGTAACCATGAGAAGATTCGCAAACTTCTACGAGCTCTCACGAAGAATTGGATTCCAAAGGCTACAACAATTATTGAAAGAAATGACCTCTCAACAATGTCTCTTGAAGCACTCATGGGTAAGCTACTCACTCACGGGTGGGAACTTCAAGACTTTGAAGATGTTGCACCAAAGGAGAAGTCAGAGAAGTCGATCGCTTTCAAGGCTCAATATAGAAAAACTGTCGAAGATAATTCTGACGACAGTGACTCTGACTCTGAAGATCAAGCTCTTATGGTAAGAAAGTTTAAGAAGTTCATGAGATTCAACAGAAAAACAAAGGACTACAACAGCAACAACAACAACAACGAAGAAGATCCTATCTGCTATAGCTGTAAGAAGAAAGGACATATGAAGAAAGAATGTCCAACATCATCATCATCAACCAGGAAAAGCAACAAATATGACAAAGACTACCCGAAGAAATCTACATCCAGAAGGTATGCCAGCACAAGCATATGGCATAAAAGTGAAGCTAGCGACTCAGAAGATGAACAATCAGATGACGCTGCAAATGTATGCTTGATAGCTTACGATCAGATAACCACTAACCCCCTGTTTGATACTTATGATGATTTTACCTTTGAGCAACTAGGTGAAGCCTTTACTGACCATTTAGGGGGTTACAGAAGACTGCGACGTAAATACCAGACCTCTAAGAAGGTACTCAAGGAGTACAAAGGTGAAATAGGAAGACTTACCGACCTACTAGCTGAGGTTAGAAGTAGTGATAATTCTAGTGAGGTAGGTGAGCTTTCTTCTGTTAAGCTGTTATTACACGAGACCAAAAGACTATCCGAAGAAAAGGACAAGACCATTACCCAGCTAGAGGAAGACTTACTCAAGGAGAAGAAGAGTCTTCAGTATGCACTGATTAGAAATGATGCACTTACTGTTGATTTGAGATCTTTACATGACACCTCCAAAAAGTTGAAAATTAGGTTAGGAAAACAGCCTGAAGTTGCTGCTTCCTGTCCTAACAAGTGTCACTTACCGAATCATCGGAACACTGTCAAACCCAACACTGTCAGACCAAACCAAATCAAACCATTGCCCAAGAAGACAAATAGGCATGCATTCTTCTATACTAGAAAACCAAGACCTACCAATAATACACAACACACTGCATTCAACATTCAACATGCTAGATGTCACTATTGTGGCACCATTGGTCATATTTCTTCTTCATGTAGAGTTAGAAAGCTTGTTGATTTAAAGATTTGTGCATGGATACCGAAAACTAACATTCCAGGACCCTACAAGAAATGGGTACCAAAGTTTTCATCTGCAAATTCTTTTGTAGGTGAAACACCCTTCACATGCTAGAAGCAAATAGATCCTCGACAGTGTTTGCTCACGGCACATGACCGGTGACGCTTCATTATTCGCAACACTGTCGAAGAAGAAAAAAGGATACGTTTCCTTCGGTAATAATTTGAAAGGGTACATAATTGGTATCGACAATATTGGTAAGGCCCCTACCCTGTGATTAAAGATGTCTGTCTAGTTACCGAGTTAAAACATAATCTGCTCAGCATAAGCCATTTAGCTGACCATGGTTATGGTATTAACTTTGTCAAAGACAAGTGTACTATAGTTGATAGCTCAACTGATAGTACTATCTTTGAAGGTATCAGGGAAGACAATATATATGTTTTCTAACTGTTAGAAGATGCTAACAAAGCAGGTAGATGCTTGATGGCCAAAAGTGATGAAAGTCAACTATGGCACATGAGACTCGGTTATGCAAACATGGACACAATCTCAAGATTATCCACAAAGAAGTTGGTACGAGGCTTACTGGACATTTCTTTCAAGAAGGATATGGTATGTAGTAAATGTGAAAAGAACAAAGCTACCCGATCCGCATTTAAGTCCAAGAACGCTGTATGTACCACTAGACCTCTACAATTACTGCATATAGATTTATTGGACCTAGTAGAATTGCTAGTCTAGGTGGTAAGTTATATGCATTTGTAATAGTAGATGATTTCTCTAGATACACGTGGGTATATTTTCTTGTACGCAAGAATGATGCATTGTCAGAATTCGTCACCTTTTGCAAGAAAGTTCAAACTGAAAAAGATTTCATGATCACTCGTATTCGAAGCGATCATGGCGACAGATTTGAGAATGCAAAGTTCAAGCAATTTGTGACACATGGTTATCTGCATGAGTTCTCTTGCCCTAGGACTCCACAACAAAATGGAGTTGTGGAACGTAGGAATATGACTCTATCCTAAATTGCTAGAGTAATGTTAAATCAGTTTAGTCTACCAAAATATTTTTGGGCTGAAGCTGTCAATACAGCTTGCTATGTTCTCAATAGGATTCTAATTCAACCTATATCGAAGAAGACACCCTATGAGCTATGGTTTGATAGAACACCTACCAGTGTTCTAAAAGGCGGGATTAGGCGACGCCTAGGCGCCGCCTAGGCGCTGGGCGGCGCGGCGGCGCCCAACTTTGGGCCGGAATCGGCCCCCAGGCGGGCCAGGAGGAAAGGCGGGCCTGGGCGGCCGCCTAGGCGCTCGAGGCGGTGGGGCGGCCGCCTAGGCGGACTTGCTCGTGGCCGGTGGGCGGCCGCCTAGGCGGCTTCCAAAAGAAAAAAAATAACAGCAGAAGATGAAGAAGAAACAGCAGCAGCAGCTTCCAAAAAAAAAATAACAGCAGCAGCAACGAAACAAAAGAGAGGAAGGAAGAAGAAGCAGCAGAGGAAGAAGAAGAAATAGCAGAGGGAAGGAGGCAGCAAACAAAGGACAAAGGTTAGGGTTCTCACCTTCTCTTCTTCTCCATCTTCATCTTCTCTTCTCTTCTTTCTTTTTCTTTCTCTTTTTCTCCAGCCGGTTAGGGCTCGAGCAGCATATTAGGGTTTTTTTTTTTTGATTGGAGGAGCAGCATAGAAGGAGGCAGTAAACTTCTCCTTCTCCTTCTCCCTTCTCCTTCTCCTTCTCCTTCTCCTTCTCCTTCTCGCTGCTTCTTCTCTTCTTCTAGCTGCTCCTCTTCTTCGCTGCTTCTTCTCTTCTTTTTTTTTCTTTTAGCTGCTTCTTCTCTTCTTCTTTTTTCTACTGTGAAATGAACATCAGCTTTTTAACCGTGAAATGAGTGCACAATAAAAAAATATGTGAACAATGAACAGTAAAATGAGTGCATAGTGGAAAAAAATGTGCACAGTGAAAAAAATTTGTGGACATAAAAAATAAAGAAGTCGGGTCCATGCTGATTGACACAGGAAAGAGATGGGATATTGTTATTTTGTATTGTTATTGCTATCTTTTGTTAGTGTTAACTATTTGAATTATGTTTGAAACTTTGAACTTCTAGTCTTGTACTATGAATTTGACTATGTTTAGTTATTATGAGAAGCTTTGAATTTGGGGTATAATTTTTTACTTAAGCATATTTTTAATATATTTTTAATTCCTATATATATATATATATATATATATATATATATATATATATATATATAAATATATATATATATATATATATATATATATATATATATATATATATATTAACTAGGCGCCGACCGCCTAATATTAGAAGGCCGCCTAGGCAGCCTAGGCGCTAGGCAATGGGTGGCCGCCCGCCTACCGCCTAGCGCCTTTTACAACCTTGACACCTACCGTCTTTTATTTCAAAATATTTGGTTGTAAATGTTTTATTCTTAACACTAAAGACAATCTGAGTAAATTTGACGAAAAGGCCGATGAAGGTATATTTTTAGGTTATGCGGCAAAGAGCAAAGGGTACACAGTCTTCAACAACAAAACAATGATCATCGAGAATCGATAAATATTACATTTGACGAACTCAATCAACACAGTCGATGATGATGATGAAGACATAAGTACACCAAGTACAGCTCCTGCAGAACCTTCACACAAAGCACCAGCTGATTCTCCAAGCAAATCACGTACAGAACCAGAAGTCGGAACCAGCAATCCAGAGGATATGCCAAAAGAAATGAGATTTTTGGCAGACCATCCCAAGGACTTGGTAATTGGTGAGATTACCAGGGGTGTAAGTACTCGTTCCTCTAGTAAAGATATAGTTTCCTGTGTTGCTTTTATTTCAAAGCTTGAACCCAAAAATATTGAAGAAGCATGTAGTGATAATTTTTGGTTAGATGCTATGCAAGAGGAATTAAACCAATTTAAACGGAATCAAGTTTGGGAACTTGTTCCCAAGCCCATTCATCATCCGATCATTCGCACCCGCTGGATATTCTGAAATAAACTGAATGAGAATGGTTTAGTGAATCATAATAAGGCTCGACTCGTAGCTCAAGGATACAATCAAGAAGAAGATATCGACTACGCCAGTTGTGAGATTAGAATCCATTCGCATGCTATATGCATTTGCATGCTTTCATAACTTTAAATTATTTCAAATGGATGTCAAGAGTGCATTTTTAACGGTTTTATAAAAGAAAAAGTTTATGTAGCTCAACCTCCAGGTTTTACTAATTTTAAAAACCCTGATTATGTTTTCAAGTTGAAAAAAGCCTTATACGATTTGAAACAAGCCCATCGTGCTTGGTACGATCGTCTAAGCTCTTTTCTACTTGATAATGGTTTTACAAAAGGGAAGGTTGATACTACACTGTTTATAAAATCTTTTAAACACAATCTTCTTTTAATTCAAATTTATGTAGATAATATCATTTTTGGATCTAGTGATGAATCTCTCTGCCAAGAATTTTCAAAGTGTATGCAGAATGAGTTTGAGATGAGCATGATGGGAGAACTGAAATTCTTTCTCGAACTGCAAATCAAACAAACCAATAATGGGACGTTCATTAATCAAGCCAAGTACACAAAAGATTTATTAAAGAAGTTCGATCTGGAAGCAGTCAAACCACTTGGCACTCCGATGGCAACTTCAACTAAGCTTGAGATTGATGAACAATGCAAACCGGTCGACATACGTAAGTATCGAGGAATGATTGATAGTTTACTTTATTTGACTGCTAGTCGACCTGATATAATATTTAGTATTTGCTTGTGTGCACATTTTTAAGCCAACCCTAAGGAATCACATTTGTGCGCGGTTAAACGTATCTTCCGATACCTTAAAGGCACTTCCTCTGTCGGCTGGTATCCCAAAACCACGTCGTTTGACCTAACCGATTATTCGGATGTTGATTTTGCTGGATCCAAAGTAGATAGAAAAAGTACCAGCGGCATATGTCATTTTCTAGGCAAAGCTCTAGTCTCTTAGTTTAGCAAGAAACAAAATTATGTTGCATTGTCAACGACTGAGGCTGAATATATCGCCGCGGGATGTTGTTATACACAAATTTTGTGGATGAAACAAACCTTAGAAGACTTTGGTTTACTATACACACACATACCCATTTTCTGTGACAACACTAGTACTATTAATTTGACTAAGAATCCAGTATGTCACTCTCGTACTAAGCATATCGAGATTCGACATCATTTTCTTATAGATCATCAACAAAATGGAAATATAAATCTTGTATATGTAGACACTGAGAATCAATTAGCTGATATCTTTACAAAACCTTTAGCGAGAGATCGTTTCAATTATTTACGTCGAGAATTAGGAATTTTAAATATCAATAATATCTAAGGTTTGTGGATGAAACAAACCTTAGAAGACTTTGGTTTACTATACACACACATACCCATTTTCTGTGACAACACTAGTACTATTAATTTGACTAAGAATCCAGTATGTCACTCTCGTACTAAGCATATCGAGATTCGACATCATTTTCTTATAGATCATCAACAAAATGAAAATATAAATCTTGTATATGTAGACACTGAGAATCAATTAGCTGATATCATTACAAAACCTTTAGCGAGAGATCGTTTTAATTATTTACGTCGAGAATTAGGAATTTTAAATATCAATAATATTAATTAATTTTGTTTTATCGATTATTTTTCAATACTCAAAAACTGTTTTTGAAACAAGCCTACAAAGGGTCTGTCTGTCACCACGACTACGGTCGAAGCGAAGCGGTATTTAATTGTTCCCCGGTGAACTCCTGTTAGCTGGAACAATACCCCTACAGCTAATCTGAAACAGTCGCTGTGTAACGAAATTTAATTTGTAAAATAATATTAATTATATTAATTGAAATTTAAAATTACTAAACTTGGAATTAAATAATTGAAAGGGGTTGATGAAAAGAATGTGGCCTGCAAAAATTTAAATAAAAAATCATCAAAAGAACCCTAGGCGAATTCGGCCCTAGTTCGGCCCGAGTTCGACCAGAGTTCTGTTGGTGGTATATATTTTTAAGTCAGAACCTGAGGCCCCCTTCTCTTCATCTCCTCCAAACTCCTCTTTCAACAGCAGCTGTCGTCTGAACCCCTCTCCAAACCCTAGTTTTTCTCCAACCTATTGCTCCTATTCTACTTGGAGATTTCAATCCAAAATTTGGATTCGTGCGGAGAATCTTTGTCTCTACCACATACTCAATTCTCGGAAGGTATAAACTTCTCCTTCCATCTCTTTCAATTCATTAATTTAAATTCATTTTTGGGAGAAAATGCCTAAGAGATTCACTCCATCCAAGAGGAAGAAGACAAACGCCAGTGAAGAGGCTTCGTCTTCGAATTCACCAGAGGATTCTCTCTTTCCCCCGGTCCAATCGGCCGACAGTGCATTCAGTGCGTTTTACTTTGAAACTCATGATCATTCATTGTTATGGTACGCTGACTTTGTGATGCGTAACATATACACTGGAGCCCCGATTAAGTGGACTGTGTTTCCTGACCACCGTCCATTGTTTGAGGCATTAGGGTTATACAGATTTGTCACCCTCAAATACCCTATAGCTACTAATGCCATTAGACCGTTCTTTTGCAACTTTGTTTTGGATACTTTCACTGTTAGAACTTGTATCGGCGGTATCAACATCGTGTTCAATGATACTATCCTAGCAGAAATCCTTGGTATTCCTAACGAAGGTGTCCCGCTTCATGATATCACTGAGTTCGATTTCCCCGATGGCATGACTCTTATCAGTTTCAAGAACGACCTTTGTGCACTTATCCGTGTTCGTTCTGAAAAGTTCAAGGCTGCAAACTTGAACTTATTTAACTATGAGTTACACCGCATCATCTATTCCACTATTCTACCAAAATCCACTTTAAATGATGATGTTACAAATCTTGAACTGTCTGCCCTCTACCACATTATCAAGGGAATTCCATTTTCGGTTCCCAAGGCTATCATTCAGATGATGGGACGTTGTCGTGGAAGAGATCGAAATCTCTCTTATGCGATGTTCATCCCACGCATCTTTCAGCGTTTTGATATTGATCTTTCCACTTGTGCTCTGTACCCTGAGCCCAAGTATCTCCAGCTGTCACGTTGCAGCGCAGCCGCTCCTCCTACACCTCCTACTGCTCCTGCTCCACCTCATCAGGATTACCCTATGACCTTTGAGGGTATTCATCAGCATCTCTCGGATCTGCATACATTCATCACTGACACATCCAGGAAATGCGAGTTTCGTGATGTGAGTCGGTTCCAGGCTCTTGCCGACCTCCGTTTCGTCCAGACTGGACATTCTGCCAGTTCACTTTCCAGAGATCCAGCTATCTCCGGCTACCACTATGAGGATGAGGCGGTACATACTCTCTTTCAGTCCGGTAACGCATATGAATGGTACCGTAGTTCTGGTGCTACTTCACACCCTTCTGGAGCTGGCACTTCTGGAGCTGTCCATCCGGACATGATGGACGTGCTGGCACTGCTAAAGATGATTCTTCAGAGGATTTGTGATCTAGACGCATTGTATTTTGTCTAGATACCACTTTTTGAGACTTTGTTATGTCTATGTTTACTTGGAAATGCTCCGACATTCCAAGATATCATTTAGTACTCTATCTTTTAGTTTATTTTGCACTGAGATTGTGACTGACTGAGCTGATTAGTGAGAACATCTAGTTTATGCTCTGCTTAGCATATTTTATTTCAGTTTAGCATTATTTTATATTCTTGTTATAGCACTATCTCTTTATGTTTCAACATATAAACTGCCTGTGAAATATTTGTTTAACTATATTTTTTTTTGTATTTCTTCAACGTTTGTTCCTTATGCATGAATTGCGGGGGAGCTTTTCTCTTTACAATTATTTTGCTAAGTGACAACGGGAGAGAAATAAGATCTAACATCTTTTGCAGGATACAGGAACATTTTCTTTTCAGGATACAGTACAATTTTGATTATCTTTCAAATCTTATTGATCAAAGATGTTATATCGGTCAAGGTTTGTCAATTATCAAAATGGAGAAGATTGTTGGCCCATTGGTCATTGTTAAACCTGATTTTAATAATTGATCAAACTCTGTCTCAATATAAAGGCTACTCAAGTTAATTTGGACTCTTGGACAGCTGCCAAAGAACTGCTACCTATCTGTTCAAGACCGAAGCTGTGTTTGTCGTATGAGTTGTATGCAATGTAATTTTCACTTTTATTTGAGTCTAGGAATACATTGTACACCAAGTTGTACTGGCAAATAGGCTACCCTAAAAATATTTTCAAAATATCCTATGTTTTGAAAAACGGCCCCCTATTTATAAAAGCTCTTAACTGCTTAAAACAATTTCCAAAGTCCCAAAAATCTATTTGCAAAAACCCTGACAGAACTCGGTCAGAGTTCGGTTAGTGGATGTTGTATTTTGAACTTGGTCCTCCTGCAGTTACGAATCTTGCCGAGATTTTCTCATAAAGTTCTGACCGAATTATGCCTTTGAAAAAACTATAAATAGAAAAAGATTTCGATCATTTCAACTCACTCATTCACTTTCATCTCTTCTCTCTAAAGCTTACTATGTTCTTCCAAAGTATTCTAAAGCTTTCATTTTCAAATCACAAGCCAGTTACAATCCTCTAATCGATTTGCCAGTGCGGTACGGTCTAGAAGTTTAGAGTAATTTTAATCAGAGGCTTGATTGAAGAAAGACACTTCACAAATGAAGTTGGTCGAGTACTTCGGATCAAAGCTCGCGTTTGTAGAAGTTGCAAGAACTCCGTATGAAAACTTGCGGTATTTTCTAATAGTGGATTCAACTGGAAGCTAGAGTTCTTCCGACTGGACTAGTACTTACAAGAGGAAAACCAGTATACATCGCCGTCTTTGCGTTTGCTTTTTGATCTCTGCCTTTACATTTATTTACTTGTGATATATCTCTGTGATCTTGCTGCTAACTTTTAATTAGCTATTTTTCTGCTGCCTACTCTATTCACCCCCCCTTAGAGTATTGCGCTTTATGATTTGTTCCTACAGGTTTGAGAGTATCCTTTGGCCACCAGACGAGCCTTCAGTCGATCAATGGAGCCATCTGGTTTTACCTTGATTGTGAATACCCATTTGCAACCTACTGCCTGTTTACCAGTGGGTAAGTTGACCAAGTCCCAAGTGTGATTTTTTCTGAGAGCTTTCATCTCTTCGTTCATAGCAGCACGTCAACCAGGATGTTTGAAATCCTCCTCAGCGGTCTTGGAAATCTGAATCTCATCAATAGTAGCCACCAGAGACTGAGTGTGACTGGTAATCCTTTGTAGCTGTCAATATACAAGAGATGATTACGACAGGCACGACGAGGACGTTCTGGAGGCGAAACCGCCGGAGCTGCTGGCGGAACTGGTGGAGCTGCTGGCAGAACTGGTGGAGCTGCTGATGGAACAGGTGGAGGCAACTCATTGGAGCCGGAGCTGCTTGTGGAACCGGAGGAGGAGGATTCTGTGGGCGATGTCGACACTGGCTGAATTGTGTATCTGGACCATCGGCCTGGAAGACTAGCTCAGTAAAGGAGGGCACCCATATGGGGGGTTGTTGTGTTTGAGGAGAAAATAACAAAAAATCCTCTTCTGGATAGACTAGGGGAGCCGGACCCGTTGATTGTAGGAGTAGAGGAAATTCGGTTTCTACAAAGGTAATATTCCGGGTGAAAAAATATCTCTTCAAGACAGGGAAATAACACCGATATCCTTTCTGACCTTTAGGATACCCAAGAAAAATACATTCTATTGCCTTAGGATCTAATTTAGAAAGGGTTGGTCGGGTATCCCGAACATAGCATAAGCAGCCAAAGATTCTGAGAGACAGAGGAAATAGCTCTCGTCCGGAAAAAAAAAGCCTAGAAAAGGGAGCGCTATCATTGAAAACTGACGATGACATGCGGTTAATAAGATAACAAGCAGTTAGAACCACATCCGACCAAAATTTCTTGGGAGTACGTGCTTGAAACAAAAGAGCACGTGTTGTTTCCAAGAGATGGCGATTCTTGCGTTCGGCCACACCATTTTGTTGTGGTATGTACGCACAAGAGGTTTGGTGGATGATGCCATTACGAGTCAGATGTCTATCGAGATCAGGAGATAAATACTCACGGCCATTGTCACTCCGAAATTTTTTTGATTAGAATACCAAATTGTGTTTTTATTTCGGCATAAAAGTTGCACCAAATGTTAAACAATTCAGAACGATTTTTCATCAGATAAACAAAAGTGACACGTAAGTAATCATCAATAAAAAAAGTAACAAAGTACTTAAAATCCATTACTGATTCAATCGGACAAGTTTTTCATACATCAGAATGCACCAACTCAAAAGGAGCGGAAGCAATTTTATTTTGACTCACCGGATAGGGAACCCGGTGATGCTTAGCTAAACTACATGACTCACAATGAAAAGAAGTGGGAATATCTAAAGATGGTTACATTTTCTGGAGAACTTGGGATGATGGATGACACAACAATGTAACTCGAAATGATCGAGTTTCATGCCGGCACAGACAACAGAAGAAGTTGCGTCAAACAAATACAAGCCTCCAGCCACATGCCCCTTACCGATAGTCTTTCCAGTTTTCAGGTCCTGAAAAACACAACCATCAGGAAAAAAAGGTTACCGAGCAATGCAGTTCACGAGTAATTTGACTAATAGAAATTAAACTGAACGAGTTCCCAGGTGTAAGTAATACAGAATTGAGTGACAGTCCGGAAGAAAGATTGGCACTTCCACGGCCTCGGACTGCCAGGGAACCTCCATTGGTAACAGTAATGTCAGAAATACGACGTACATGTACATAATCATGTAACATACCTGCGTCACCAGTCATATAAGAGGACGCACCAGAGTCAATTACCCACTGCTTGTGTTTCACTATGCACGCGGCTGAGTATCCAGGTTTGAATCCAGACGTAGAAGCTTCACCACGACGTTGAGCCTGAAAATCAAGAAACTCTGCATATGAGTCCGAAGTCATCTGAATAGATCGGACACCATCATCAGGAGCATCAATTGTGATATTAGCAGCAAGTGATTTAGTGCATTGCTAATAGAAATGGCCAAGCTGACCACAGTTAAAGCAAGTGCGTGGTCTTCCTCCATCACGACCGCCATTGCCACATCATCCATCTCGACCAGCATTTCAGCCGCTACGTCGGCCGCCACGGCCACCACGGAATCCTCTACGAGTTGTACCAAGAGCAGAGCGATCAACAGGAGTATCACCCGGAGTGGTCTCAACTACTTTTGCTGTCCGAATGACACGATAGTATGCTTCCAACAGGGACGGTACATCAGATCCAGCAATAATCTGAGAGCGAGCAGAGTCTGCATCAGGACGGAGAGAGGCAAGATAAGCCATGACATGAAGCTGTTCACGTTGAGCCCTTGCTTCATTAATATCCGACGTAAGAGGTAATATGCGGTCGATCTCATCCGCCATAGCCTTAAAGGCCCGAAAATGGTCTTTATGAGATTTGTTTCCTTGATTTGCTCGGTATACACCAACGACCGAGTCATAGATACGAGACAAATTGCGTTTACCATCAAACGCCGCCGCCAGTACCTCCCATAACTCCTTTACGGAGTCCGTATTTTGAACCATGTCTTCCATCGATGGTTCCATGGAATTCATCAATTGTGTAAACAGTCGACTGTCATCTGTCTCCCATTACTCAAAGATGGGATCATCTTCTACTGGAGGATTGTCAGTTAGATGTTTGGACAACCGCATTCCTCGAAGTGCCTTCTCGGCCTTCTTTCAACATGTCGAGTAGCCCTCTGGCCTTTCCAACCGTCGATCGACAAGTCGAATAGAGAAAATTGTCGTGCTAGTGCCCGCTAGTGTGTTGCTGACACTAGTATCTGTGGAACTGCTATTCGCCGTAGAGTCTGCCATTTGTCAGAGTTCTTGATTCAATTGTCGATTTGTTCTTTCCAACTTGATAAACACAACAACTCGGCCAATAAGCTAAAAACGGAACCAGAATCGACACACGCACATAGGAAGCAGAGAGTGTGAATCACAAGCCAGGACAGAGAGATAACCCATGTTAACCTCTGTTAGATCATGGTGTGACGATCAAGGAAAGAAACAAAGATTCATGCACAACAAATCATATGTGTGTTCTTTGTTAAATTTCCGAAATAATCATTGAGGGTCAGAGGTTCTAGCAAACAACCATATGTTTACCCTCTGAGAATTCCAACAACAATTTTTTTTGGAAACTAAATTAGGGTTTGGAGGGATTAGGTGGCAGCTAGTGTAAGGAAGAAAGGGTTAGGGTTTTGAGCCATGGGGGGGCAGCAAGGTCGGCAGGGGGGCAGCAGGTCGGCGAGGGGAGGGAGCAGCAGGTCGACAGGGGAGCAACAAGTTGACAGAGGGGGGCTGACAGGGGGGCAGCAGGTCGGCAGGGGGGTTGCTGACGTCGAGGGGGAAAGGCGGCAGCAGGTGGGGCAGCAGCAGGGGAGGAGTTTGGCGGCTAGGGTTTAGGATTTTATGGAGAGAGAGAGGGTGGTGGGTGACGGCTAGGATTTTGGCTCTGATACCATGTAGAGTTGGAAATAATAGTATGATTTATTATTGATGAGAGACTACATATATATAGGAGAGGCTAGCCCCCTCTCCTATTATTCTAAGCAATGTGGGACTAAAGTCCATTAACTAATTATTCTAATATTACACTTAACAACCGTATAAAAATGGAGCATCATGTTGAAAGTCATGAAGACAGAGCAGTAGGTTGAAAACAAAAAGATGGAGGAGAAGACTATTTTATGTGGCAAACAAGGAATATTTATAATTTTTAAACAACCATCACACACCTCTCCTTGTTAACCCTCCGATTTTGAGGGTTGAAAAAATGGACAAAAGAAGATTTAAAAAATATTATTTGACCCTCTATGACTCTCCCTCCTAAACCCCCAACCTCGGAATCTCAGACCAAGCAGAAATTTTTTCCTCCTCCTATAACTTCCCGTCACATAACTCTCTCACTCTCAATCCAAGTAGACCCTTATAGGGTTTTATTCGATTTAGGGTGAAGAGAGTTAAGTAAAGGGGGAGAAAATCATGCTTGGTTTGAGGGTAAAAATTTAGGAGTCATAAAGGGTTAAGTGAGGAAAAGTTTAACATTGTTCTGTCCGTCCCCCCCCCCCCCCCCCCCCACCCATTCGTTCGGAGTTTTAACAAGGAGAAGTGATTGTTGTTTGAAAAATCGTAAATACCCCTTGTTTTGACAAGTTTTAATAAAAAGTTCAATCAAATTTAATTTTATGTCACATGTAATAAGGGTATTTTGATATCTATTGTAATTTTTATCAATCATCCTCTCACTGAAAACCTTCAAACCAAGTAAGAGTTATTAAACATACTCAACTTAACTCTCCCTCCAATCCAAGCAATAGTTATTAAACACGCCTTAACTTTTCATTCAATCCAAGTAAAGTTATATGTAATGACTCCTCTCCCCTTCAGTTAACCTCACTTAAGTCTGCTTATCTTCTTTTTTTACCTCAATCCAAGCATAGCACATAGGGCCTTTTTGGATTAAGGGGGGAAATAAGCAGAGTTAAGTGGGGTTAAGTACAGGAAAGTTAAGGGGGTGGGAAGTCAATACATATGACCTTGCTTGAATTTGAGGGAGAGTTAAGTGGGATTGTTTAATACCTCTTGATTAGATTGGAGGTTTTGAGCGGAGGAGAATTAATAAAAATTTAATAGTTACCAAAATATCCTTATTGCATATGACATAAAAATATAGGGTGCGGCCATCCGCACCCCATGACCTACTCAGCATACCCAAAAAGAATAAAAAAATAAAAAATAAAATTTCTATCCTACCCTCACCCTCTCCCTCCCCTAGCTCCCCTCCCCTCCTCCCCCCCCCCCCCCCCGCTCCCCTCCCGACCCCTCCTCCTCCTGCGAACCCTCCTCCTCCTCCTCCTCCTCTCAACCCTCCTCCTGCTCCTCCTCCTCCGAAACCTCCTCCTCCTCCTCCTCCGGGGTCGGAGGTCAGGTCGGAGGGTCGAAGGAGGAGGGAGGAGGAGGGGTCGGGGTCAGGGGAGGAGGAGGATCGGGGGTAGGATAGGAATTTTTTTGGGTGTACTTAGTAGGTCATGGGGTGCGGATAGCTGCGCCCAAAAGTATATTTGATTAGATTTTTAACTAAAACTTGTCAAAATATTTTTACAAAAAATATCTTCACAAATCTGATACCTATATAAAGAAAATAACTAGAATCCAAACACAATAAAATTAAGTAATATGACAATTATAGCTTCTACCGTTTAGAAGTAAGCCAAGTTCATATTATCATAACCATCTAAAATCAAACACAATAAAAAAAATATACATCCCCAAAACACCAAAATCTCTCAAAACTTTGATTACATGAAATCAAAGACATTACACATTACATGTCCCTCCTTAATTCAACAAACATGAACATTGTCAAATACTCCAATCGCATGTTAAATGGAATGGAGAAAAATGTCCCCTTATGCATTTGGACAAAGTCAGGAAGCTACGGAGCAGCATGTTGAAATAAGAAGAAATCATAATATTTTATAGGACAAACAAGGAATATTCACGACTTTTTAAACGAAACACCTCACTTTCCCTCAACCCGCCGATTTTGAGAATTAAAAAATGGATAAAAGAAGGTTAAACAAACGTTCACTTAACCCTCTCTATGACTCCCTCCTAGACCTTCTCCCTCAAACTAAGCATGATTTTTTTCCCCTTCACTTAACTTCCCCCTCACTTAACTCTCTTAATGATTTTTTTCCCCTTCACTTAACTTCCCCCCTCACTTAACTCTCTTTAACCCTCAATCCAAGCAGACCCTCAATATTTCAATGTGGCTTATTACTGCATACAACTTGGAAAAAAAAAGGAATTTGAATTTATTTTCACTAACATTTGCATCTTATGCTTGAAAGCTAAGAAATCAGACAACCTTTTTTTCTCGGAAGGAGAAAATTATAGCTTCTTTATTTCAAAGAAACTACCCAAATATGAACTAGTTGGAGTAGCAATACAAACTTCCGTTCAATTCTACATACAAAAGTCAACTGGAAGTACTAAAAGAACATTTGTTATATCAAAAAAAAATTCCGATCGAACCCCCAAGATCCCACCTTTCCTACTGTGTTCACGCAAAGATCCAATCTTGATCCAACCCATCAACAATGTTGATAAGAATATAAATGACCCATCATTCAATTATAGGAAACAGGCAATATTGATGATATTTTCCAGCAAAATAGCTCAAAATTGGTATGGAAAGAAAGGAAATTCGACCATGATTTGAACCGAAGGGGAGAGGATTGGAGAAGATTACCAGTGGTACTTTGGTTCGAGGATTCAAGAAGCAATCTTGAGAAAGAGTTTGGGTCCGTTGATGGATGTTTGGTGGAAGCAAAGGCATTCTAGTTGAGTTTTTGGGTATGCTTGGCAATTATTGGGCAGAGATTACCGGTGGTACTTTCGCTCATCTATATCGCACCGACGACATCGTCGCTCGATAGCACCCCTATCGATACTCATCTTACTTTACTCAATCGAGTTCAACTCATTCTAGCTCGACGCTATTCAATTCCCGCACTCGACTTTTCTAAGGTCGACGCAACTTTGGTGTATATGCCCAGCCCGACTTAGCCAACCGTGCTTACGCAAACCATCTTTTGTTTCTTATCCAAAAACTGTTCTCCTATGTTTTGCAAAATAGTTAGACTTATTGTATGGACATCCCGTGGAACAATTGAGAGAGAGCGCACCAACGATATCAACTTGCGGAAGCAACAGAGTTTGCGGAAACAACGAGTTAAAGAATTCAATCGGTTATCCAAGGACGTAAAGCCGTGCTCTGATACCATTATGTCACGCCCCGCTCCCGTAGGAGCGATCGTCCTCGCTAAGGCGTGATGCCGCACGAGCCTAGATTGCGCTCGTGCAAGGCGGGTTCCATAACGGCCGATTTCAGCGGCTGCGACGAGGTCGTCGCACAGAAGTCCCGTGCAGAGACATTGATTTATAGCAGCGGAATAAGAACCAAACACAAGTTATTCAAAAGAAACTCTTTATTGATATTGAAACAACGGTTACATTTGGGGCGCAAGGCCAATGTTACAAGTCTCTCAAGCTCACTCAAGCTCACTTTTCTCTCATTACAAGTTCACTCTGCTCTCTCTCTCTCATCTCTTAATATTTATCGATCCAGCGGAAGCTTCGGAAGGCGATGTCCATACATTATGTCCCGTATAAGTCTTTACTCCATGCGGCCGCACGCTTCGAATCGCCAAGGAACTCCGTGCCTCGACGCATCCAAGTGAACTCCGCGCCACGAGCTTCTACCTGCACCTGCACATGAAACACTGTGTGGGTGTCAGTACCACTGTACTGGTGGAGTGAGCTTCTCGCCCACCCATACAAAACCTACACGTTCATTTACTTTGTGCAGCTTAAATCCCTTTTCGATTGTCTTTCTACTCTTGCCTTAGGTTCAGTTTTAGGACCGGCGCCTTGGCGCAACTTGTGTGTCAAAACCATCCCGTGCTTGCAATGTCAACGTTACTCATACTTTGCCTCTAGACCACTTCTCGTGCCACAACGTTAACCTATCAGGTCGTGCTTGCCTTTCGGCCAGAATCAGAGACGCAACTACGCGGTAGTACCCAATTTCCTTACGATCGTGCTATAACTCCTTTGTGCCGTGCCTCGCAACTCAGTGCGACTCAACCATATCGCCGCCTCGCGGCCCCTTTGTTACTTTGATCGCCAACTGACCCAATCAAGACTTGTGGGTTTAGTGTCACACGACTGACTTTGCCTTGCGGCGGTTTTTCGACTTACACTCAAACAACTCAACCAACTTATGCAACTATATGCCGACAACTCAAGACTCAATGCCACATCTCGTGCCGAAGCACGTCGCCTATGTTGTAGCCATTCTTTAAGTCCAACACTTGTATTCTAGCTTGTATACACCTTCGACAACTCAACTCAATCCAAAGGCATACCCGCGGATCTGCCGCTATGCCGACTCATCTATATGATTTGGTCACTGACTCCCAGAGCCATAGTGGACTCCTTTTTGCTGAGTATAGGATGGACCTTCTTTGGGTAGCTAGCCCTATTCCGCGTCCACCGAATACATTGCCCCAGGCGCAGCTTGGCTCCCAGAGCCTTTATGTTTCCTTAGGCCGCAATCGGTCCCGTGGCGCCACAGGTTGCCGATTCGGGGAAACTCTACCTTGTCGACAAGTTGTCCATGACCATGCAAGACCGACTCAAACTGACATCTCACATAGTCATTCACTTCTGGTGTTACCATCTCTTCTAGTGCCATTCCTCTCTTTTAGTGCCATTTCTCACATCTGAGATCTTGCCTCGACGACCCGTAGTCGCGAGCATTGTTCTTTCTTGCCTCAACGACCCAGTCGTGAGCATTTCTTTCTTTCTTCCTTTCTTTTAACTCAAGACAACAACTTATTTAGACACTTTCCAAAACTCAACTAATCAATCGTGGCCCGTGCCTTTAAAAACTCTAGGATCGTGCAAACGTGCCTCAACTCGACTTCCGCTCTACGCGGCGCTATCGCCCAAGTCATACTTTATATGACGGGCCGTGGGATCGTGGGACTATTTAAGTTGACAACCGCAGAATGAGCGGGACAGTACTTGGAACAACTTAGGTCGACCGGCATAACTTTGCCTAACTTACTCAAGCCTACACTTATCGAGCAAAGGCTGCGTCGAGCCTTGCCTCGATGGAACTTGTCGTGCACCGTTCCACATTGAACAACCAAGTCATTTGGGTACATAGACTTGCGCCAGCAGTCGTGCGACACAATTTAACTCTTGGGCAAGCCAAGGCTATGCCAAGCCCTGGACGATGGGACCGTACATGCTTTATGAAGCATTTATGCGGGCGACGCCTATGACTTAGGCTATTTCTTAGTTTTTGTGAAAAGGCCAACTTTACTTCTTCCCAAGTCGTGGGATGAAGGGCGACGCCTATGACTTAGGCTACGATCATAACTTGTCTACTCAACCAACTTCCTTCTCCCAAGCCACGGGATGAAGGACCGAGTGTCTTTTTTCAAAACATACCGTGCACCAACTCTAAGCCGACCATTGGATGTTTTCCATATTCTAACTCAATTCGACTCGTCGGGATAATTCCCTTTAGCTATGTGGGTTCGTATCTTTTATCTTCAAGCCTACTTGTGCAAGTTGAAACCACGATTTATTATGTGAAGGCCAAGATGAGGCAAGTTCACCGAAACTACCCCACCTGAGCGATGTCTTCAAACGACAGTTGCAAGGCCAAGTCCGAACGCCGTTGGCATTTCGATTCCTCCGATTGACTGAGCGGGACGGGGCACTACAACATACACCACTCAGAACAAGTCTCGTCCTCGAGACTTACTGAGTACTTACTTATTGACTTATCACTTTACTCAACATTCAAGAACTCTCGCATACGCTACGCCTATGCGTTTCCTCAATCCGAGCCACGCTCGCGCTACCCTCAATCTTTTCTTCGAATCTCTATTTCAAAATCCTCAACACTTTTCCATTCCTCAAGTCTCACTTGATTCAACGTATCACTTGGTTGGATCGTGCACATATTCCAGGCGTCCCCAAAATACATGCATTTCAGCCAAGCCTTGTGATAGCGAATCCGACATCACCACTCGAGTCGGATCGTGCACGTATTCAAGCGTCCCTGATATACATGCATCTCAACCGAGCTCGCGAGTGGTGCCACCATAACTTCTATCGCTTTGCGCCGGGACGTCCGCCTATTCGCTAGGCTATGTCTTTTGGCTAAAGTCATTCGTCAGTATTGGAATCATAGTTCCCAAACAACAATATCAACACTGACCCCATCCTAAGGTCAAACCAAGTTGATAGTACGGGTTTTTCTACCCAAGCTCGCATCACTCCGATTTCTAAATATCGAGCATCGATTTCCTACGCACATCCCAACATTCGTCGTACGGGGTCCGAGTTATTCGGTAAAGCCATCCTACAACAACTCGCGTTCGACCAAATTCTCCGACGTATCAGTATCGCTCGTTCAACAAACCATTTTGCATAGTCTATCTCTTCGAACACGTTCGACATAATCTGCCTTTATAAATCCTTCCAAGTCAAGCACGTTACTACGTAATTCGCCGCTAAACTATAATCCACATTTTACATTTCCGAAGTCGTCTATTCCAATTCACGAAACCGATCACAAGGTCGTCTAGCTTAACAACGTGTTGCGCCCCGATCTCACGCGAGTCAGATTAACCGCGGTGGGCATGAATCACCATGCACGCTCCCGCGAGATAGTCATTCTCATCGGGACGTAACTCTTGTTTTGTGTCTAGACTAATTCATTCTCAATGCGCGGATTGGACCTACTCAATCCTCAAGTTCATTTCATTCATCGATCACAAGTCAAAACATCCTCGAATCTTCATTCGCATCAAACCGACAAGTCGAGACAATCAAAGTTGCCGCGTCCTGATTTTTCGAGTTCGATCATTCCCGCGACATGAATCACCATGTCAGCGCTCACGCGGAACGATCGCCCCAAATTCGACGCAACGCATGTGCGAGACTAGAGTTGCGCTCGCGCAAGACAAGATCGTCGACGTTGTGGCCATCCGCATAACCATCAAGACACGATCACTTTCATCCAACATTCATCTCAATCAAAATCCAAAACATAGCATCCAATCGAACAATAACACTTGCACGATCGTCTTTCGCTGAGTTAGAGTACCCCCGAGTTATCGTATAGCGATCTTTGATACGTCTCAATACCATCGACGATATGCGTAACCTGACGATCTTCCTTTGCAACCAAATTCTGAGTCGTGCGAATGGTGCTATCGTCCGACTGGATAATTTTCTCGACATTCATAACACCAATTCCGATCATTTTCCCTCGAATCATTTACAATATCAATTTCCTCCAACCAATTTCACGTATTCTTCATCCGTCCATCTTAAGTCATCGACCAACTTATTTTCCTCAATTTCGCATCGTTCGACATCCCTGAGCCTATCGCATACACCACTCAGGAATGAAGTCATTCAACCAATCCTCAACTTATTATTTGATTCAAAATCGACTTCTTCAATCCCGTTCGAACCATTCCTCAAAACCCAAGCACGCTCATCTATATCGCACCGACGACATCGTCGCTCGATAGCACCCCTATCGATACTCATCTTACTTTACTCAATCGAGTTCAACTCATTCTAGCTCGACGCTATTCAATTCCCGCACTCGACTTTTCTAAGGTCGACGCAACTTTGGTGTATATGCCCAGCCCGACTTAGCCAACCGTGCTTACGCAAACCATCTTTTGTTTCTTATCCAAAAACTGTTCTCCTATGTTTTGCAAAATAGTTAGACTTATTGTATGGACATCCCGTGGAACAATTGAGAGAGAGCGCACCAACGATATCAACTTGCGGAAGCAACAGAGTTTGCGGAAACAACGAGTTAAAGAATTCAATCGGTTATCCAAGGACGTAAAGCTGTGCTCTGATACCATTATGTCACGCCCCGCTCCCGTAGGAGCGATCGTCCTCGCTAAGGCGTGATGCCGCACGAGCCTAGATTGCGCTCGTGCAAGGCGGGTTCCATAACGACCGATTTCAGCGGCTGCGACGAGGTCGTCGCACAGAAGTCCCGTGCAGAGACATTGATTTATAGCAGCGGAATAAGAACCAAACACAAGTTATTCAAAAGAAACTCTTTATTGATATTGAAACAACGGTTACATTTGGGGCGCAAGGCCAATGTTACAAGTCTCTCAAGCTCACTCAAGCTCACTTTTCTCTCATTACAAGTTCACTCTGCTCTCTCTCTCTCATCTCTTAATATTTATCGATCCAGCGGAAGCTTCGGAAGGCGATGTCCATACATTATGTCCCGTATAAGTCTTTACTCCATGCGGCCGCACGCTTCGAATCGCCAAGGAACTCCGTGCCTCGACGCATCCAAGCGAACTCCGCGCCACGAGCTTCTACCTGCACCTGCACATGAAATACTGTGTGGGTGTCAGTACCACTGTACTGGTGGAGTGAGCTTCTCGTCCACCCATACAAAACCTACACGTTCATTTACTTTGTGCAGCTTAAATCCCTTTTCGATTGTCTTTCTACTCTTGCCTTAGGTTCAGTTTTAGGACCGGCGCCTTGGCGCAACTTGTGTGTCAAAACCATCCCGTGCTTGCAATGTCAACGTTACTCATACTTTGCCTCTAGACCACTTCTCGTGCCACAACGTTAACCTATCAGGTCGTGCTTGCCTTTCGGCCAGAATCAGAGACGCAACTACGCGGTAGTACCCAATTTCCTTACGATCGTGCTATAACTCCTTTGTGCCGTGCCTCGCAACTCAGTACGACTCAACCATATCGCCGCCTCGCGGCCCCTTTGTTACTTTGATCGCCAACTGACCCAATCAAGACTTGTGGGTTTAGTGTCACACGACTGACTTTGCCTTGCGGCGGTTTTCCGACTTACACTCAAACAACTCAACCAACTTATGCAACTATATGCCGACAACTCAAGACTCAATGCCACATCTCGTGCCGAAGCACGTCGCCTATGTTGTAGCCATTCTTTAAGTCCAACACTTGTATTCTAGCTTGTATACACCTTCGACAACTCAACTCAATCCAAAGGCATACCCGCGGATCTGCCGCTATGCCGACTCATCTATATGATTTGGTCACTGACTCCCAGAGCCATAGTGGACTCCTTTTTGCTGAGTATAGGATGGACCTTCTTTGGGTAGCTAGCCCTATTCCGCGTCCACCGAATACATTGCCCCAGGCGCAGCTTGGCTCCCAGAGCCTTTATGTTTCCTTAGGCCGCAATCGGTCCCGTGGCGCCACAGGTTGCCGATTCGGGGAAACTCTACCTTGTCGACAAGTTGTCCATGACCATGCAAGACCGACTCAAACTGACGTCTCACATAGTCATTCACTTCTGGTGTTACCATCTCTTCTAGTGCCATTCCTCTCTTTTAGTGCCATTTCTTACATCTGAGATCTTGCCTCGACGACCCGTAGTCGCGAGCATTGTTCTTTCTTGCCTCAACGACCCAGTCGTGAGAATTTCTTTCTTTCTTCCTTTCTTTTAACTCAAGACAACAACTTATTTAGACACTTTCCAAAACTCAACTAATCAATCGTGGCCCGTGCCTTTAAAAACTCTAGGATCGTGCAAACGTGCCTCAACTCGACTTCCGCTCTACGCGGCGCTATCGCCCAAGTCATACTTTATATGACGGGCCGTGGGATCGTGGGACTATTTAAGTTGACAACCGCAGAATGAGCGGGACAGTACTTGGAACAACTTAGGTCGACCGGCATAACTTTGCCTAACTTACTCAAGCCTACACTTATCGAGCAAAGGCTGCGTCGAGCCTTGCCTCGATGGAACTTGTCGTGCACCGTTCCACATTGAACAACCAAGTCATTTGGGTACATAGACTTGCGCCAGCAGTCGTGCGACACAATTTAACTCTTGGGCAAGCCAAGGCTATGCCAAGCCCTGGACGATGGGACCGTACATGCTTTATGAAGCATTTATGCGGGCGACGCCTATGACTTAGGCTATTTCTTAGTTTTTGTGAAAAGGCCAACTTTACTTCTTCCCAAGTCGTGGGATGAAGGGCGACGCCTATGACTTAGGCTACGATCATAACTTGTCTACTCAACCAACTTCCTTCTCCCAAGCCACGGGACGAAGGACCGAGTGTCTTTTTTCAAAACATACCGTGCACCAACTCTAAGCCGACCATTGGATGTTTTCCATATTCTAACTCAATTCGACTCGTCGGGATAATTTCCTTTAGCTATGTGGGTTCGTATCTTTTATCTTCAAGCCTACTTGTGCAAGTTGAAACCACGATTTATTATGTGAAGGCCAAGATGAGGCAAGTTCACCGAAACTACCCCACCTGAGCGATGTCTTCAAACGACAGTTGCAAGGCCAAGTCCGAACGCCGTTGGCATTTCGATTCCTCCGATTGACTGAGCGGGACGGGGCACTACAGTGAGGGAGAAGAGGGAGGGGGGGATGGGGCCGGAGAGGCGGAGGCGGGGGAGGCGGAGAGAGACGACGCGAAGGGGAGTGGTGGCGTTGGTGGCGGAGCAGGTGACTCCGCGCCAGGAGCACGGGGAGTTGGGAAGGGAGGGGTCCCAGGAGGAGAGAGAGGAGAGGGGATCATGGAGGGAGGACTTGAAGGAGAGGAGGGCGGAGATCTCGGAGTCCGGCGGGCGGGGGGAGGCGGCGGAGGATGAGGAGGAGGCTATGGAGACGGACTGCAGGCCTTACCTGCAGTCCTGTCTTCAATTTGGACTGCAGGCGAGGCCTGCGGTCACTGCAAGTTTAAAAAAAAAAAATTCGTCATTTGGGGACTGCAGGCAAGCACTGCAGTCATATATTCACTTTGGACTGCAGGCAAGCACTGCAGTCCGTCTTTGACAGAAGTGGGTGGCCCTTAGTGTTTTCAAAATGTCAAACTTGTAATTTGTTTGAAGTTTTAAGTTGGTTGCCCTTAGTAATTTGGGGGTGCCCTTAACATTTGCCTAAATAAATTATGTTTGGTAGTTGACTAACCAACGATTCTCAAAAAAATTTACAAGAATAAAATTAAATATAAAAACGAATTAAATTAAATATGGAAGAATATTAGTAAATTATAATTATATATTTTTTGTAAAGATATAAATAAAATAAAATAATAATTTTTTTAAAAATATACTAATTTGGGTGTGTATAAAACCATCTAAAATTACATTAATATTGATTTTGGAAAGATTTTGAGAATCAGTACCTCAAAAAAAATTAACAAGAAGAGATTTCATAAATGGTTAGTTTAAGAACCGGTAAGAATACTGTTACCAATCAGAACCATGTGGTTTGGTATTGTATGTGCTTTTTCAGAAAGTTAGAAACAGAAGCAGCTTACGAAAGCATCCATCCTTTGCTTCTCCTAAGCTGTTCCGAAAATGAGCTAGCTTTTCAAAAGGAGAAGCAGAAACTGTCATTACCAAATAATCCAGGGGCATATGATGGCAAGTCAATCTCCCTCTCCCCCTCTCTCTCTCTCTCTCTCTTCACAACAGAAACAAGGAGGGAGACATGGTAGGAAAGGGGAGGAGATCAAAACACCAAAAGACTCCCCCCACCAAAGAGAACCCTAACCCTAACCCTAATTTCCCTCCTCCTCCCAGCTCTCCTCTCCAAACCCAAGAAGAACAAAAAGAGTCTCCGAGCCCCGGGGCCTGCCCCCCGAGGCCGGCGGATGTGGGGGCGGCGGGTCCTTGGAGACGCGCCGCCGCGGAAGAAGCCGTCGATCGATTGGAGGAGCTGAGGAGAAGCAGTCGAGAAGCACCGGAGTTGTTGTCGGAAGAGGAGATTCGGCTCAATGATCAGCTTCAAGAAGATGAGGTAGTATAAGTTTCTTAACGCCCGCAACCTGTTTGTTATAATTACTCTAATATTGATAAGAGAGAGAGAGAGAGAGAGAGAGAGAGAGAGAGAGCAATCTGTATGAGTTGAAAAACTAGTCATCTAGGGTCAAGTTTATCTTTGTCAGGTTCTATGCCTCTTTGTACATCGTATTTACTGTCCGCAAGCCCCTCAAAATACGGCGGTTTCGTTCTCTCCAGACATGACATACCACTGCACCGAAAATCAGGCGTATCCGTCTGTACGTTCCCGTCCCTTTTCCTTTTTGCGCTTTGACTTTTATTCAGGCCCGACGCAAGATCCCTGTTGTGCGTGATAGTTAGTCCAAAAGTGAGACGCTGTTGGCTCCAACAGAAGAAGAGGTGGTCCCTAGACTCATCCATATGCCCACACAGGAAGCACTTCGTATCCGCGTAGTCCACCCCAAACATGCTCAGGCGGCCCCTAGTAAGCAGGCGATTACGAATCAATTTGTATAGACATAAGGAGATCTTGACCACCCCTCCTTTAGTCCAAACCACTTCTGCCCATGTATATGTGTGTGCGTGTGTGTTTGAAGAAGGTAAATATTGTTATGTCCTGAATGCCTACAATCAATTCCGGCCCGAAGGCATCCCGGCTCGCATCATCACTGCACCCGCTCCTAGGCCGCACCACACCCTCCCCGCTTAATTCCCCCACAAGTGAATTTAAAGCGCTTCCCCCGTTGCTTGAACTAGCAAGCTCCTGGGGGTATGCCTCGCTCTAATTACTTGAGCTAGAAGTCCTTGGCATTATATATATATATATATATATATATATATATATATATATATATATATTGATCGGAAAATCTTATCATAGGATGGGATTGAAGCAATAGAATAAGAAATATTCTTAGATATAGTAACTTAGTTGACGGAGAAGCGGGATGTGCAAAGGGTACAAGAAGAATAAAGATTAGAAGTAAACCATAAAGAAAAAATGAAAATAAATAAATAGAATAACACGAAAGAACTATATAACGGCTACTGGTGTTGACGGTGGCTGCCAGAGCTCAATGGCACTATTGCCTTTTTTGGGGGGGATGTTGCAGTCGTCGGGGCCATTGTCATGAACTGAGGAGAAGATGAGACAAGAGACAGTTTAGTCGGTTGCCATTGCCATTGGGAGTTGCGCTTTCCGGAGAAAAATCAAGAGCAAAAATCAAGAGTCCATGGCTTCTGATCTTTTGAGGATTTTATAACTGTTTAGCAACATATATGTTATACCCGTGTTGAGCATATTTCGGAAACGCTACGGACACTACAAAATACACTAGAACACCAAAATAGGTGCCGAATCCGTGTCGCAATGTCTGAATCATGTCATGTGGTATCGGTGTCCGTGCAACATAGGTTAGTACCTATTAAGCCGATTTGTCTAAATAATGGCGACATTTTACAATGTAGGCCGGCATTCTAACCCAAGTCTGATATGTCGAGTGACCTATTCAAAAGGACCAGTGATAAAATATGCATCACAGTGTCGTTTTCCTCCCCAACCTGACATGTCAGTCATGCCGACTGATTAGTTGTGTAGACAGGACACATATACGATACGGATTAGCAATTAGGAATACAAGAAAATTTAAGATACGAGTATTGCATGGACGCAATTATATATACATCAATGTTGTAGATGTTGGATATTGGGTTCACGTCAGATTGAGTTTCTTAATGTCAGATGTCGTATGTTAGGATATGTTGAAGACAATAGAAAAAATAGTTTGTATTTTACTTGAGTTATAGGGATAACGAGTATTTGTTTTTAAAATCTCCACATGTTAACTGATAAAACCGATTTGTGTAAAAAAATTGGCCGATACTTCCCTGTCATGTGTCGAAAAACATATTGGATTTAGGTCAATATGCTGGACGATTTTAATAAAAATGATATCGACGACTTTTTTTTGACGATTTGTCTTTTGATAGTCAAAGCCGATACATCTACAAGACTGACATACGCATGAAAACGTATTTACATACATATTTTATACATCAGATCTAAATAATATCTGTATTTATGTTGTTTTGGGCCTTTATATAAATAGGATCCAGAAGTTCTAGAAAGGATTGGATATGAACAAATAATTTTAGTTGACAGGTATGATTGCCTCCTCCAAGAACAAAACAATGGCATCTCAATTTCAAAATCAGTAATCAACAGATGTCTACAAACTCTAGCATGTCCCTTATGCAGGAGTCCTAACATAAACCAACATAGGACGGAAATAAAAAACCCAAGTAGAATAGCAAAATTGACTTTCAAAAATGCATAATTTTTGCAGAGTTGTTATGTCAGTGGACGGCCATTTGAATATATCATCTGGCTCCTTACGGGCAAGTTCGGGCAGTTGGTAGGTCAACCAGCTGGTTGACCGATCAGCTGACTATGTCAGCTGCTCCTTCAAAGCTTCTGGGCTCTATGGGCGACATTATTCTGATGGTAGTTGTCTTTTCATGATAAAGGTCTTATAACCTCATTCACTAGGGAACATTATACAAAATATTGGACAAAACTTTTGTAGTAATTTATTCTGGAGTCTTCTGATCATATTAATAGACTATCATGTTACTATAATATATTGATATTATGGTTCGTTATATAATGCCTATGTTGCCTTGCAATCTCCAAATGGTTATAAGGCCTTTGTTGATTGTTTTTGTTAACCTTTCTTGTTCTGCATAGCCAAGCCCATTTGGAGAAGGCTTTGGATGATGATGATTTTCCCTCCAAGCATTTCATCTTTCCTAGAACCAGTTTACTAAATTTTTGGCTGATTATTAGGCTGTCCAGAGATTAGAAGCCAGAAACTCTTAGGAGGCCAACAAATCTTAGTAAGAATCTCGATTCGGTGGGTCTTACTTGAGAGCTCGTTTCCCTGGCGACGGGACTTCTTTCCTCTGCGACGGGAACGCGTTTCTCCGACGACATGAACGCTTTCGATAATAGGACCAGAATTTTAAAAGATGACAGAAATTTTAGAAAAAAAAAGTTGGAGAATTTTTAATACACGTTCATCAAAGTAACAAAAACTAAATATTACTTACCTTGCCATCATTACCATGTGAATCATCTCTCTGTAACTTTGAACTGAACTTTATAAATTCTAATAAATATTAAGATATCTATAAATTTTGATAACAATAATTAATAAACATAAAAAAATTATTAGCGCACGCTCCAACTTTAGACTTTTCTAAGTAGTTGCGGTCCCCGTTTCTGCTCCCACCCCCGCTCTCGTCCCCGCTCCCGCTGGCTTCTAAGGTCCAGAGTACTTCATTGCAGTCCTTTGAGATTTTTTCTACTCTAAAGCATGTTTATAGTATCGACTTGTATTAATTGAATATTTATGCTACTATGATAGATTGCTGTTAGGATTCACCGAAGTTACTGTGTTGGTTGCATTTTAACCTCCAAGAGGTTACTTTTCATATATCCAGTAAATTATTGTTGATCAAAAATAACTTCGCTAGTCTTGTGAAAAATATAGTGACCTGCTTCCATGTGGTCATGGACCTAAGATTTGCTTGGTACTTTAAATTGATGTATTGTTTTGCAAAATATGAATATTATCGTCTCATCCATAGCCTGTTATTTTAAGGTGTTGGCACTGGAGGCAATTTATGGAGACAACGTCTGTAATTTTGATAGAAAAGGAGGCCTAAGATCTGTCCAGGTATTGCTATAACTCTACCATTTCTACTCATTTATTGTATTTAAGTAAATAATTGTTGATTTTTTTACCAGCTCCATATACATTATGAAGTCCCTGATGACTTCATTGTATCCGCCAAACTTCATTCATCTGCTGAAAAGATAAAAGTTGGAGGTCAAGGCGACTTGCAAAGAAGCGACGATTCCGATGACTTCTTATACACTTTCAAAGTTCAGCATCTTCCGCCGATTGTTTTGACATGTTTATTACCTCTGTCATATCCAAGCCACTGTCCTCCATATTTCACACTATATGTGCAGTGGTTGGATTCCCTGAAGATTTCCAGCCTCTGTAGCAAGCTAGACAGCATATGGATGGAGCAACCAGGACAGGAAGTTTTGTATCGTTGGGTAGATTGGCTGCACAGTTCTTCTCTTACCTATCTTGGCTTTGATGATGGAGTGACGTTAGGTAGTTATGGCATATCTGATGCTGTTGACATCCGTTCCATTTCGGGGAGCGTCTCACCAGAGCTCGACATTCCTTCAATGATTACTTACAACAATGAAAAATGCCATGACGTTTTTCTTAACAATATACAACAGTGTGTTATCTGTTATAATGAGTATGCAGGTGCCCTTCTTTCCTTACACCACTTTTTTTAGCTCCTTCGTGAATTATACCTTGGCTTCTCATAATCTACTGTAGAAGTGTCTTTCGCCTTCCCATATATGTGTACGAGTTAGAGAATGTATATCCTAGCCTGCTTGCCTTTTCGAGACAACAAAAAATAGTTAAGGGCACCTATTAGTAGACATAAGACTCTAAACATACACGCACCTTCTTGCCTTTATCACCACAATAAGTATTAGCTTTGTAGTGATTTCTTCTTATCTTTGTATCCAAAATCAGAAGCACATAAGTTCATACTTATTTGTCGGTGAATAGTCTCACCTCCTAGCTTCACTAGTTTAAATCTTAGAAGCGGGGACGGGAGCATGGGCGGAAGCGGGAGCGGGAGAGCGCGACTACTTAGAAGAGTCTAAAGTTGGGAGCACGATGGAATCGTGCACTAATAAAAAAATTATGTTTATTAATTATTGTTATCAAAATTATATATATATATATATATATATATATATATATATATATATATATTAATTATGTTTATTAATTATTGTAATAAAAAATTATGTTTATATATATATATATATATATATATATATATATATATATATATATATATAATATATATATTTACAAATTCAGTTCAAAGTTACAGAGAGATTATTCGCATTGTGATTTTTATTATGTCAAGGTAAGTAATCATTATTTTCTTGTTATTTTGATGAACATGTATTAAAAATTCTCCAACTTCCTTTCAAAAAATTGTCTTCGTTTAAAATTATGATCATGTTATGGAAAATGCTCATGTCGCCAGGAAAACGTGCTCCCGTCGTCGGAGAAATGAACTCCCAAGTAAGAACCGCTGAATCGAGGTTCTTACTGAGATTCGTTGACCTCCTAGGAGTTTCTGGCTTCTAAGGTTTAAATTGTGTGAAAATTGATCTCCAGTCTTTTCTCCATCTAATTTGTCTAGCTGTCTGGTCAGCAGTTTGCATCTAAGCCCCAATTTCCATTTTCATGTGCTAGTTGACATTAACATTCAGTCTTGTACACATGATCTTCATAGTTTCTCCATCTACATTTGCTAGCATGAGGTGTAATTCACATTCAAAGCCCTGCATGCAAATTCAACTCTCAGTGCGTCTGTCTCTTGTCTACTTTAGGGGGCATACACATTGTTTTAGTATTTCCTTTTCTTGGGAAAATCGGGATAACGACATCTTCCAGTTACACTTGATATCAGTTCAGTGTAGTATATGTTAATCTAATTTTTTTTTTCCTATTATGTTTGTTTGCCACATATTATTGTGCTATACTCTTCGCAACTCATTAGAAGCTTCTGTTGCATCTATATTGTATTCGCTGGAAGGTATTAGTATCTACCTCATTTCAGGGAATCCGCCAATATGCTGTTCCTAGATAAATTTATGTTTACTCTGTTCTACTTTTATCAGGTTTCTCCTGGGTTTGACTTCCTTTCATTTTATTTAATTTTTTCTATAGGACATTGACACTTTTGTATTTTTGGTCCCGTCTTTGCCACATTGCTGTTAAGGCCAAACATCCTCCATTTTGTTTTTACCAAAGTCCTGAGCCTGACAGTTTCACTTAGCAGCATTCCACTTAATGAACACAATTAGCATGCATTTTTTTCTCCGGTTCATCTCGAGGTGTTCGTTCTTGCAGAAGCTTGAACATATAAATTCTCCCCAGTGGATACAATATAAAAGTTGTCAAAAAATATTCACATGCCTACCACAAGGGAATATTATGTTAGCATCTTGTACGCTCTGTTCTAAAAGGCGGCCGCCTAGGCGCTAGACGCCGGGAGTCCGTCCGATGTCCGCTTAGGTGTCCGCCTAGTCCCCCTGACTCCCCGACTATGCATGTTTTGGGATTTTATGGATTTTTTTCTGCAATTTTTAGTAGATTTGTTTGGATTATTTTTATTTTTTTGAACCGCCTAGATCTAGGTGGCTGCCTAGGCGGGCTAGGTGCTAGGCAGAAGGTGCCCGTCCGACTAGCGCCTAGCGCTTTTCACAACCTTGCTTGTACGACATTCTAACGAAGGGTATCAAAGTGCTAACAGTTTGTAGGTTCAAGGTGTCAAAATGCCCTGATACCAAGTGAAGTTTGGAGAGCACATAGAGAGAGAAGAGGAGAGAGAAAATGAGAAAAGAGAGTGCAAGGGCTTAATCCATATGTTGCACCTCATGTGTATTTATATTAATATGCATGATAATAAATACACCCACAAGTACTTCATTGTACCTACATAAGATAAATAACAACAATAACTCTAAAAATACTGAGTATCAAAGTGCAATTTGCATGTAAGTTCAAGGTACTGCTAATTAGCTTAAACGTTAACCAGCATTAACCATATAAATTAGTTATGTTTCAATGAGGTTATTCAATTCTTGCTGCATATTATTATGAATCAGCTAATGCTAGACTGTATCTATCCCTTTTTTAACTAAAGCTAAGAGTATAATCAACCAAAGTACCTATTTTGTATCAATGTTTTTAAAGAGGCTACAACATGGTTTGTAAGTTAGAAGCTTTAAATGTTTGCAGTATCAGTATCGGAATCGGTATCGGACCATTTCTATGAGTATCGGTATCGGCGGTTTCTGATCGGAGTATCGGATTTTTTGGTATCGGAAAACAAATAATTATTAACATTTAGAAAATATATTTAATACATTTAGGCATAATTTTAAGTATTTTCAGTGTTATTTCTTAGTAGTTTTGAAATTAAACGAAATAGTAGTCACCCTTACCTATTGGTTTACATGCAATAAATCAATCAATTTTCTTCTTTTATATGCTTTTACAACTTTATTATGCTTCAAACCCGTCTTGATTTGTCTTTTTTCCTTCAATTTTCGTTGCCAAATTGATCGGAGAAGAGACCCCAATGTCGGTATCGGTTAGTATCGGGTATCGGTCGGCATCGGATCGGGACATGCCAAACCATATCGGTATCGGCCGTATCGGATCGGTATCGGCCGATACTTTAAACTATGAGTTAAATAGATTCTTTTACTTGAATGATGTTTAATGCTAAGTTGTTGGTAATTGAGCATGTCTTCAGCTCTATGCTTATCTAGCATGCAATATTTTTCACACAGCAATCCTTTTATAATTTATCAGGTACAGACTTCATCAAACTTCCATGCCGGCACTTCTTTTGCTTCAAGTGCATGGAAACATTTTCAAATATCCATGTGAAAGAGGGCACAGTAACTAAGTTGCTGTGTCCTGATGCAAAATGTGGAGGTTTCATTCCACCTGGTTTACTGAAAAGGCTTCTCGGAGATGAATCCTTTCAGCGATGGGAATCACTAACTCTAGAGAGATCTTTGGAATCAATGTCTGATGTGGTCTACTGTCCAAGATGTGAGACTGCGTGCTTGGAAGATGAGGACCACCATGCACAATGTGCCAAGTGTTTCTTCAGTTTTTGCTCTCTTTGCAGAGATCGACGGCACGTAGGAGTTGAATGTATGACACCAGAAGCAAAGCTTCTAATTTTGCAGGTATGCAATCATATTTGAATTACATTTTAAATAAGATGGCGGCTGAAAACATTCGTATACTAGAAATGCAAACTTCTTTTACAAGAAGACCATTTGTTAGTTAGAGCTATATATATATATAGTAGGAAAAGTTGGTGGTGAAACTTTTCAATTCCTAAAATACCCTTGAGTATTTTATCAATTCTATTATATAAAAAGAAAAGTTGGTGGTAAAACTTTTGAATTCCTAAAATACCTTTGAGTATTTTATAAACATAATGTTATTATGTAACTTGCATGTCATTTATGTTTAAGAGTCAAAGCAATAAAGTTTGCATGCTATGAAGTTTTCTTTTTCCATACAATTCTTCATGTTCCAATGGTAATAAATTTGGGTAAAGTGCAAAAAACCCCTCGTTAAATATGTGCCTTTTGCACTAAGACCCCATGCTCTTAAAATACCCAAAAGTATGAAATATGCTCATTTTGCCCCCAAATGACAATTTTACCCCTCCCTCCCCCCCCCTCCTTCTTCGGCTGTGTTCGCCGGCGACGGAGGCGGAGGGGGGGGGTGGGGGTCGGGCTGGGGGGGGGTGGGGGGGGGGGGGGGCGGGGTCGGGGGCTCGCTCGCCGGCGAGGAGGAGCAGGGGGGTCGGGACCGGCGAGGGAGCCGGGGGTCGGGGCCGACGAGGGAGCGGGGGGGTCGGGGCCGGCGAAGGAGGAGGAGGGGGGGTCGAGGCCGGCGAGGGAGGAGGTGGGGGGGTGGGTCGGGGGAGCGCTCGCCGGCGAGGGAGGAGGTGGGGGCTCGCCGGCGAGGGGGGGGGATCGGCGGGGTCGGGGGGGGGGGGCTGGGGGATCGCCGGCGGGGGAGGGGGGGTGGTCGGGGGGGCTGGGGTATCGCCGGCGGGGGGGGGGGGGGTCGGGGGGGCTGGGGGATCGCCGGCGATGGGGGGAGGGGTTGGGGGCTCGCCGGCGCCGCCGGAGGGGGGGGAGGTGTATTTTTGGTATAAATTTTTTAAAATTTGGCTGGAGGGGCCTAATCGAGCGGATATATAATCTAAGGAGGGGTAAACTGATAAAAAATTCTAAAAGGTCTTTTAGTGCAAAATGCACATATTTAACGAGGGGTTTTTTGCACTTTACCCTAATAAATTTTTATGTCCTTACCATTTTCCAAAGGTTATTATTCTCAATAGAAAATTAGAAAAAAAAAAACAAAATTCGTACTTTGAATCTCCTGGCATTGTAAAAAAAAGTATACACATGAATAATCACCTGGAAAAAAACGAAAAGACGATAGCTGACCTTATAATATTTAAATTAAAATACATGCAAAAGCACATGCATGTAGACTAGTATATATATATGACTAAAGTATTGGTATCTTTTGACAATAGGAGCGCCAGAATTCTTCTCGGCTTACGGGAGCCCAAAGACGTAAAGAAATGGAACTCATTAATGATCTCCTCAGTGTAAAGGAAGCACTTCGCGATGCTAAGCAGTGTCCATCTTGCAAGATGGCAATCTCACGAACAGAAGGCTGCAATAAGATGGTTTGCAATAATTGCGGGCAGTACTTCTGCTATCGCTGTAGTCAGGCAATATCTGGATATGACCATTTCAAGTATGTTGTTCTTTACATCGCAGTATGGCCTTAGGAGATTGGTCACTTATTCGTCCTGCCGAATGTATGACAACTTCCAAATTTCAACTATTGCAGGGATGGTGACTGTGAACTCTTCCCCCGTGAAGAGATTCAGCAATGGGAAATGAGAATGAATCCCCGTCAGGTGTTAGGGCAGATACAAGCGGAGCTGTTTGCTGGTAATAATGAACACCGATGTCCAATCTGTAGTCAAGTGAATGCAAAGGTGAGCATGCATTAGATATTAATTTAGCAATTCAGTACATTTTTCTGAAGCTCGAGACATCACTTAAGGTTAGGCATTCGTAACTAGTGAAGAAGTTAGCATGAACTAGATATTAAGTAGCAAAACAGTACACTTTCTGCAGCTTGAAACAAATCAATCAAGTTTAGGTTTTTGGACATTTCTTTCCCTCTTACCATGGATATTAGATGGTCAAGAGTTCTGGTGTGTTGCTATTGCATCCATTACTTGGACTCCTAGGGAACAGCAACCAAGGTTCCAAACGGCGGTAGGCGGGTGCACGGCGGAGAGAGTCCGCCTACCGCCTAGGCGGTCGATACATTTTGAACATTGTTTACTATTTACCACTGTTTTTTACATAATATGCATATTTTAAGGGTGTTCCATGCATAACTAAGTTGTAGAACGGAGATTTATAAAGTTTTAGTTTTGTAAAAGTGAACTATAGACCCTTAATGCTTAGAAAACCTTTTTGGCCAAAATATCATGATAGGTATTGCTCCATCCAGGCGCCCGCCTACGCTGTCTCACCTCCGCCTATGCTGCAAACCTTCGTTGGCTGTCTACTCCACCGCCTACCGAAAACGGTGCGGAGAGAGACCGCCTAGGCGGGCTAGGCGGCCGCCATTTAGAACACTGAGTCAGCAGCACAAAGTGTTCCTGTAGGACAAACAGTTAGGAATTTTCTAAATTGTTGGTTCCTATCAATTGCATTCCCCTTAATTGTAGATAATATATGCTTATTGCGTCTGCCACTCGATACCTGTATCACAAAGCTGCCTATTCAGAAGAAGCCATTTACTCCCTCTTTCGTGAGGTGTGCTCAGTATGTTGGATGAACCTCTTACCTACTATTCACCTACTAGCTTGTTTGGATTAAGATTGCATTAGATCATCAATAGTTGGAATTGCCTTTCCTTTAGGCTTTGGCTTCTCTAATAGACATGAATGGAATATCTATAGCAACTTGTATCAACTTGACGATCCTTTGGCCTCACCATGAATTGTCGTTCCTTTGGACATTTTTTCCTTTCTACTCTAGGGAACCTATGGTGTTCCTCATATGCATGCATACCAAAATGAGTAGGTCTACCTACCAGTTTTTATGGTGAGGCCCTCTTTTTCCCATGGCTACCTTGGCTAGGAATTCATGAGAGGGTGTGCTGGTAAGTGCCTGTCATAAAAATTTGTTAATAGCTGGAGATCCAAAAAAAAAAAGAATGGGTGTGGTTACTTGTTAAATTGCGGAATTGACGTGAATTTCTAGTCAGGCCTAAACTAATATTTAATTTGAGTTGGGACTTCATCGAACTGGGATCCACGGATCACCTTTCATACTGCATTTTTTGTGACACTTCATGAAAGCACTAGAGATTAAATTAATCACCCATCAAAATGTTGGTATTTTATGTTTATATGTCAAGATAACTAGCTAAAAAAATTCAAGGGTAATAGATTAGTTAATTACTGGCTAGATTATTCCGTTCATTTTTACCATTCAAATAACCGGGGGCCTTGTGCCACCGAGACACCTTTTAAAAAAATAATTTTAATTATTTCTTTTAGATTGCTTTAGAAATTACTAGCTGTGTAGATAATCTTTAAGAAACTTATGTATGCATTTAACAATTTAAGTTAAATGCATATTTTTCTTCTGAAAATTGAAATTTTAAAGCAACTTCACGTAGCTATGCAGAATGCTCAGTGCCCACAATTCACTGTCGGCCAAGCAACAAGTTTGGAATTTTTAGCATTTCAACATCCCAAAACATCACAAAAGTTTGATTTACATACTTCAACTGCAGCCAACTAAACACGTACTGAAATTCCCTTTTCCAGAACCATGAAACCGATGCTACATATATTTGAATACCAAGCAACCGGATCAAGTACTTGGGACCTATTTGGATAGGTGAGAGTGCATTGAAAGTGGTTTGAAACTGTCACTTTCATTACAACTGACCGTTGGTGTAGGCAGTTTCAGTGTTTGGATATCTCTTGCAACTCCATTGCAAGTGGTTGTGATATGACATCTCATTGCAACTGAAAGTGTCATTTCTTCATTTTTCAGTTGGGAGAAATAGATTGCAACTCCATTGCAAATGACTATGCTTAGGGATGTCAATTTCTTCCGAACCCGACGGGGACCCGGGTTTTCTTTGACGGGGGTGGGTTTGGGGATTTTAAAATGGAGATGGCGGCGGGGATGGGGATTAAAAAAAATCCGATCAGATTCGGGGCCGGGTATGGGTATAACAAGGTAGTCAAAGGTGCAAGGCACACTCGAGGCGCAAATGGTCTATATCGTCCGAGGCGCAAGGCGCATTTAGGGCGCACGTCCGAGTGAAGTGAGGCACAAAATAAGAAATAATAAAAATTTACATAAATAAATTAGTAACGTAAGAAATAAAATCAAATAACATATTAAATCCAAAAAAATATGTTAACATAACCAAGTGAACTAGCATAACAGCAACAACACTCAACAAAACTAACAAGAATTTGTATTTTTTTCCTACCACGCTTTTAGTAAATTTTAGTTTTTCAAGTTCAACTGTAGCCAACTTTGGCAACCATGGAAATGGCTACCTCCCTACCACTTGTATGATGTAAGGGCTATCTTCCTATCTCTTTTTCTTTTTTTAAACAAAAAATACATAAGGCGCGCCTTTTCTTTGTTGCGCCTTGCTGAAAGGCGCACCTAAGGCGCGATTTGGGTGCGCCCGAAAAAATGCCTCTCGTCTAGTGAAGTGCGAGGCGCAGATGCTGTGCCTTGCTCCGAGGCGCGCCTTTGACTACCATGGGGTATAGTACTCCCCGTTATGATAAATTTTCGACTCTGATTACTTATACCTATATGTGTAACCCATTAGTATGAGTTCATGATCTATCTAGTAGTATTTTTTTTATTATAAAAACCATATTTTATTAACATGTCTTGTATTTTTTGAATAAAAATAGATTTTTAAGCTTATATCATAAAATATTGTTAACGGGACGGGAGACGGAGACGGGGAACCCGGCCTCGAAATTGTTAACGGGATGGGGACGGAGAGTGCATTGTTTAACGGGGACGAAAAATGAGGGTAAAAAAATTAAATCCGACGGAAAACGGGGACGGGGATGGAGGTATGGTCCCCGGCCCCTACCCGGCCCGTTGCCATCCCTAGCTACATTTACATGTTGTCATCCAAACAAAATGATTTGAAACTCCTCACTTGCGGACAAAAAAATTACGTAACCAAACATATTTTGGAAAGCGATACATTCATACTTTCATTGCAAATGTACTACATTACAACATGTTGAAATTGACATTTTCACAATCTCGAGAAGCTACAAGCATCCAAGCAGCCCCTTTAGATGAACTGAGTTCTTGCATTTTGTACCCATGTCTTGTTCATTTTAACTGACTCGTGTTGGTGGGAAAAACAATTGCAGGTTGGTAACAACAATCACCTCTTCTGCTGGTCTTGCCAGAGTCATTACTGTGCTCTATGCCGGAAAACCATCAGGCGCAGGGAGCAGCATTTTGGGCCTAAAGGCTGCAAACAACACACTGCAGATCCCTGATGATGGATTATTAGAGAAGGGTGTATACTTAACATCATCTCCAGTTCGCAGAACAAACATGGTTTTCTGCAAATATACTTTTCTTTGGTTCGTTCTTTTAATTTTTACTTGGATTTGTTTCGGTTAAACAATAAAAAAAGTAAGAAAAAAAAGAAGGATGAGACATTCAACTGTGGCACACCGAAAGAACAGATGGAGCAAGTTTGAGGATATGGGGCTAGATTTCCCTTATTGCCAGCCCAATTAAACTGGAAAGGTTGATGTATTGTATTGTGTACACAATTTTCTTTGGCAGTGCTGTACTCCTATGTACATTTTCGTGAATTTGTATCGTCGTGCTCGGGGACATTGTAATATGAGAGAATTTATGAATAAAAAACACATCTTCTAGTCCCAGAATTTTTTTCCATATAATAGTTACGTACATCTTAACCCTCCCGCGACCTTTGGAAGCCTGAACCTCTCATGGCATTTGGATGCCTTTTAGTCCCAGAATTTCTGAACATGTACTACATGCTCCAATTACTTTTACAATTATTTATTCTTTATGCATTGTTGTATGTACAGGAGAAGTGGGGGAGATTAGAAGAACCCCCACAAACCTCTCTTCCCCAAGAAAAACCTAAACCCTACTCTCCTGTCCTCTCCTCTCTTCAAATCTCCCACAAACCCTCACCAAGAAATAACCCTAAATCTCACAAATCCCGAAGAATGAGATTGTCAACATTGGATGTTCGAGTAGCGATGGATGGACATGTTGAAGAACCGAGCAGCACCAGCCCAGACCGAAGTTGGTACTGCTAGACTCCGGATCGACTCTCTAGAATTTCAATTTCACAAGGTTTCTACGACGAAAAAGTAAAGATATTGTCAGACTTGGCATTGGCTCTCTAAGTATATAAAGAATTTGATAAAGTTTCTATGGCGAAAAAGTAAAGATATTGGATTTTTCATCCAACTCTTTGACACATTAATGCCCATTACCAGAATTACTCTAATTAAGAGTTGAAACAAACCCAACAATGAAACTTGATTCAAAAGTTTCAAGAAGTTGGTTTTGGACCCTTTACATGGTTATCACTTTCAAGGGCTTCATGGATCGGTGGTTAATTTCGAAACTGATCCATGATAATCCACTTTTCTATGAAGACGCAGGGGGGCCGGTAGCAACGGGGGTCCGGCGTGGAAGACGCAGGTTCGAATTCTTCCTTGGTATTTGTCAAACCGGAGAAAAGGACACCTCAAAAAAACGAATTAAGATACCAGGGAACTAAAAAAAATTTAGGTCTAATCTTATGATTTCACGGAAAAGATTTTCGTGCTCATAGCTACCTTAGTTGCATGGATACTCCAAAAGTTCATTATAAAACACTACAGAAACAATGTCATCTGTGTCATTCGTATTTGCAGGAGTGATACAGATACTGGTATTCTACATGCCTTCTCTCTCTCCGAGGCATACGAAAAAATAATAAATCAACATCGGATTAAAAAAAAAAATCCTTAGATGAAAATCAAGCAAATGATTTTTTTTTGTACCTTCATCATATATCATTTACTCGTAGTCATTAGATTGGAAGCTTTATTTTTTAAGACTAAATAAAGTCGGAAAAGGTTGATGTAGTACGATTGTCTATACCATTTTATTAGTAATTTGTTCTTTATTTTTTAGTGCATATGTATTTCGTGGTGTTGAGCATCTTTAAAATATTTGAGAATTTATGAATAACAAGGCACACAAGTGGTTTCTAAATTTTTCCTGAGTAATTTACCTGTGGCTCCAGTTATTGTGCCCTTATATCTCTTCCTACATTCTATCCAATCAGAAAGAAACCAAGGCATTGAAAGCAGAATTTTATTTATTCTTCATTTTCTAATCCACCCATAAAATTCTCTGTAGCTTAGATTTCTAATTTTTGTCTCTCATAGGCTAACATTTTACTTTAAATTTCTATATATCGAATTTGTTTACGAGTTTTGTGTTTGGATTTCGAATGCAACATTCATTTGTATTGTTGAAGAACATTTTTAATAGAGATTTAAGTTTTTTTTTTTTTTTTTTTTAGTTGTGAAAACAAATGTAGGATGAACAAAGCTCCTTAAAAATAAGGAAGGTGTAACCAGAATAAAAACATGGGTGCATTTAATAACACCCTTGATATTAGGTGATATAGGCTCAAGAATATAGAGCTATTTATTATATGCTTGTGTGGTTGTTTAATCTAGTAGGTGGAGACATCATGGCTAAGTGTGTTCGATCCCACAGAAACGCGAATTATTCCTTCCCATTAATGGTAATTATTAAGTGGTTTCAAGGACTTCTTGGTTCTTACAAACAACTCTGAAACAAGTATCTAGATGGGAAAAAAAACATACATATTTATCATTCCATTGATGATCTGGATAAAGAAGAAGAAAAAGGAGGGTTGATCAATCATAATGTGCATCATCATATACAAAACTTATGTATTCACTGCCAAACCATTCTGGGCAATTCTGTACATCTCACAAAGTGCATTGTGAGGAAAGCTTCTGATTTGGCAAGCAGTGCAATTAGCCGGCGCGCGCGCACACACTATCAGGAACAACTCAGAGGACGGCACCGGTCATGAACCGGTGGTTCAAAACTGCTTCGGCGATGGGCCTTCGACGATAATCGGGGTTCAGCATCGCCTGTCGCAGAGAGTTGATCATGTCAAACACATTTCAATGACTATTGAGAAGTGTGATGCTAAAGCAGCGCTTGAAAATAATATGATCAAGAAGGTAATTAAGCAAAGAATGCGTAGAGAAAATAATTTTTGATAAAGATACATGTCAGTTGAGAAAAGATAAGGAAAAAAAAAACAGTAGACCTCACAGTAGAATTGCCAGCTTAACATATTAAGTACGAGTTCGACTACAGAAACTCAAATAGGATTTACAATATGGTGATGGCACGTGATATTATTTTTTGCATTTAGGCCCTCAACTTTTTCTATTTAGGTTCTTGGGGGAAAATAAAATAAAGCTTGGCCTGAATTTTTAAAATTAGGAACTCTTGAGTTCCTCGATTTTTTGATTAAGTACACAAACATAGCAGACATGTATTTAATGCTGAAGCTACAAGGGACCATAATGAATTCAATTTGAAAAAAAAAAAGTGATATTTGTTTACAAGCAGTGTAAAAGCTGCATGTCTCCAGTTTTTAGAGTGTCCAAAGTCTGTCTTAGATACGACTGAATAAGTTATTTCCTAAGGTGATTGTTGAGAAGTTGGCTCAACTTATAACTACTTACTTTATTAAAGTGATTGAGAGTACATATTTATAGCCAAGAGTGTGCCTATCTTATGTTTGTTCAAAGTGGAACTAAAAGTATGAGCAAACTGTTGAATATTTGTTATAATTTATTGATAGTCTCTTGGCTATATATAGCCGTACAATTCTCCTCATTACATTAAATCTTCTGTGGAATATCCTGTGGCATATTCTGTCATACCAAATATACCAACAGGATATTCCAATATACTTATTCTAATACCAGATATAGCAACATTACATTAAACCCTCTGTGGAATATCATGTGGTATATTCTGACATACCAAATATACTAACAGGATATTCCAATATACTTATTCTAATACCAAATATACCAACACTTACCCTCAAGGTGGGCGAAAGATATTCACTAAGTCTATCTTGTCACATCCTCTAATCATGCTCACAGAGCTAAGTCCCTTGGTCAGTCCGTCTGTTACCTGATCCTTGGTTGGAACGTGACCTAGCTCCAGTAGTCCACGATCCACCTTCTCCTTGATGAAGAACCTATCGATCTCGATGTGTTTGGTTCTGTCATGCTATACTGGATTGTTGGCGATACTAATAGCTGACTGGTTGTCACACCACAGCTTCATCTTGGCTCCTTGATCCAGCTTCAGCTCCACCAGCATATTCTTCAACCATAGCAGCTCTACAACTCCCAAGGTCATAGCTCTGTACTCCGCTTCAGTTGTCGATCTGACTACCACTGACTGCTTCTTACTCCTCCAAGAGACCAAATTGCCTCCTACAAATATGCAGTATCCCGAGGTAGACCTCCTGTCATCAGCACAGCTAGCCCAGTCAGAATCACAGTAGCCCTCGATGCCCATGTGATTATTCTTCCTGAATATCAGTTCCTTTCCGGGAAGTATCTCAGAATCTGGTACACTGCGTCCATATAACCCTTCCGTGGGTCATGCATGTAGCGGCTCACCACACTCACTGCAAAGCAAATATCAGGACGTGTGTGGCTCAAATAGATCAACTTGTCCACCGGTCTCTGATATCGGTTCCGGTCAACTAGTTCTCCAGTCTCAGCGCTCAGCTTGAACCTCTGATCGATCGACATCACTGTAGGTTTGCATCCCAACATCCATGTCTCTGTGAGAAGGTCCAGCGCATACTTCCTTTGAGAAAGAACAATCCCCTCTACTCCTCGAGCAATCTCAATCCCAAGGATCACCTCGAACTCCTTGTCAAGCTTCCCCTTGAGTCGGGTAATCTCCTGCTCATCATCTCCTGTGATAATCATATCGACCATATCCGCAAGCATGGTGATATGGCCTACACTCCGACGGAAGAACACAGCATAATCAGCAATGACCTGCCGATATCTCATTCCTATCATCGCCCTCCTGAATCTGTCAAACCACGCTCGAGGAGACTGCTTCAGTCCATAGAGGGACTTCTTCAACCTGCAGACCTTGCCCACTGTCTGATTGGTGCCGAATTCTTGTGGTATCTTCATGTACACCTCCTCCACTAGATCTCCATGAAGAAACGTATTCTTCACATCCAATTGGTGTAGCTTCCATCCACCATTCGCTGTCAGAGAAATCAGGATCCTGACAGTGCTCATTTTCGCCACTGGTGCAAAGGTCTCGTCATAGTCAATGCCGTACGTCTGACTGTATCATTTTGCCACCAGTCGAGCTTTGTAGCGCTCAACCTGTCCATCTGGGTTCTGTTTCACAGTAAAGACCCACTTGCATCTGACTGCTCTCTTCCCTTCTGGCAGTTTTACGAGCTCCCAAGTGTGGTTCTTCTCAAAAGCCCTCAACTCCTCGTGCATCGTCGCTTTCCACTTTGGATCGTTCTTGACAACCTGCCAATTGTTAGGTACAGTACTATTATCCAAAGACGCAATAAATGTTCCATGAGAATAGGAGATATGATCATACGAAACAAACTGAGCAAGGTCCAACCATATCTATCAGGAGGATTTTCCGTATTGTTGCGAGCGGTCCTCCGTACTGATAATGGTGTGGGAGGAGTAGCTGTGGGAGGAGTAGGAAGAATGATATCACCTGAAGAAAAATTTGGTGGTGGTGTAGGCGTCTCAGGAGTCGAGACGGACGTAGGCAAGGGACTTGGCACTGGCACGGTAGGTACTGGTCCTGCAGTTTGCTTCCCTCTCCTGCTGTAGGTAATGTCACGCCCCAGAATCAGAATACTGGAGAGCGGGGGACAGACACAGCCAGCTACGTATATTGAAGTGAATCCCACCTCGCAATACGGTCACGACTGTCTAGATGCATGAGGGTTTACAACAAGCCAATAGTCTCTTAGGGTCAAGAACAAGCCTAGTGTCTCAATCTCAAGCAAGCAAGTAAATGTAACAAGATGGTAGATCATCATACATACAAAGTAAGGCGTCCCAAACATTACATATTCAGATGATCATGAAGCTAGTCATACAAAATGCGAAGACTAGCAAGAGTTTAAGTCATACATGATCAACCCTAGGATATGTCAATCATGTTACAGCCATTAAGCAGACAGGAATATAAATTCAACACGAGCTAACACTTGCTCGGCGGCTAAACGCCTCAAAAGAATAATTTTACAATAGAGTGGGAGAGCAAAATAAAACCTACTCGTTGCCAGGGTTTCTTCTAGTGGTCACCATCTGGCAGGAAGGCTGGGAGATCCTCGGGAGCTGTTCCGAAATCTGGCCATACAAAACTAGCTGGGTCAGACCCCAGAAAGAGCAAGTGCCACAAAGAAGGCTTCACTTAAGAACTAAAACCAGCATATTAGCACATAAGGACATAGATGAAATAACAAAAGACATGAGTTAGAGAAATCAGGGTGATAAACGATAAGATAACTAAAGGACTATTCCGGTAACCAAGTTACAACCCGTAAACCAAACAAGGACCGGGGTTGTAACACTTCACCTGAACAGAACTTAGTCTCTAACCAATTATCGATAAAGTAAAGTATACACAAGCATGTCCTGAGATAGCCATGTACTGGATCTAGGTAAGACTAGACAAGATGGGACTCCATCCAACATTCACGGCCAAGCAAAGTGTACGGCTTGATACTTAAACTAACTAGTGTTATCACAAGCCTAGTTACTAGCAAGATGCAATGAGATATCCCTACGGCCACAAGCCCTGCAGACTATCCAGGTTATCCAGACGCAAGGTTCATGCTAAGAGTTATCATGACTTGTTAGGTGACTTGAGTGCAACACATGACAGTGTGCATAGTAATCGTTTCATTAAGTGTTCCATATGACAGTGAGCTGGAAATGTGCCCTACTCGTCGGCAGGCTACAAGTCCATCAGAGAAGGCGTCCAGATAACGAGATTGCTTGTAGCCGGAATACCTCTCTATATGAACTACTTGATCAATCTAGTCATTAACCTAATCCGATTCAGTATGAATTCCTGACCGTGGTAATCAGGAATTCATATCCTAGACATGATGCAAGACGAGACATGTAGCTTACACAAGCACAAACACCCACGGTGTCAAGACAAGAGTTACTTAGCAAGTTAAGATAGCCGTCACAACAGCATATCAAGATTTTCATGTTAGGCTTACTTATCAAGATTACTTGTCAAGAGGGCGCCACGACGGGCCACTATCAAGATTACTTATCATGTCAAGAGTGCGTCACGACGGACCACCATCAAGAATTATCATGTCAAGGTTGCTTGTCAAGAGTGCACCACGACAGGTCACTATTTAGGAGTTATCATGTCAAGGTACTTGTTAAGAGTGTGCCTTAACAGGCCACTATCATGTCATGTTACTTGTTACTTGGTAAGAGTGCGCCTTAACAGGCCACTATCGTGTTCTATCCTTATATTATCATGAGTGGGAGAAACTTGCATAAAATAGTAAGTAACATATTCTTGAAGCCAAGGAAAAGATCTACAATTTTCATGTTGGAAGTTGGGAGAGATTCTGGCCACAATTCAGCCAAATAGGAGATAAAACAGCCAAAAACAGCCAAAATAGGCACTATGTGGCATTCTGCGGCACTATACAGCCTCCTACGGCACTATGCAGCCTTCTACGGCACTATGCATCCATGCGGCACTATGTAAGCCATGTGGCACTATTCATTCCTGCGGCACTATTCATTCCTGCGACACTATGCATCCATGCGGCACTATTCATTCATGCGGCACTATTCATTCCTGCGACACTATGCAAACCATGCGGCACTATGCAAGCCATGCGACACTATTCATGCAACACTATTCATTCCTGCGACACTATTCATTTCTGCGGTACTATGCAAGCCATGCGGCACTATTCATCGTCCCTGCCAGATTCAGGACAGATGAACTAGAAAATGTCCAAATCTTATTTTGGCCATAACTTCCTCAAAACAAGTCAAAATCTAACTTTTCAAAGGTCTATTTTGGGTAAAATTGAATTCTCTATAACATAGAACAATCAAAACTTGAAAATAATGAAGTTTGGTAGATCAAAACCCAAGAAATCCGAAAATACAACAAACTTAGATCTACAAGAAATAAACCATGGAAATTGAAAATACTAAGTACTAAAGTGTCTTAGAATCTCGTGAGGAAGACAATAGAACAACAAAAATAGAGTTCCTCCATGAAGCAAGTCTCGTGAGGAAGACAATAGAACAACAAAAATAGAGTTCCTCCATGAAGCAAGTTGCACTTGCCTAAGCCTCTCTTAGTAGGTGGAGAAGTTAAGAGGAAGAAGATGAAAAAACAAATGAAGAAGGAGAAGTAAATGAGGAGAGAGAGAGGGGTTGGTGGCTTTTAAAGGGAGGGGTTACATGTTGAACCAACCCAGCCAAGCCAAACCAAACCCAACCAAGCCATGCCAATATTAAATCAATGCAAGATTAAACCAAGATTAGCTAGTTAAGACAAGTCACAATATGGATCAGAATTCCGTATACGTATACTGAAAATACGAAAAACGAAAAACGGGGGTGACAGGTAAGTATCTCTCCTGAGCCGTGGGCCTAACACCTCTCATCTCCTCCCCCTGTTCCTCTTTACCTTCCTGTTCTTCCTCAACCGCGCCTCCATGCCATACTCCTAAATCGGTCACCAGGCTTTCACCAATCTCCCCCTCTCGCCTAATACTCGCAGTATCAGGTGAGTTGTTTGAGGTTCCCTCCTGACGGTAGTATGGCTCATGCTCCCTGAAGTGAACATCCATGCTCACAAACTTCTTCTTCTCTACTGGGCTCCAGCACACATACCCCTTCTGAGTCGCGGAGTAGCCGACGAAGATGCACTTGACTGCTCTAGGATCAAGTTTTCCAACTGACGGTCTATTGTCAACCTCCACCAGATAGCAGACGAGAGTGGTCATATTCCGAAAGATCAGCGAGGTATCCAATCTGCGACTGCTGATTTCTTCTCCCAGTTGTTCACTAAAGACAATATTGTCAAGGACGTAGAGTTTTTAGCAGAGATCCCCCGTCTGATCGAAGATAGTGACAATACCCAACTGCAACTTCCCCCTACCGAGACTGAAGTCAAAGACGCAGTTTAGGCCCTCAACGAACACAGCGCGCCTGGTCCTGATGGATTCACCGGCGTCTTCTTCAGATCTTGCTGGGATATCATCAAGGCGGATATCCACGAGGCGGTCACTGCCTTCTTTCAAGGAGCGAAATACCCCAAATCAATTTCTTGTGCCAACCTTATTCTCATCCCAAAAGAAGGACAACCCGGAGACCTTCAAAGACTTTCGACCCTTGAGCCTGTGCACCTTCACCAACAAAATCATCTCTAAGATCATTGCCAACCGCATGTCCGGACTTCTCCCCAAGATCATCTCTGAGGAGCAGAGCGGTTTTGTTCGTGGTCATAACATCCTCGACAACATCCTTCTGGCACAAGAAATGATCACCTGCATGAAATTTTCGGCTAGGGGAGAAAATATTGCGATCAAGCTGGATATGGAGAAAGCCTACGACAGACTTGACTGGCAATTCGGAAGCTCTTCGAGAATCTCATGACGGAACATGCGGAGCTCACCAACCTGGTCCTAAGCTACAGGACCGACTTTGACGCATGGGCTATTACTGGTCCACCATGATGGCCGACGTTGTCGAGTACGCAAAGAAATGTCATACTTGCCAGCTACACGCCGACTTCATCCATAGACCGTCAGAGAATATAAAGGATTGTGTTGTACCTTAAATCCCAATGCCATCATGCACACATTTGCATCATTATGAAAATTATCCTCCTCTGTAGAGTCGCTAGCTTTGCCTTCATACTTGTACTCATAAGTAGCTTCAAGAAGTTTTCAAATTATATGGGATGTTGTGCAAGTAGTAATAGACGGCACCTAGACGTCGGCCTAGACGGTAGGCAGACTCTCTGCCGCGCACCCGCCTACCTATGTCGTGAAAAGCGCGCTTAAGCGGCAAGCGAGATTTAGAATTAGGGCGCCTCGCTTAATGAATTTTCGCCCCATTAAAGCGATAGGCGCTTAAGCGCGATTAGGCGTCGCTTAGTAGCGCCTTGCTTAACGATTTTTTGATTTTTTGATTTTTCTTTTGATTTTTTTATTATTTTTTTTAGTAAACTAAACCGAATCTTTTGTTATTTACATAGTTGGACAGCTGAAAAACTTTAAGTAGAAACTTTAGAGAACTTTTATGTTTGGTGGTATTTTGATGACTATGTAGTATGTATGCATTGTGTTGCTTTTAGTTTGCATTTTGATTCTAGTATTTATATTGTTACTTTGCTTGATTGATAATTGGTATTGTTATTCATGCATATACTAATAGGATTGTATGGAAAAAAAAACTATTGAAATTTATGTGTATATACTCTATAGAGTATTTTACATGTAGGGGCAAAAAAAGAAGTGAGGTGCTAACTAAGCGCCGCTTAAGCGCCACTAAGCGAGGCGACAGCCTTGTCGCCTCGCCTCGTCTCACGCTTAATACAACATAGCCGTGCCATTTAGAATCTTGTATCAGAGAATTTGGTTGATCAAAAGACATGGCAAAGAAGACAAGTTTCATATTCTAGGTGGAGAAGTTCAATAGCAAAGAAAACTTCTCCTTATGGCAAAGAAGGATTAAAGGGATACTAGTAAAGGAGGGCATCCATAAGGCGTTGCAACGAAAAGTAAATAAACCTGAAGATACGTTGGCACAATCAATTGCCATAGAGAAGTTCACGCGTTTCTTAGACTTCGTAAAAGTTCTACAGCTTTGAGGAATTAACTCAAGCTCAGGAAAAGGGTTGTGACAGGTATTGTGGAGGTACAACTACAGTTCTGAAGTATTGAAGACTTTACCCACCCCGGACCTAGGTACAAATTTAGGGGTGAGCAAAGAACGGTTTAAAACCGATCTGAACCGAAGTTAGCATTCGATTCGGTTTTTTCTAAACCGGTTCGGAATTCGGTTCTTGGGTTTATATATATATATATATATATATATATATATATATATATATATTCTGGTTTCGGATCAGATTTCGGTTTTGGGTTTCGGTGACCGATCCGAACCAAAAACCGAATTTATATTGTGAAATTACAAATTTACCCCCAACCCATAAAAGTTTGTTGTTGCCCTAATTTTTCTCTCATCTTATTTTTTCCCGTCATTGTCTTTCCAGATACGAGTCCTTTCCTCTCCCGCTCTACTCTCTTAGAGACGAGTCTCTTTGTTCGTTTCTCCACCGAGTTCTCTCCTCTCCACTCTATATTTGTCTTCTCCGGTCCATCTTCATTCGTGTTCTCTAGTTTTCCTCTCCCAAACCCTAAGTTATGTTCTAATTTATGCCTCCTCTCTAGATCTACATGTCGTCTCCAGCCTCCAACACCAATTGTCGTGTTCTCTAGTTTTTCTCTAGCTTAGATCTACATGTCGTCTCGCCGTCTCCAGCCTCCAACACCAATTGTCTGAGGCTCTCGACTCGAACATGTCATTCTATGGCTTAGGTAAAAAAAAAATCTCTATTTCTATCTTTTGAAATTTATGTTCTTATTTAGATTATAATGTTTGAGCCAAAATGATTTTTTTTTTTGTATTAATTTTTTCTTGACAGATTTCTCAATTGGAACATATTCACTATCTCGATCTCGAGTTATCGGCCTTTTGTCTCTGACGTTCTCACTGGTATAAATCTGACATCCACATATAATTTTATTTCAACGTCTCATAGCATTTGTTTAGGCTATGAACAATATTCTTGTTTATGATTAAGTAATCAAATTTATTTGGGTTCTGTGAGCACAGTTTGTTTTTTAGTTAAGGTTATTTGAGCACCGTTTAGCCTATTTCTTTTATTTCTTCTTCCTTTCATGAACATATGGTTTTGATGGTTCGGAATAAATTTTTTTGAAGCTGATATGATTCCAATTAACTGTACCATTTTGTAATTTTTAAAACCTTTCATGAACCCTGCTTCTTTTATTGCAGTTTCTGAAAGTCACTAGAAATACGAGACATTGAGCATATGGGCATAACAGAGTCAGAGGCAGAGGTGTTAAATTATGCACTGCTCTAGTGCTCTCCACTGCTTACATTTTATACTGGACTGCTTACAATGTAAACTTTACATGCTGGACAGTTTACATTTGATATTGTTAATGTATTAGTGTTTCTTACATTAGTTATAGTTGATACTGTTAAAAGTTAGTTGCAGATTCAGCATTGAGCATTTGAGCTTCTTAGTTGTGATATTGAACTGATGTTTCATCACTTCATGGTAACTTTGTGATAATGGTGGTAATTTTGATATTGAACAGGGAATCAGATGTTTCATGTTTGTTTATTTTACCTTCATTAGTTTTGTAGAAGTAAAAATGGTATACAAAATAAGATTATTATTTTTCTTGCTTAACAAATGAATTTTTTTTATACTACAGGAAATCCACATTATGATGGGTTGAGGACTATATTAGGTAACAATTTTGATTTGCAACCAGCATACAAATTGATGTGGGAAGGGTGTTTTGAGGCAGTGAAAGAGCTCCAGGAATCCTGGAGGGAAAGAAGTTCTTTGTAATTTGTATGATGTGCTCTTTTTTTTTCGAGAAAATATTTGTTTGATGTTGTCATGAAGGTTTATATTCTTCTTGTTTGATGTTGTCATGAAGCTGTTAGATCTGGTGAATTAAATTTCCGTCAAGTAATTCCGTATGTAATGGTGAATTACATTTTTTGTTTGTAGTGTAGTGTTGAATTTTAGAGAGGCTTCGTAAAAAAAAATTCATGAAAGTTGGAAATTTTGAATGGATACTGGTGATGCTGAGGAATGTTTATGGCTTTTATTGCATTTGAATTTAGTTAAAAAGAAAATTGTCTCTGAATAACAGTGAGACCTGGCCTGTCATATCAGGCCCATTGGCCCAACCGAACTAACCGAACCAATCGAACAGTTTTGGTCCGGTACGGTTCGGTTTTGAACAAATACGGTTCGGTTTTGAATAAATACGGTTCAGTTTCGGTTTTCGGCATTTTGGTTTGGTTTATTGTCGGTTTTGAAAATTTCGGTCCGGTTCAACCGAACCTACCGAACGCTCAGCCCTAGGTACAATTATAGTATTGAAGAATTTACTTGACTCTGGACGTTGGGTTGTTTCAGGTACTATGAAGGTACAAGTACAGTTTTGAAAATTTTACTCAACCCTAGGTGAGGGGTTCTGACTGGTACCATGGAGGTACAGTTATAGGCTTAAGACATATCAGATTAATTTCCAAGGAGGCTATTCAGAACCAGGGCCGGTCCTTGGGGGGCGCAGCCTGTGCATCGGCACATGGCCTCCCCAGGCACAGGCCCTCAAAAAATTTTGCTTATGAAATTTAAAAATCTTGACCACAAACTATACTCTATTTCCGAACACCGCATAATTGATTTGTAAATTTAATAAGAAGAAACTACCATGATAAGCATTCCAAAACCCCGCCTAATTGCTTTAATTTTATTTTCAGTACTTGTACATCTTGTTGAACAATATACCGCCGTATCAAGATTTTTAATTTACTTATGACATTTACGTTTTGATGCAATTGATTTGTACTTTTATTTTGAGTACTTGTAGAGGCCCCTTATTTTATTTTCGCACAGGATCTCCAAAATCTCAGGACAGGTCTTGTCCGGAATACAAAAAGTAGAGATTGTTAGGATTTTGTGTCTTGTATTAGCAAAGCTATTTTACGGAAGTTAGTTACGTTATTTAAATTCAAAGTAATTTGGGTTAGATTTAGTTTAAATATATTTAGATATGGACTTATCTAAATCCTTCTAGGTTAGACTTCGTTTAGAAATATTTGGATTTGAATGGTGTAGATTTAATTAAATCTAATTCCGGGTATCACCGCGTTCCCAACACCTCCTAAGTGTAGACCCGAACCCCCCCCCCCCCCCCCAAAACTCTGAAAGGAACCAAACTGTCAAAGGGGGAAAAAAAGAACTGTCAAAAGGAATCAAACTTTGCAGACTGTAGGCTGTCCCTTCCTTGAGAATGGCTGGAATGCTCGTGGTGATATGGATTTAAATCATAAGTGAATACCGCTAGATGCATGTCATAACTCGTAAATCTTAAGCCATAGGATACATAGTACCACATTAAGCCCAAAGTAGGCTACTAAACTCGTAACGAGATTTTGGATAAGAAAGTAGAGGTGAATACTTCAAGAGGTACCCGAAACCAAATGTGGTTAGCATGTAAGAATAGCATTGGATCCTATATAGTTCCTTTAATGATTTGGGGGTTGACAGTTGGTCTTTGCATGAACAAAATCAGATCTGAAAGAAATATAAGAACTCAAGCATAGAGATCGATAAGATGCAGCCATAAAGAGATGGTCACAAGTAAACCTGGAGCAACTCCCAGCCAGCGCCATCACCAAGATCGAGAAACTTGACAGCTTCTATTAAACGGTCATCTGCTACACAATACCTGAAAAATGATAAGAGGATAGTAACCAACTTATGCGAGTACAACAAGACATTCTATCACCTAATATAATTGGGCTTTCATTAAACTGGGGGGAAAAAAACGTTTCATGCAACGAGTTTGGACTCTTAGACTAAGTTTTCAATAGCAAAAGACACTAATAATATGTGTAGGTTAGGTTGGAGCCAGACAATGCAGAAGACCGCATGTCAAATGCTTATGATATTGTTTTTGCTACAATGAATTTTCATCCATATTTAGGGCCTCACTAATTAAGGGGCTTCTTGTGGAACATACTCATAATTTGTTTCCCTAATTTGAATTTCAAAAATCTCTCTTCCACTGTGGGGCTGTTGGTTGCCTGTAAGTGTTGTTGCAACAAATATTGTAGCAATTACATCAATTCTGCCGTTTGGTTCCCTGTAAATGATGTAACTGTTGTAACAAAAGTTAACAAATACTCAAGATCCTACAACAAAAGCTGCAGCCAAATTGGTTGTAAAACCATTTACAGCATTTTTTTGTTGCAAATGAGGATAATAAATGACTACTGCCACGTCACCAGAAAAAGCTACATTTGTTATGCCAGTTCCTCACACCATCTTCCTTCCAAGATGTGGTCGCCACCCCCCTTCACCTTCTCCTCCGAACTCCTGACCAATACAAACAAAACCTCTTCTCTCACAAGAACCCCTCTTCTCCTGAGAACAAACACAACCCCTCCCTCCTCAACCCAATCTCTAGGAGACATATTTGCTGCCAATTTCATCAAGTTAAAGTCTCTCTCTCTTTCTCCTCTTCCCTCCTAACTCTCATCTATTTCTCTTTCCTACTTCAAATTTTCATGATTTCCATCCTTTTCCTAATAATTTATGAAACTAAGAAAGACAATGAGTTTTTTAGTTGATAACAGTTTTATTCTCTTCATATTGTCTCTGGTCTGAACATTCATTTGCTTCTCTCACATGCATTCTTGGCTCTCGTCCGCAATTTGTTTCCCCTCGCATGCACTTTAGGTCCCATGCTAGTAGTTTATTATAGAAAGCTTTTTTTATTTGGCACGAAACTCATTTGTCTATGGCACATATCTTCCTGAGCATTTTTTGTGCTACGAGTAATAATCAGCTCACTTCAGAATTTAGTTCTAAACAAACTATACTTCTTCTTCTTCTGAAGTTGCAAATGTGGCACAGGAGATATATCTAAATGGGCAAGGATTCATGCAGCCGGGAGATGGATAGAGTGTTGGTCTTATGAGTCCAACCAAACATTTTAATTGGTTTCGACTTACCAAGGTGGTAACCTCATCAAAGATCAAGGAGGTGATGGGACACAATCACTTACATGTCACGAAGTCCCAACCAAACACTGGACTTGTAAATCATGCAACATCATTTACATCAGTTACAAGCAACCAAACACCGAAATTGTAATTACTGTAACATCATTTACGGGCAACCAAGCACTGTAATTGTAACACTACCAACCGCAAAAATGTTGCATGGTATTTCTATTTACGGACAACCAAACACCCCCTATAATTGGCAGCTATCCAGATTTGACTTAAATCAATAAAGACCTATGCATATAATCCGACTGAGAGATATCTTACTCTCTTGCAGCAACAAGGTCAAGTTGGAAAGTACTTTCAAAAAGCCTCTGCAAGTTCAATCCAAGTGATCAAACAAAAATCCATTTAGATTGAAGTATATGCATGTGAAGAACCCACATAGTAAGGAGCAGATACCACCAAAAGGAAAAGAAAAGAAAAAAAAACTGCTTACTTGCAATGAGAGGGCGTCCATGATACCTGCTTCACAGAATGGGACAAATGCCAAGAATGCAAAAAGAAGGCCTGCTTCATATCTGCTTATTGAGATCTCAGGATAATTAGCACAGCAGCCAGCACACTTCTTGCATGACAGAATATAAGAATGCTCGAGGAAATGAAATTTAAAATACCAAAAGATTTTGATATAGATTTACATGTCGTCAGAAACGCCATAAGCTCGTTTTTCCAAAGGTGTAAAAGCACCAGCAGCAGAAGCACGACGCCATAGTCCTTCTGATAATGGTCCAGGATCTGCTCCTAGAGAAGAGTACCTGTTATCCACATTAACATATAGTTTCATATCACGTGTTCTACCTGTTTAGGATCAGTGTTGTATTGTCAGCTTCATGAGAAAACAAAATTTATAACCAAAAACTTAAAGAATCCACACGTACGAACTATAAAGAAATAAAGTGGGCAGGTGAGATATAAAAGAAAATAAGAAAACATAATACAGTTGTTTAATAAAACTAACTGGATAAGAAATCTATACATTTTGAAAATACACAATACACACTTTAGCGTATATTTAGTTCTATTGGAATCATTTGGTGATTAATAGGATGAGAAATCGACTGAACAATTGGTGAGCAATCAAACAGATGATCTGATTAATTGGGTGTGATTAAGCAAAATTTTCCAGTTGACAGGTTATTATGATTAATCCTGTGTAATCCAATTAATTGGTAACCAGTTATGGGCCAATTGTGTAACAACGCCATACCGCCTACAGGAAAAGGAAATATATAGATAGAATAGGAAAATATGTAGATAAGTTACCAAAAGAGAACATAGGATAATGTATACAAAGATTGGATTAGGGGAAAGGATACTAATGTTATTAATCTACCCTAAGTAAGCTGCATGAGAATGTAAAAGAGAATTTTGGGAATATATAACTTGCTTGATTTGATCAACCTCATGAGAAAAATTATTTATAGAAGTAGATTTGACTATATATGTTGGAATGGTAATGGATATCATCATCATCATCATCATCATCACCACCCATCAGAAAATGGTAATAAATATGAGAGTATCTAATTTGTGGCCATGGATATGGAATAAGGAATAGAGGAGGAGACAGGGATAAAACTTCTCCCGTACATAATGATAAACTATACAGATACAATATGAAATTCTAAACTATTGGGAGAATCTTGCTTTTTTTTAATCAGAGCATAATAACAAATTCATATTGGGTGAATACATCACTATAGCAGTGATATGTAAAAGATTTGTACTTAAATGAGACAAGGCTATCTCAGCATACCGAATATCAACAGAAAAGGCTAGGTCACGAAGCCGTGGCACGAGATAAGCTGCCTCTCTCTCCACTATTGTGCTGCCAAAATCACAAGCAATTCAACAAGCATTGTACCTTTTGAAGACAGAATACCTCTGTACTTTTGATGAGCTAAGTTAAGATTTGGAAGAGAAAAAATCAGTACAAAAAATATTATACTTTAGAACAACAGAAGCAGGACCAAGACTCTGGTGTAATCTATCATGATCATGAATGTAGACCAAGCCATTAATAGCTCCATTTAGCAACTTGACAATAAAAAATCTCCGACGCTTCATTTTCTGCTCCCAATCATATGGGTTCCAAAGCATTTCTTTCCCTTTAGCGAGATCCTTCGTCATTGACTCACTTGCACGTTTGGCATAATCTGCTGCACTATAAATCCCATCATTGCGAAAAGCAAGCCACTGCACAGGAAAAAAAAAAAAGTTATGTCTAATTAGCATCTCTGTGGGTTAACCGAAATGCCTCAATGTTTACGGTGCAAGGAGGATGTTTTAAACCTGTTCTCCAGTTTTGGTTTCGAAACCCCCTAACAAAATCTGCAGATTCGGGCAAAAGGTTTTGGAATCACTCTGCAATAATATGGACAAATGACCAATCAGGAGAAACTGCATTGCAATATCATCTATACTGTACTCTAACAAAAAATTAAAGTGATAGGAAAAAAAAGATGTTTTTTGATCTTCAGTTATCAGTTCTCTTACTTGAAGAAAAGCGTGAGATTTTAACTCGTTGGCAGCCATCATATCCGCCTCAATACCACCAGCACGTTGTCCAGGGTAAACCTATTTAAAAGTGAAGTAACTTTCAGAAGATATCATAGAAGGTTGAAGTTCAAAGCTTGAATATAAGGGAATATTACTTACAGTGGAACTACTTGGTTATCCCTTACAGTGGGATCATCCATCTTCAATAATATGTATAGCTTAACTGCTAGCACTATTGTTTATGTGAACTCTTATAAAAGTGCTAGGAATACGTAGTATCATGCCAGTAAAGTTTATACCTCCTATATCTTAGCTTTTACTTTGTGTGAAATATCATCTGAGGTGTGGGAATACTATCTCATACCTTTTTCTAAAAACTTATACATCCAGTATCTTCCTTTTAGAGAAGTTGATAAGTAATCAATCCAAGCTCACACTAACTGAGAACCCAACCAGACATTATTACACAACTATATCTATTATTTGCTGAGGTTACAAAACCTTCAAATATCCCTAAAGCCCCCATCTTCTTAAGATCTTTGACTATACTAACTTCAATGCACTCGTCCAATGTTGGCTTATCATTTACTCTATTGTCAAATCCTGGCATGAGTAGAAGCACAGTGGTGACTGTCAAACAAGTGTTTTACTTGGCATCATCAAAGGGGAAAAAATTGTAACATAGAGGAAACTCCTGATCCAAAAGATTGTTCCTCCGAACATTGATCTCTCCAGCCATAAGATAGGATATGAATGCTAGCTTGCAATTGGTCAAACAGTGCGCCAAAAGCAAGGTGGACTATAACCGTTATCACCCTCATGACTATAAGGTTTAATGACTGTTACATAAAGTTTGGTCACACTGCAAATGCATGGAAAGGTACCTTGAAGACGATTCGAGTTCCCTTCAGAGGACCTTGTATGATTCTTCCCTCATAGAGCCTGCAGTGGGACTGTAATGTATGATATTACTATAGTATTAAAACAGTAACATTAATGTCTTCACCAAATAATTTGCCAGGAAAACACCTGATCTTCACTTGGCCCTCCCCAACATCTTGAACCCTTAAGCGCTCGATGTCTTCAGATGAATAACCAAGAGACTCATCAAATCTAGGTGTACTACTTAGACCTCCTGATTGAAACGATGAATAGCTGTAAAGTTTGAGCACCCATGTAAAATGGAACTAAACAACAGTGTGCATATGAAACATGAAACTTCAAACTTCTTCTAGTAGACAATTTGTTGATGACTGTGCACCAATCAATCACGTGAAAGTTGAAACTCTGCAATCTTAATCGACTCAGCATATAAAGCAATCATGAGAATCTGACGGTACTCTATTCATTGCAATCTTAATCGACTCAGCATATAAAGCAATCATGAGAATCTGACGGTACTCTATTCATTGCTTATTCCTCCCAAAGAAAAGGCCTTCCCTTTAAATGGTCTAAACAGCTCATACTATTCACAACCCAAATCTAATATAAAAATTCATTATGTATAATTATAACAATCAGTCCAGAAATTGTATCCGAGATAGCTAAATCAAAAGCATTTCTTTGCCCACATTGGAGGAGATATAATTTACAAAAGCAAATTATTAGTCAAGTATCAAGCTCCATGAAGTCAAGTATCAGATTCCATGCAACTCTTTTTTTGGAGTTTGAGATAACAGTGTCACAAATATAAGCTCCATGTATGCTAATATCTTAAAGGGGCTCGTAATCGCAACACCAGATCAGAACTCTCTTGATTTAAACAACTAGCAAGAGAACCTTCAGTAATCTGATTTCACATTCTTTTTATCAGAAACAAATATTTCCGCATTTCTAAGAAAAGATATCAGTTGCCTTGTCGATGATCGAACTTACAGATAAGAACTCAGTGTTGTTAGTTTGATGGTGAGTTAATATCCACAGTGATACAAAGTAGGATTGAACATATAAAGAAACACACAAAAAACAAATTATGCAATATCATAATTCAAGTAGCCAGTTAAAGGTCCATATAAACAAATCCATGTTTAAAATTAAATCATAACAAAAGACAGCTATCTCTCCTGCTCGTGCCGAATGTTAACGGCATCGCCATAACTGCGGGAAAGTACACCAATGGTGTCTGGTGGTCAGTTCAACTATGTCGGTGGGAGGCTGATTAAACGGCAGTATCAGATAGTTCAGTCAAAAGTATTTGGAAAGCGAAACCCAATGGATAATTCTCTCACCTTATAGAACTTATGAGTTTCCTTTAGAGTTATGCAACTTTACAAACCACAGAAAACCAAGAATGATACAAGTCCCAGTTTGTGTGTCGTATTGATGTAATTAACCAATAGACAGCCCATTGCACTGATCCATTGCGCAATATCACATAAACACAAAATTATCTAAATTCGTCACAAACTATATGGCTGTTTGGTTGTCAGTAATAGTGCTGCTGCAATATTTCTTGCACCACAGTGTTTAATTTGCTTTTAGTGCTGCTGCAACATTCTTCCAGCACAGTGTTTAAATTTGCTTTCAGTAGTGCTACTGCAACATTTCTTGCAGCGGGGTGTTTAATTTGCTGTAAGTAGTGCCAGTTATTGCAAGAAAAGTTGCAAGACTTCCTCCGAGTGCTGCAGCATTCCAATGAGCAGTATCGCATAAAAACACAAATCTCCAAATTCTTAACAAGCTACATCAAGTTCACTTATAAATGGCTAGGAATCATGTACATCCTAAAATACGGGTGATGACCCGTATACAGACACATATCTGACATGACCTAGACACTTCAAAGTACAGTAAAACACCTCAAAATTAATGTCACGGCCATTTCACCATTTTCATATCATGTTGTGTTTATACTACGAGAAATATTACATAAACACACGAATCTCTAGATTCTTCATAGTCTACATGAAGTCCATTCATAAATTGCCAATAAGCACAGACACTCCAAAAAGAGTTGTCTTTTTCTATCTCGGATACTCCAAAAATGGGTGTCTCATCCATATCGTGTGTTGGGTTCTAACTGGAACAGGACACAGACACTACTATACTAGGACACGTCAAATTCAACGTAGTGTCCATGTCGCCATGTCCGGATCATGCATCACTCACACAGGGCCACTAATACTTCTACTAAGTTGCATGGACACAGATTTGGGTACGGACACGACATGGATTCTGAATACGGCATTTTTAGAAATTTTGGGGATACGGGCACGACATTGATACGTGTGTATATATGCATGAAAACATATTTATACACATTATATATGCATTAGATCTTAATAACGTCTCTACTTAAGCATGTTTTGGATTACATAGGTTCCAAAAAGTTCTAGCACGGATTAACTGCAAGAAAAATGTTACCTTCTCACATATCATTTATATTTAAACATGCCAGAATCACCTTTAACTATCTTTTGGGAAGGCTATATCCAATAGGAGTCTCAAGGAAGTATCCTATCTAATACGTGTCGGATACGGATATGGGCACGGATATGGTCCTTCCATAGTCGGCACTGGGTAAGCCTGACAAGCCATAGGGCTTGGGCAACCCCCCGGTCAGGGCAACTCCCCCCCCCCCCCCCCCCCCCCCCCCACCAAGTCCCTACCTCTTCGGCAATAGAGCCTCCGCGGTCCACTCCAAGTCCTCTCTGTTAGTTGAACTAGCAATCCAGCAGACCCATATTTTGAGTTCCTACTCGGAAGGCCTAGAGTAGCTCAAGGAGAGGAACTCGGAATCCGAGCTCCACGATGCCGTCAGAAAAGGAGACTTCGACGTCGCTGGCAGTCGCTGCCAACCCCACTCGCCATCAATTTTTTTTGATATCTTCTTTTTGGAATCAATGACAAGAGGCAACCAAATCTATGTCAGATTAGGGCAACCCAACCCTCTGGACCGGCCCTGGGTCCTACTAAGGAGTATCCATGCAACATAGTACTACAATCACAAAGATGCTCATCTCGAAGGGGAAAAAAAGAAACAATTTTGATGATGAATTTTACTAAAGAACCTAAACCCAGATGGTTACCTCCTAAAATGGAGAAATTATTCAGTGGTCCGGCCTCACCACGTGGCAGTGGTGAGGCCTTGCTCTCCTCCTCACTCTTGTAGTGTCATGCTACTTGCTCTTTCCGCGGTGGTGTGACATGCTGCTATTGGAGGAGAGCAAGTGGTGCCTCACCACTGCCACATGGTGAGGCCGGACCACTGAATAATTTCTCACTAAAATGGTGGAGCGTATGAAACAAACAAACATTGTACTCTAATACAAGTCCCTGTTTCTCCAGTGTATTGATGTAATTAACTAACATGTCCAATCCAAACAAGCAACAAATCAAACAAATTGGTGTTGTATCCGTGTCGCACTGTCGCCTCACGGGCTTCCAAAACATACTAGGACACGCCAAAAATCAACGTCGTTGCCGAACAGAACAGAGTGCAGAACCCAAACACAGAGCAGCCACTTCTACTGCAATCTCAAAGAAAGATCAAATCTTGACGGCGAGCCTCACTACAGAAGCGCCTGATACCAAATGGGCACCTTCCAGAAGAGTGTCCGACACGACAGGGGCGCTCGAAGAGTACCTGGTGATGTTCATGAACCCGTAGCTCCCGACGAACCTCCCGACCTCGAAGGAGCCCGGGTCGGTGATGAGAGCGGCCGAGGTGGAAAAAGATGGCAACTTGCGGCTCTTCCTCATGGCGGATTGGTGCTTGAGTGCGTCGGTACTGGTGACTCCATAGGAAGAAGAAGAAGAAAAAGAAGGCTTTCTCATGGATTCTATGATGGTGGAGAAGGGGATGGGGTGTGAGAGTAGTAACATGATGTTCGAGAGTTTCTTCTCCTCCTCTTTTGTTGTGTTGAGCTTTTTTTTAACCTTTTGGTGTTTGAATGGCCTAAACAAAGAGAGACCTTTTGGATAATGGGAAGTTTGTCATCCGAAAAATTATTTCTTTACTTAGGCTATTACAAATTTTTCTTTACTTATTTACAAGTTTGTCATCCGAAAAAATATTTCAGCCTAGTCCCATTTTTTTCAGTACTGTCAAATTTTTGACAGTTGACAGTCCTTCTTATTGGAAAAAAATTTAACGGTCCTTTCTATTTGAAGGACTGTCAATTATTTCGAAAAATTTGACACTCATTTCTATTGGAAGGACTGTCAAAAATTTCGACAATCTTGATGATGGTGATGACACCTCCTGATCCTCTCCGTCTCCTCCTTAAACATTGCCGCTGCACTCCCCGTGCGGGAGGGAACCCCCTCCCCCCCCCCCACACACACACCTGCGGAGCCCACACGCGTGGCGCCGGTCTTCGACCCTCGGTGCCCCCTCGAGGACCGCCTCCAACCTCCCATCCTCGTGAAGCTGCCGGAACTCCTCGGCCCCACCGAGGTGTCGGTCGTCGACGAAGAGCTGGGGGAGGGCCACGGGGCTGGGGTGGTACGGGAGGAGGGCCTGAAGGGAGCGACAATCCTCGTAGGTGCAATGGATGATCCATGTTGGTGTTTTTGCCTTTGGACTAGAAAAGATAGTCCCACATCGGCTACACCAAATGGTGAGTATCTCAATATAATGCATTGCTTGTGTTGAGGTGTGCACATGAGGTGTAGTGGGGCACAAGTTTGTGCCATGTGGGAGTATTTTCCTAGAAGGAAAAAGGATTAAATCCAACAAGGATGCAAGTTGATTTTTGTTGTGCGGACTCGGACTCGGACTCGGACACGGACTCCAGGATGTCTCGTGTTCGGGGGGTAGGCGTGGACTGGCACACTTCTATGCTGATTGTGGGATGATCTAAAATATCAAACTCTATTTTTGAGTATTGGTATTTTAGTCCCACATCGGATAGGAGAAGAGGTGAAGTCTCAACTCCACTCTATAAATAGAGCCCCTTGGCCTCCTTTGAAAGATGCACCAAGAAGAGAGTTAAGGGAGTCCGTAAAGTCCAGGAAGCCCGTTCAAGTCTCAAATATTGACTTACGAGCGTTCCAGAAGTTCTTCGTGAACTTGCTGGTTCCTGGAAGCAGATCGTGGTGGGACGAATCTTGCTTTGAGCAACGGTGATCTTAATCACCCCAGCAAGAACCTTTCCTCTTTCTTCTTTCTTCTTTCTTCTTTCTTCTTTCTTCTCCTTCATCTGAGTTGTAACTCAGTTCTGTCCGTCTGCAACTGAGATTACAAGGAAGAACATGAGATTTACTTTTTGATTATTGTTGCTTTTGTAATCAGATTCATATTATAGAGTTCCTCTTGGATCTCGAGAATAATCAGAAGGTGAACGTTTGTTGAACCTCTGATCTCGACATCGAGTCTACCATCTTTGATCAAGCCCCGGGACTAACAATCTCAAAGCAAGATCCTTGTAGATGGAAAACTCTCGTGCTTCTCTCATCGATACCAGCTTTAACAAGTTGAAGAAATTCGACGGAGAACATTTCCAAATCTGGAAGAGGAAGGTCACCCTTAATCTTCAACTCGTGGACGTAGACCATGTATTGATTGAGGATGAACCGACAATTCCAGAAGGAGGAACTGCCGAAGCTATTGCTGTTGCACTCGTCAAGCAGAGCAAATGGAAGAGAGAAAACAACATATGTAAACTGCTGATTCTCAATTCTATGGAAGACTCTCTGGCAGAGTCATATTCCAAGAAGGAGAATGCCAAAGAGATCTGGGATTCTTTGGGTAAGCTATATGAAGATGATGAGAACAGTTCCAAAATCTTTATCGTCGAAAAGTACCACAAGTGGCTCTTCGAAGACGAGATGGCGATGCTACCTCAAGTAAAAGAATTCCTGAAGTTGCGCCAGAAGTTAGATGACGAGAAGATGCCCCTCGTCGACAAGTTTGTCGTTGGAGCGATAGTCTCGAAACTTTCTGCTGGTTGGAGCAACTTCTATGCTAGAATGCATCGGAAGAAGCTGGACATTAGCTTGAAAGACCTCCTACAAGAGATCCACGTTGAGGACGAAATACGATCTCAACAGAAGATGGACTCTCTGTCCAACCAACTAGCTAAGGCCAACTTGGTGCAGACAAGAGAGTTCAAGGGGAAGCAGGTGGCTTCTCATCACAAGAAGAAGGACTCCACTAATCTGAAAGTGAAGGGTCCTTCGTTCAAGCAACAGAAGTCCAAGTCCCACGTGACTTGCTTCAACTGTGACAAGAAGGGCCACTATAAGAGTGAATGCAAATCCAAGCCCAAACAAGCTTGTAAAGTCCCTAAATTTCTACTATATATTTTTTATTAATATTTGTACGAATTTAAAATTTTGTATTGTACGTCGTGTAGTCATATTTTACGTCGCGCACGAAATTTTATTTTTGCTCGACGAGTACGAATATGTGCGAGCGTACATATTTTAGAAAAATATTTTATTTATTATTTTATAGTTTCAAAATAATATATGCAATAATTAGTTTTGCTATCATTTCTAAGCTTGTTGTTCTTACGTCATTTCTAAAAGTTATTAAATATAAAATAATATTTTTGTATACTAGAAAAGCATAATTAGGTAAAGAATATTTTTGCATACATATATTTCGTAATTATTTATTGGTCTATTTAAATAAAAAATATAATTTTCGAGATTTATTAATATTAATATTTTATTGTTCAAAAAGATATTTAAAAATATTTATTATTTTCGAAATTATTATTATAGGTATTTTGAAAAATATTTTTGGAAGTTATTGTGTCCATTTAAATCTTGATTTAATTTTTGGATTTATTTAAATAGACTAAATTAATATCTATATTTGGAATTAGAATTATCTCATTTGGTTTTAAATTAAAGGATGTAAATTTAATTAGATTTAAAATTGGATTTTGATTGGGATTTGGATTTATTGAATTAATTTAAATTATAGATTGAATTATCTACATTGGGTTAAATCTTCCTAATTCTTATCCAATTGGGAATTTCCACATCCTATAAATAGGCAGGTACTCCTCCAATTCATTATTCATCCACAACAATTTTTCCACAAATCTACGTGCATCGTGTCTGTGTCCATCCATAATCTTATTCCATTATTTTATATATGCATGCCAACAAACCCCGACACAATAAAATTTCAATTTCCTAACCCTAGTCCTGCCTTGTCCGCAACCAACGACCCCCTCGCCGTCGCCCACCGTCCGACCTCGCCATCCCGGCCAACCTCCTTCCCGACTAAACCCAAACCATCATCACCACACCCCGACCAGCCACCAAGTCCCCACAGCACACCCAAAACCTTCCCCAATCCCGTCTCGGCAACGAGCCGCGGCCATCGCTGCCATTGTTTCACCATCTCCGGTACCCCGACCTCCCTGTCCAGCCATACAACCACCACGGCAATGGCCGAGCCAACCCCAATCGAACTTCCCGACCACACCATCTCCCCCGCCACCATCAGCAAGAACCGCCCACGCCACGACCATCATCGGCCGACCACCGCCACCGCAGCCGGCCACCCCCGCCGTGGCCGGTATATCCAAACCCACCAAAATTAAACCAAATCGAAACCAACACTTACCTCCACCGAGTCCAGCCCGGCGAGCCACCGCCCAGCATCGCAGCTCACCGCCTCTTTCCACGCCGGCCGACTTCCCCTTCTCCCTTTCAACCGTGAACCCTGAGAGCCTCCGCCTTCCTCCGCATCAGACCTCCGCCCCCTTCTCTCCGGCTAAACCCACTCCGCTCCGCCGCTCGCCAGAGCTCACCGCTCTCTCCGAACCCCGCCTGAGCCGAAACACTCTTCCTCTCCCTCCGCCTCCATCCGCCGCACACCACCGTCGGAACGCTCTTCGACAAACCCTCCAGTCGCCGGCGTCGACCTCGGGCTCGTCGGCCACCCCCGCCGCACGCAGCTCCGCGATCCGCCGCCGCCCCCCTCACTCTCTCACTTCCCTCTCTCGCTGACTCTCAGGCCACTCTCTCTCCCGCTCGATGCTCCTCCCCTTCTCACCAATCTCTCTCATGTCCCCTCTTTTATTTTTTTTGTGTACTTTACAAAGCATATAGAACAGCACCATGTGCTGTGACCTCGGGATTTCATCATTTTTGTTATATTTAATATTATTATTAATTATTATTATTATAACAGTATAGTAGTTAGTGTAAAGTAATTTCATTATTATAACTGATATTATTATTATTATTATTATTATTATTATTATTATTATTATTATTATTATTATTATTATTATTATTATTATTATTATTATTATTATTATTATTTATTTATTATTTATCATTACTGTTATTATTATTATGATTTTATTTATATTATTAATATTATTATTGTTATTATTGATGTTGTTGTTTTTATAATTGGGTTTACATAATATATGTTTTTTTTTACTTTATAAATAAATATTATTTTAAGGCTTCGTATATATGAACTCCTTGGGGGACTTTTGTAAATTAATTTATTATAAGTAAAACTAATTTGGCCTTAGTGTATTTAGTATATTTTTGTGCTTCTTGGGTGTATTTTATTTGAGCTTGTAAATCAGACTCCTAAATTGTTATCCTTTATATTAAATAAATATATTGTTATATTATACTATTTTGGGGTATGCTAAATATAGCTTTTGACCACCAGAAATATATATATTATGATAAGAATTAATTTTCTAGAATATCCATCTAATTATTTTAACTACCAAAATAATGTTTTCAAGAATTATAAATAGTTTCTAAAACTTTATATATTTTATTTATCTAAAACTTCCTTCGATTTTCCTCCAGCCCGTGACTAAGCCTATTTTTCCTATTCCTTCGCCAATGTTATCCTCCCTCCTATCAACCCTAACTAAATTGACCCTTCTGGACCCAATGGAACTGTCCGTGCCATCAACAGAGGTCCCCTTGTGTAGTTGTTACACCAAAATTGCAGATCGTGCCACCTTGATCATCGCAGCACACCAGGCGCCCTACCAGGCAAGACACATTGTCATTAGCTGTTTATTTATTTTAGTTCATATTTCATGCATTATTTATTTTTTTTATGTAAAATAAACTGTGATACATGGCATAACTGTTAGAACTTACTGTTCATTTATATTCCTGCTATGTATTAGTTTTCTTACACATTAAACTTAGATTTAAGGGACCACCTTGTGTGTTGCATTCATTGGCCTTGACACGTTGTAACACGAAGTTGTGTGTCACATGTAGGACACGAAAGTGCGTGATTGGCTGGCCACCAGTACGTACAAGCCGTGCGATAGGAATAACCGCTAATAGAGATTGCATGTTAGTTTGACTTAGCGGTTATAGTGGTTTGTGTTGTGGATACAACACAGTAAGCATTAGGCGGGGAGGACAATTCCTTAGCGTATGGGGTTTGATGCACTTTTTCTTGTGACCCGGACTCTCTGCTGGAGATACGGGGTTGATGACCCATGATTACTGACGGCCACTGACGATTTTGCGGAACGTCATGCTCTTACTGATGGGGTCTCTGGTGCCCAAGGGGGGACTATGCCGATCCTATTCAGCCAGGGCCCATGCGTAGGAAGGATTGTTCTTAACTACATTTCACTTAGAACGGTTAGGCACCTTTATCCGTTAGGTACGAGTACTTTTGGTTTGGGTACTTGTATCTGACCGTGGCTTGGAACAATAAATTGTCGCAGATTAGTTCGTCACATCTTGTCCTTGTTTGGTTGTAGGTGTGACTTACTACTTCGATGAGAAGGTATTGAACCTTGTTGGGGTCCGGATACCATATTGGATTTAAAGCATGGAAAGATACGTCTCCGTGAATTAGTTTACCATCTCCTGTCCTTGTTTGGTTGGGGGGATGGTACGCTCGTTCAGTAGGTACGTATTGGACCATGTTCTAATTTGATTTACTATTTATTTGAGCAATATTTATTCAGTTTTTATGGCATGATATTATGTGTCTTGTTACGTCCCTCTGAGGACCTGGTTATCTCTCAAGGTGTGTGCTATTGTCTTTCGCAGGTGTTCTAGCTCTAGCCGTGTTCATCGCTATTTTTTTCGAGGTGATTGCACTTGGATCGTCTTCGCTTCGCTCGCCAAATTCATATCTTTTCTTATGTATTTTTTCTTTACTTGTTGGTAGTGGATTTGTCTCCGCCCAACATATTGTATCAAGACAATTCACTCTCATTATATGATATCTTTTATTCATTTATTTTGTGTGGATGAGATTAGTTATGGTTCTACTGCATTTTACAGCTTATGTATTTGTACGAGGCTTCCATATATTGGAGTATACTTCGTATGAATACAGCTGGCATGTCTACGTTCCTAGTCCTACGTATTTTGGGACTGGGGAGTTATATGTTTTTGTGGTGGCCCATGCAGGTCAAGATAAATTGTTTGGTTACTTTACCGTACCAAGCAAGCCTGCGAATAGGATTAGAAGTCTAGGATCTCATCCACATACTTGACCTCCTTCCTCGATTCCATATTCGAACTACCGTTTGACTCATCGATTGTATCTTGCTTGATTCCTTCTATCATTATCCTTTATCTTTCCTTCGTGCTTGCTAGAGATTGACCCTACTAGTTAGATGTCCCAAACACCCTTAGCTTAATTTTTTAAGTTGGGTAGAATACCCCACACACCCTTGACCATTAAGGGAATACAAATGGTATTATCTAGACCATAGAGACTAGAGAAATTTAACCCATTTGGTCAACCAAGCCTTGGTCAATAAAACCGTAGAATGACGGTATAGGAATAAACAAAACTTAGATCCTTATGACTCTTAGACTATTCATATTTGTTCTTTATTTCAATCTTAATCTCGTGCCTATATTTTTACCACCTTGACTAATGTTGCTACTATAATCTAGTTTTGTAAACTCACCCATTTATCGAGTTTGTTCATGACTTATGCTATTGAGCGCGCTCACTAACATATTGTCTAATCAGAACCGGTGCATGATGGTCTGATCAACCGAGTGCACTTTGGTTCGCTTTTGTCTATTATTCTACGTGGATGGGGACATAGCTAAACTTGTCCTCTAGAATCCCATCCACGACTGCCTTGGCAATTCTTTTGAAATTTTCGGTCGTCCTTGAATCACGTACTCGTATTCGATAATATCGTCTTGAAACTCCTTATTGCGTTCGCCTTCACATATTTTAGGAAGACGAAGGCGTAGTACTAGAACTCCCTCTAGCCTTCCTACCAATTATGACCATTCTCACTCGATGTTGTTATATCTTCATCCTAAACTACTCGGCCCTATCAAGACCCTCTAATCGCTTAATTGAAGCGAATCTATTTCGTTCTCTTAATCGTGACCCTCATTCATTACCCATGACCATACCGTATTAATTTTCTATGATCTAGATCGCGATTTCTTACGGCATGATTTTGTTATCGATTGTTCCCCATTGATACCCCCTTGTGTCCTCTCACCCCTATTAATTCTTAATTTCGAGGACAAAATTCTTTTAAGTTGGGTAGGATGTAAAACCCCTAAATTTCTACTATATATTTTTTTATTAATATTTGTACAGATTTAAAAGATATTTAAAAACATTTATTATTTTCGAAATTATTATTATAGGTATTTTGAAAAATATTTTTGGAAGTTATTGTGTCCATTTAAATCTTGATTTAATTTTTGGATTTATTTAAATAGACTAAATTAATATCTATATTTGGAATTAGAATTATCTCATTTGGTTTTAAATTAAAGGATGTAAATTTAATTAGATTTAAAATTGGATTTTGATTGGGATTTGGATTTATTGAATTAATTTAAATTATAGATTGAATTATTTTTATCGGGTTAAATCTTTCTAATTCTTATCCAATTGGGAATTCCCACATCCTATAAATAGGCAGGTACTCCTCCAATTCATTATTCATCCACAATAATTTTTTCCACAAATCTACGTGCATCGTGTCTGTGTCCATCCATAATCTTATTTCATTATTTTACATATGCATGCCAACAAAGCCCGACACAATAAAATTTTAATTTCCTAACCCTAGTCATGCCTTGTCCGCAACCAACGACCCCCTCGTCGTCGCCCACCGTCCGACCTCGTCATCCCGGCCAACCTCCTTCCCGACTAAACCCAAACCATCATCACCACACCCCGACTAGCCACCAAGTCCCCACAGCACACCCAAAACCTTCCCCAATCCCGTCTCGGCAACGAGCCGCGACCATCGCTGCCATTGTTTCACCATCCCCGGCACCCCGACCTCCCTGTCCAGCCATACAACCACCACGGCAATGGCCGAGCCAACCCCAATCGAACTTCCCGACCACACCATCTCCCCCGCCACCATCAGCAAGAACCGCCCACGCCACGACCATCATCGGCCGACCACCGCCACCGCAGCCGACCACCCCCGCCGTGGCCGGTATATCCAAACCCACCAAAACCTACCAAAATTAAACCAAATCGAAACCAACACTTACCTCCACCGCGTCCAGCCCGGCGAGCCACCGCCCGGCGTCGCAGCTCACCGCCTCTTTCCACACCGACCGACTTCCCCTTCTTCCTTTCCACCGTGAACCCCGAGAGCCTCCGCCTTCCTCCGTATCAGACCTCCACCCCCTTCTCTCCGGCTAAACCCACTCTACTCCGCCGCTCGCCAGAGCTCACCGCTCTCTCCGAACCCCGCCTGAGCCGAAACACTCTTCCTCTCCCTCCGCCTCCATCCGCCGCACACCACCGTCGAAACGCTCTTCGACAAACCCTCCAGTCGCCGGCGTCGACCTCGGGCTCGTCGGCCACCCCCGTCGTGCGCAGCTCCGCGATCCGTCGCCGTCCCCCTCACTCTCTCACTTCCCTCTCTCGCTGACTCTCACGCCACTCTCTCTCCCGCTCGATGCTCCTCCCCTTCTCACCAATTTCTCTCATGTCCCCTCTTTTTTTTGTGTACTTTACAAAGCATGGAGAACAGCACCATGTGCTGTGACATCGGGATTTCATCATTTTTGTTATATTTAATATTATTATTAATTATTATTATTATAACAGTATAGTAGTTAGTGTAAAGTAATTTCATTGTTATAATTGATATTATTTATTATTATTATTATTATTATTTATTATTATTATTTATTATTATTTATCATTACTGTTATTTTTATTATGATTTTATTTATATTATTAATATTATTATTGTTATTATTGCTGTTGTTGTTTTCATAATTGGGTTTACATAATATTTTTTTTTACTTTATAAATAAATATTATTTTAAGGCTTCGTATATATGAACTCCTTGGGGGACTTTTGTAAATTAATTTATTATAAGTAAAACTAATTTGGCCTTAGTGTATTTAGTATATTTTTGTGCTTCTTGGGTGTATTTTATTTGAGCTTGTAAATCAGACTCCTAAATTGTTATCCTTTATATTAAATAAATATATTATTATATTATATTATTTTGGGGTATGCTAAATATAGCTTTTGACCACCAGAAATATATATATTATGATAAGAATTAATTTTCTAGAATATCCATCTAATTATTTTAACTACCAAAATAATGTTTTCAAGAATTATAAATAGTTTCTAAAACTTTATATATTTTATTTATTTAAAACTTCCTTCGATTTTTCTCCAGCCCGTGACTAAGCCTATTTTTCCTATTCCTTCGCCAATGTTATCCTCTCTCCTATCAACCCTAACTAAATTGACCCTTCTGGACCCAATGGAACTGTCCGTGCCATCAACAGAGGTCCCCTTGTGTAGTTGTTACACCAAAGTTGCAGATCGTGCCACCTTGAACATCACAGCACACCAGGCGCCCTACCAGGCAAGACACCTTGCCATTAGCTGTTTATTTATTTTAGCTCATATTTCATGCATTATTTTTTTTTTATGCAAAATAAACTGTGATACATGGCATAACTGTTAGAACTTACTGTTCATTTATATTCCTGCTATGTATTAGTTTTCTTACACATTAAACTTAGATTTAAGGGACCACCTTGTGTGTTGCATTCATTGGCCTTGACACGTTGTAACACGAAGTTGTGTGTCGCATGTAGGACACGAAAGTGCGTGATTGGCTGGCCACCAGTACGTACAAGCCGTGCGATAGGAATAACCGCTAATGGAGATTGCATGTTAGTTTGACTTAGCGGTTATAGTGGTTTGTGTTGTGGATACAACACAGTAGGCATTGGGCGGGGAGGACAATTCCTTAGCGTATGGGCTTCGATGCACTTTTCCTTGTGACCCGGACTCTCTGCTGGAGATACGGGGTTGATGACCCATGATTACTGACGGCCACTGACGATTCTGCGGAACGTCATGCTCTTACTGATGGGGCCTCTGGTGCCCAAGGGGGGACTATGCCGATCCTATTCAGCCAGGGCCCATGCGTAGGAAGGATTGTTCTTAACTACATTTCACTTAGAATGGTTAGGCACCTTTATCTGTTAGGTACGAGTACTTTTGGTTTGGGTACTTGTATCTGACCGTAGCTTGGAACAATAATTTGTCGCGGATTAGTTCGTCACATCTTGTCCTTGTTTGGTTGTAGGTGTGACTTACTACTTCGATGAGAAGGTATTGAACCTTGTTGGGGTCCGGATACCATATTGGATTTAAAGCATGGAAAGATACGTCGTCGTGAATTAGTTTACCATCTCCTGTCCTTGTTTGGTTGGGGGGATGGTACGCTCGTTCAGTAGGTGCGTATTGGACCATGTTCTAATTCGATTTACTATTTATTTGAGCAATATTTATTCAGTTTTTATGGCATGATATTATGTGTCTTGTTACGTCCCTCTGAGGACCTGGTTATCTCTCAAGGTGTGTGCTATTGTCTTTCGCAGGTGTTCTAGCTCTAGCCATATTCATCGCTATTTTCTTCGAGGTGATTGCACTTGGATCGTCTTCGCTTCGCTCGCCAAATTCATCTTTTCTTATGTATTTTTCCTTTACTTGTTGGTAGTGGATTTGTCTCCGCCCAACGTATTGTATCAAGATAATTCACTCTCATTATATGATATCTTTTATTCATTTATTTTGTGTGGATGAGATTAGTTATGGTTCTACTGTATTTTACAGCTTATATATTTGTACGAGGCTTCCATATATTGGAGTATACTTCGTATGAATACAGCTGGCATGTCTACGTTCCTAGTCCTACGTATTTTGGGAGTGGAGCGTTACAAAGCTGAGCAAGGTGAGCCTAACAAGGTTTCCATGGTTTCTAACATTGTTGCTATGATTGCTCATGTCACAGCTGTGGGGGCTGACTCTGACTGGTGGATAGACACTGGTACGACCTGCTATGTCTGCTCTGTTGGCCCAATGATTGTATCATGTTTTTGAATATGGTTAATATGTTAAGTTTAGCACTTCACTATCACTAATCTTCATACTATCGCTAAAAGCATTTCTACTTATACTTATACCTTTGGTGATATGTGCCTATTGGTTTACATATTAGTGATATGAGCTTATCTATCTTAAACTTACTTGGGTCGCCAAAATCAAAACTATATTTTTGATTGTGGTCATTCAATTAAGTTTAATCATTATGATATCACTAACATTTATGCTATCACCTTAGCACTTATACTTAAACTTTGCATAGTCCTAATGTGCTTTATCTTATCATACTTGCTACATGTATATTGCTTTGTTCGTCTAACATGTACATGCAGAAAAACAATAAGCAAGATCAATGTGGACATATGCAATGAAGAAATTATGGTGGGCCAAAGACGACGGATCCCACAAGATTTCTCTGAACCACCCGACGACATCTCTGGAGCCTCGCACCGGGGGTTCCGCTGCCCGGTCATCGGACGGGGGTCGAGGGGGCAGCGCCCCTCGTCGGGGGTTCGGGGGCGAAGCCCCCGAAAGGTATTCAGTTTTCACAAACTGGATATCTTTGGACAGCTGCCGCCAAGGGAAAAAGCCAGCACCTATTAAAGGAAGAAGCCAAGCCATGCCATCATCATTTCAAGACTCTGAAGAAGCCTGCACCTGCTATAGTGTATCTGGAGTCTGTAATGAGTCTTAGGAATAATTGTAAACACAAAAAATGGATGGCAAAATCGAAAGCTAGGGTAGAATATATCCCAGGACAATCTTCGAAATCCTGGCGGATAATCCGACGGATCTCCGCGGAAATCCGGCGGAAGATCCGAATGGTCTCACAGAATACCTTCTGTGAGTGTTCGAATTATCCGGCGGAAAACCGCGAAATTTCGGCGGATTTTCCGTCATATGACCGTTTGTATTTCAACGGTTGGATTTTACGAATGATTGATCCCAACGGCTCTTTTTATAGCCGTTGGACTATACAGGCGGATGATCCGGCGGATTTCTGCAGAAATCCGGCGGATGATCCGTCAGCCTGTGAAAGTTGCATTATTGCACTTTCCTTTGCTTTGGTTATAAATAGCCTTGAACCCCTTCATTCAAGGTTGATGCTTTGAGCCTAAAAATTTCCAAACCACCAAAGCTTATCCATATACAACTCTACAAAGCCTTCATTTGCCATCTACAAATTGTGTTAGAGCTATTGAGTTGAAAAGTGAGATCTTTATCCTATTGTATAAGGAGATCAAAACCTATTGTGAAAGGTTGAAGTTGGAGAGTCTTCGTATCCAAACTCTCGGTTGAAGTTAGGGAGTCTTCGTATCCAAACTCTCGGTTGAAGTCGGAGAGCCCTTCGGATTAAAGCTCTTATGTAAGAAGTTGGCGAGTTCTTCGGATCCAAACTCGTGTGTAACTATTTGCTCAAATAGTGAATTAAAGCCGGAGAGAGTTCCGGGACTGGACTGCCTCTTAGGAGGATACCAGGATATATCGGGTGTCGGTATTGTGTTTGCTTCTTCTCTTGCACTTATATTTTTAAATTGCCAATTAGCTTGTGCTAAGTGCTTAATTAGTTAGCTTGACCCTATTCACCCCCCCTCTAGGGTTACTACAATTGGTATCAGAGCTAGGACTCTATTGTTAGGCTTAACATCCTTAGAGTAGATCCTTGTTATTTTTCTATGGCATTGTATTCCTCCTACTCCTCCTCCGATAAAGAGGGTTTTACTTCTAGTAGCATAGACAATCATGTCTCTTCTAAATGCAAGAAATGCTCTAAGTGGAAAGCCATGGCTAAACAATCCTTAGAGATTCTTGACAACCTTCATTCTACAAATGAAGAACTTTCTGAAAAGGTTATTCATTTAGAAGAAGCAAATGAGTTTTTGAGAAATGAAAACAATGTTTTATTATCTAGACTTGATTCTCAAAACTCATCTTGTGTTTCTTTAAAGAGTTTGAATGAGGCTTTAATTTTGAAAATCAAATCTCTTTCCTCATCAATAGAAGATCTTAAGAGGCAAACACATGAGCTTAATTATTTGCATGATTCTTCTATTGACACTTTAAAGAAACAAAATGATGCTTTTATCTCTAGAATTGCTTTATTTGAAAAAGAGAATAATGCTTTAAATGTTAAATTTGATTCTCTTACGTGTATGCATGATGATTTGTTATTAGAACATAATATTCTTAAAACCAAATCTTTTCATGCTCATTCTAGAGATATTCATCATTCTAGTATGTCACATGTTCATAACCATGCTCATTCTGATACATGTGCACACACTAGTATTAGGTGCTTCTATTGCTCTCGCATTGGACACATGAGCTTAACTTATCCTATTCGTAGGAGTTTTTCTACCAATGCTAGAGTAAATAGTATATGGGTCCCTAAAGCTAACAAATGTGGATCCAAGTTTATTTGGATACCAAAGTCTTCGCCTAATGTTGTAGGTGGAGCTTCTTATATCGGGACATAGCATCGAGGAGCGTGTTGGTGGTTGCAAAGCTCAAAGGACATCTTCCAAGCAATTGCACCAACACAAGCGTGGCCACTGAGCCACTTTGGTAACATGCTAAGCGATTCTCTTCAAATTGTTTATATTAGTAGAATCTAGCATGTTTCTCTTGATGTTTTGCTACTAGCTCACATTGATATCCTTAGTTGCTTATCGTATAAATCAATGTGAGATATAATACTAGCATGCTTAGTTAATTTTCTTATTATTTCTTTTATCTAGCATGACTAGTTACTTAGCTTAAATGTTTAGCTCACACTTGTAGTTTATCACTCATTTTCTATTAAGTGTGACACATTTAATTTATGCATGCTTGTTATTCTTAATCTCTATATTATGAAGCATGCATATCACTTTAGTCCATAGGAGCTTGATTTTGATTTGAGTTAATATGATTTTAACTCTCCGTCTTTAAAGTTTTTGAGAATAGTTACTTCCTACCGATTTTTCCTTAATATGTAATATTTACTTTAAATCGGTATTTGTGAATATATATGTTTAGCACAAGCTTCTTATCACTTGACAAGTATACACTTATACTTCCTTTTTAACCTTGTTTTTACATAATATATTCATTATTGATTCTCATACTTTATCTTGATTATCTTCTTGAGAATTAATTACGTCTTTGCCTAATAAAGTTTATTTATACATGCTTTTGAATTTGTGATGGTTTCTCAAATATTCATTAAGGATACATGACTATATTTATTAATATTTTCATTTACATATAGTTCATGTATCTCTTATATTGATATCTATTTTTTGTATAAATACCTTTATGTAGGCATATGAGTTAAGCTAAAGTTTATTTTGATTTGAAGAGTATTTAATTATACTTGTTACTTTCAAACTTGTGCCTATCTCATATTCTTTAGCTATTGATTCATTTGACCAAATTTGTGTATTTCATCTTGAATCAATTAGCTTCTTCCTAAAAGCCTTATTCTTGATTATATCTTCTTGGCTTTTTGGTTGGCATTATGGATACATGTTCTTAATTAATTTTTGATCTTTTCATGTATGCCTATTCGTGATATTTGTAGTTTCATATATATATGATTTCTAACTTTTGGTTGGGATGTTGAGAGAAATTTTTTATTAGTGTCTTGTTCATGACTATTTATGAAAGATCTTTGAGAATTTGATTTTATAGAGAGTCGGATAATCCGACGGACTTTCGCTGAAATCCGACGGATAATCCGATCAATTCCAGCAGCTTTGTGAGCACTAAGTTCGGATCATCCGCCGGACTTTCGCTGAAATCCGACGGATAATCCGATCAGCTTTCTTGTTTTTAATGATCCTTCTTTGCTCATTCCTTGGGTTATGCTTCTTTTTAAATTATTGTTGCCCAATAATATTTTTGTAGCACATGAGAATACTTGTAATTGTTACATCATATTTCTCATGAATTTAGCTACTATGGTTTCAGCTTTTGTGTTGAGATCTTTCCACTTCTAGAGAATACACTTATTTTAATGTGGCTATTGTATTTTGCATTCTCTAGATCAATCTATCATTTCATTATCTTGGATTAATCTCAATACTTGGCAAAGAGATGTATTGTTTTCATGAACATCTCTTTTGTCCTTTACTTGATAAGAGTCTAATTCTTTTATTTATCATCTTATGCTCTTATCCTTGTTTAGTAAAAAGTCTATAAATCATTTTGATCATTCAAAATGTATTCCCTTAATTGTGAACTCTATGCTTAAGCAAGTATTTTTTTTGTATTAGCGACTTAAGAATTAATGAGCACATTTATCTTGTTAATGGCTTCTCTCATTAATCTTATTTGGATTATATAGTTTGCTTATTTGTGATATATTATTAAGCTATATAATTTTGGCTCACTTTCACACATCTAGCTATATTCCTATACTTCAATCTATATATGCTAGTTTACAAAAACAAGATTTGTGATATGCTTGATCTCTAAAATTAGTTCTAAAATTCTTTATTAAATCTTGTTTTCTCTTAGAGATTTGTGATTCCTTGTTTTAACTCTCTTCCATAACTAGTCATTAGCAAGTCTCTCTTAAATTTCTCTCACTTTTGAGTCATGATTTTATCATATTATCTTTACATCTCCTTGATTGAATTTGTAATTATTTAAATGAGATTGACTCTTTTCCATGTTAATGTGTGAGATTTTTTTTTGGATTTGTGATTTTTTTTTTGATGAGATTCATTAGATCATATTTATTCATTTGTTTTCTGTATGAATGATCCTAATGATTGAGTAGTCCTAAACTATCTAATTTTGTAAATGTCAAGTTAATTTATTACTCTACTTTGACTACTCATGGTTTATCACATATGACCTTTGCTATTTGAACTTTATTGGTCTTTCATTTAGAAGTAGCAAAGTTTGGATATTACCCGGTTGATGGGTACATATGTGATAAAACATACCTAGTCCATGCAAAGTATAAATTGGTTGATTATTTCTTAATTAGATAATCATGGACATGATGTTTGAGTTTCATTTTTATTTTATTTTTGAGCTATATTTTGTCTATCATCATGATTGTTCTTAACTGACTTTATTCTTTTTCATGATGACATTTTCTCAAAGGATAACATACATTGATCTATCATATTTGAATATGAGATTCTTCTATATAGACTAATGTATGCCATCTTTTGATTTTATGTGCTTTATTGGAATATTCTTTTGATTTCTCATCTTTAGTGGCTATTAATTGGTTATCTCTTCTTGACTAAAGATGATTTTATTCGTCTTTTGACGATATTGTAGCCTTATATGCATCGAGCAAGGGGGAGAAATCCTTAGTTGATTTACCCCTAGATCTTTATATTATCTACTTTTATGCTATAAGTGCTTTGGAACTAGATACGCATATTTTGAGGGGGAGCAAATAAATTGCTTCAATTCATTTACCTCCCGTATGTCGTATATCTAGTTAATCGTGGACTCATATTCTCTTCTATTTCATATCCTATTGATTGAGGACATGATATTTTTATTTGTGAAGGATTTTTGAGAGCGTATGCAAGTGTCTTTATTACTTATCTCTCTCTTTTATATGGGTTAAATATGTCATCTTGCTAATATTAACTTTCAGATCTTATCTTGATGACTATTGTGCTTTCGTTGTTTTGGCTTTCCTAATACGCTTAATTGATTTGGCTTTTCTTATTGAGGACTTACCTAAAATACATGTTTATCTCTATTGGTAATACTTTGAGGGGGAGCATTCAAGTCGACTGAATTTCTCCTTCTCAAGTATTTTTCTCCTTTACTTTCATGTTTATCTAAAAGGGTATTCATATAGCATGATAAGGTATTTGAGTTCAAATGCATGAACTTGGGTAAGCATATAGATTTTGCAAAGAGTGAGATTAGTCTATATCAATTGCTCTATTTTTCATTGATCATTTCTTTATTTTGTTCCACTATTCTTTTGTGGACAATTTGGACTTTCAAATGGCTTTTTGATCAATATTGCAAGCTTATATTTCAATTGGTATTAAGTTCATATCTTTCAACTATCTCACTTGGTATTTCTCTTATATCAATTACTTTGCAATTATCTAATCCTCATGGACTTGTGACTCCTTCCAAAACTAGAGTTTTAATTCATATAATATTATGTTTTGGAGTTTCTTTCTTGGATTTCAAGTTGGTAAAACTATTCTTTGACTGATTATCAATTTTATTTGTTTTACCAACTATGTTGTGTTTTGACAAGTTATTTTCCTTTTGGCACTCTACATTTATATGTAGCTTTATACACTTGTCATTACACCCTTCTCCCATTGTTATTCATTAGTCTATTTTGACCATGATTGTCTATGACTTTCCCATGCTCTGATTTCTATGCTTAAGATTGATTTCATTTTATCTCTTAGTATTGGGGAGCCTATTTTTGATCATGTCAAAGGGGGAGAAGTAAGTTTAAGTAGGTGTTTATAAGTAATCTAAGTAGTATGCGTTTAGTGATATTGCTTATATCTTTTGTATATTAGTGATACATGCAGTGATACATGCATCTATTGTGTTCATACTAAACTTAACCGATTTGCCATAATCAAAAAGGGGGAGATTGTTGGCCCAATGATTGTATCATGTTTTTGAATATGGTTAATATGTTAAGTTTAGCACTTCACTATCACTAATCTTCATACTATCGCTAAAAGCATTTCTACTTATACTTATACCTTTGGTGATATGTGCCTATTGGTTTACATATTAGTGATATGAGCTTATCTATCTTAAACTTACTTGGGTCGCCAAAATCAAAACTATATTTTTGATTGTGGTCATTCAATTAAGTTTAATCATTATGATATCACTAACATTTATGCTATCACCTTAGCACTTATACTTAAACTTTGCATAGTCCTAATGTGCTTTATCTTATTATACTTGCTACATGTATATTGCTTTGTTCGTCTAACATGTACATGCAGAAAAGCAATAAGCAAGATCAATGTGGACATATGCAATAAAGAAATCATGGTGGGCCAAAGACGACGGATCCCACAAGATTTCTCTGAACCACCCGACGACATCTCTGGAGCCTCGTACCGAAAGGTATTCAGTTTTCACAAACTGGATATCTTTGGACAGCTGCCGCCAAGGGAAAAAGCCAGCACCTATTAAAGGAAGAAGCCAAGCCATGCCATCATCATTTCAAGACTCTGAAGAAGCCTGCACCTGCTATAGTGTATCTGGAGTCTGTAATGAGTCTTAGGAATAATTGTAAACACAAGAAATGGATGGCAAAATCGAAAGCTAGGGTAGAATATATCCCAGGACAATCTTCGGAATCCTGGCGGATAATCCGGCGGATCTTCGCGGAAATCCGGCGGAAGATCCGAATGGTCTCATAGAATACCTTCTGTGAGTGTTCGGATTATCCGGCGGAAAACCGCGGAATTTCGGCGGATTTTCCGTTATATGACCGTTTGCATTTCAACGGTTGGATTTTACGAATGATTGATCCCAACGGCTCTTTTTATAGCCGTTGGACTATACAGGCGGATGATCCGGCGGATTTCCGCAGAAATCCGGCGGATGATCCGTCAGCCTGTGAAAGTTGCATTATTGCACTTTCCTTTGCTTTGGTTATAAATAGCCTTGAACCCCTTCATTCAAGGTTGATGCTTTGAGCCTAAAAATTTCCAAACCACCAAAGCTTATCCACATACAACTCTACAAAGCCTTCATTTGCCATCTACAAATTGTGTTAGAGCTATTGAGTTGAAAAGTGAGATCTTCATCCTATTGTATAAGGAGATCAAAACCTATTGTGAAAGGTTGAAGTTGGAGAGTCTTCGTATCCAAACTCTCGGTTGAAGTTGGGGAGTCTTCGTATCCAAACTCTCGGTTGAAGTCGGAGAGCCCTTCGGATTAAAGCTCTTGTGTAAGAAGTTGGCGAGTTCTTCGGATCCAAACTCGTGTGTAACTATTTGCTCAAATAGTGGATTAAAGTCGGAGAGAGTTCCGGGATTGGACTGCCTCTTAGGAGGATACCAGGATATATCGGGTGTCGGTATTGTGTTTGCTTCTTCTCTTGCACTTATATTTTTAAATTGCCAATTAGCTTGTGCTAAGTGCTTGATTAGTTAGCTTGACCCTATTCACCCCCCCCTCTAGGGTTACTACATGCTCTGGCAAGGAATGGTTCGTCACATACCAGCCAACTTCTGAGAAAGTTATCATGGCGAACCAAGCCCAAGCTGAAGTTCTGGGGGTCGGATCTGTGGAGCTGAAACTCACATCCGGGAACACTCTGACGCTTCAAGGTGTGAAGCACGTTCCGGTGATTGCAAAGAACCTGATCTCTGGAAGCCTGCTTAGCAACGCAGGCTTGAGGATGGACATCAATGCTGGCCAGATGGTGATGTCCAAGAAGGGAACATACTTCGGAAAAGCTTTTCAAACTGAAGGGATGTTCAAAATTCAGCTTGTAAACCAGTCAAATGTAATCAATGCAATCACTCGTTCTGATTATTCTCTTGAGTTGTGGCATAACAGGCTAGGACATGTTCACTGTAAAAGAATTAATAAAATGTCCAGTCTAGGACTTATCTCCAAATGTGGAGGTAAGGTAGAGAAGTGTGAAGTATGTGCTCAGACAAAGATCACAAGGAAACCCTTTCATCGGGTCAATCGAAGCACGGATCTTCTGGAGTTGGTGCACTCCGATATCTGTGACTTCAAGCAATTCTCTACAAAAGCCGGGATGAAGTATTTCATAACCTTCATCGATGACTTCTCAAAGTAGCGTTCGTCTACTTGCTCAAGTCTAAAGACGAAGCGTTCGAGAAGTTCAAGGAGTTCAGGGCCGAGGCTGAACGGCAACTGGACAACAACTCAAGAGACTAAGAAGTGATCGAGGCAGAGAGTATCGGTCTCATGAATTCACATTGTTCTGCGAAGAACATGGAATCATAAACGAGACTACTGCTCCGTATTCTATTCAATCTAACGGAGTAGCGGAGAGGAAGAACAGAACGTTGACAGAAATGATGAACTCAATGCTGCTAACTACGGGTTTTCCTAAATGCTACTGGGGAGAAGCTGCATTGATGGCCACTTTTATTCTAAATAGAGTGCCGTATGCAACTTCGGATGTAACTCCTCATGAACTCTGGTTCAAAGTCAGACCTAACTTGAATATCATTCGAGTGTAGGGGTGTCTGGCCTATGTGAAGCTCCCAGATCTGAAGATTCAGAAGCTGGGGATAAGGACTACGAAGACGATATTCTTGGGGTATGCCGAGAAGAGTGATGCTCGAAGATTTCTTGATATTGAGTCAAATCATATCATCGAATCTCGCAATGCTGAATATTTTGAAGACAAGTTTATAAGGCACAAGAACATTGTTCTAACGGACATTCCGGAGAATGATGAAGGTGCAAAGGTGACTGAGATCTTCAATGAGCCAGCTGTCCAAGATGAAGTTGCTACTGAGGAGATAACGATTGAACCAAAACTCGCTGAGCCGTCGTCGAAGCGAACGAGGAGGCCGAAGAACTTCGGAAATGACTTCGTCACCTATCATGTGGAAGCAGATCCGCTTACCTATGATGAGGCGATGAAGACCAGAGATGTTATTTTCTGGAAGGAGGCGATAGACAATGAAATTAAATCAATCACCTCCAATAACACTTGGGTGTTGGTTGATCTACCTGAAGGAGCAAAACCTATCGGATGCAAGTGGATCTTCAAGAAGAAGATGAAAGCTGATGGAACCATTGACAAGTTCAAGGCCAGGCTAGTAGCAAAAGGGTTTTCTCAGAAGCAGGGGATCGACTACTTTGACACGTATGCTCCAGTAGCCCGGATGACCACCATCAGAATGTTGATTGCTCTCGCAGCGATATATAAGATGGTGATACATCAGATGGATGTGAAAACGGTATTCCTGAATGGCGAGCTGACCGAAGAGATCTATATACAACAACCAAAAGGGTTTGTCGTCAAAGATCTTGAAGACAAAGTCTGCAAGTTGGTAAAATTTCTGTACGGTTTAAAGCAAGCTTCCAAAATGTGGCATGAGAAGTTTAACAAATTCATAAGGTCAAATGGCTACATGGTCAGTGAAACAGACAAGTGCGTCTATACGAAGTTTGCTGACGGAAGAGGAGTCATCGTTTGTCTATACGTGGACGACATGTTAATCCTAGGTACGGATATAAGCTGTGTCACGGAGACAAAGAAGTTCCTCTCGACGAAGTTCAGTATGAAGGACTTGGGGGATGCTGATGTTATCTTGAGACTCAAGATCATCCGGATAGACACTGGATTAGCGCTGTCACAATCTCATTACATTAAGAAGATGCTCACTCGATACGGGTATCATGATCTTCCTTTAATTGATACGCCGTACCGGGGTGATCAGAAGCTGGAGCCAAATTCGAAGGAAAGCGTCAGGTAGCTGGAGTATACAAACATAATCGGGAGTTTGATGTATGCCACTACTGCCACAAGGCCTGACATAGCTTTCGCCGTAGGAATGTTGAGTCGTTTCATGAGCAATCCAGGCATTGAGCACTGGAAAGCTGTAAAACGGGTTATGAGATATCTCAAGAAGACTCAAACATATGCACTGTACTACAGCAAAGATCCACCGGTAGTGGAAGGCTTCAGTGATGCCAGTTGGTGCTCAGAATTAGAGAGCGAGAGGTCCACAGGTGGATTCATATTCACTATGAGTGGAGCTGCTATATCGTAGAAGTCGAAGAAGCAGACTATGCTCTCGCGATCATCTATGGAATCTGAGTTCTTTGTACTTGATACCGCAGCAGATAAAGTAGAGTGGCTTCGGGAGCTAATGTATGATCTTCCAGTGGTTAGGGCGCAGATACCAATAATTCCGATATACTGCGACAACCAGGCGACTGCAGCGGTGGCATCGAATGATCTCTTCAACGGGAAGAAGAGAACTGTGCGGTTGAAGCACAGGACAGTGAACGATCTCATCAAGAGAGGTGTCATTGCAGTGATTGATGTTCGGAGTCAGGAGAACCTGGCGGATCCGTTCACCAAGGGCCTCAAGCGCCAGCTGGTCGATGACACAGCTTGTAAAATGGACTTGAAGGCATTCTGATATTGTGTTATTACAATCCTACTATAAAGTTTTATGCTATTAGTTCAAAGAAAAATCTATTAGGCATCTAGCTTTTGGTTCAAGGGAGGACTATTAACCAGAAGAATATCAGGAAAGGTGGGTACTTGTCCTCTGTGATATGGAGAGGTTACGGACCTATAATCACTGTTGTCTACTGTTGTTTTCTGCGAAAAATGGATCCTGTGGGAAGGTTGGCTTAAATGCCTTAATGAGTTCTCAGGCAGAGTGAATGCCTGGAGTACTTTACAGGAAGCACGGTAGTGCAGCACTACAAGGAGTGTAACTCCATGCTACAGTGAGGTGACTTTACCATGAGGTTCCCAGGTAGGGGTAATACCTCGGCTTTGCAAGCCAAGTCACAGCGGAGTAGCACCGCAAATAGGCATGTAGCCTAATGCTGTATGATAATCGTAATAAAGAGAGGTAGACAGCACTACAAAGAGGACGATGTCCGCATGTTACAGTGGCATGACACTACGAAGAGGTACCAGGTATGGTAAAGCCTCGGCTTCGCAAGCCATGTCATAGCGGCCTAACACCGCACGGAAGCGCAAGGCTTCATGCTGGGTAGTTTGGCACTACAAAGAGGCTTGTGACCTCATGCTACAGTAGTATGACACTACGATGAGGTACCCAGGTGGGGTAAAGCCTCGGCTTTAAGCCATGTCATAGCGGCGTAGCACCGCAAAGAAGCGCAATGCTTCATGCCATGACTCTTTATAAAGAACTCACCTATAGTGTATGGACAGAGATATCAGGCCATCTCTTGAGGATAAACTTGTAGACGCCCAAAAATTATACACTGAAACCAGGCTGGCACAAGGCCTTCAATGTACAGCCAGAAGCACAGTTGATGTCATTATGTGAGTAGGAAGAATTGCAGTTATGATACAGAATTCAAGGCTTAGTCCATTCTTGTATCATGTTGTTATTTAACCTATGTGGGAAGATTCAAGTCGTAGCGACATCTCTCCTAATGCATGATGGGCAGTCATTGTGGGGAACGCTCAACCCATATATTGAGATATGTGGGTATTGTTGGTGCTTTTGCCTTTGGACTAGAAAAGATAGTCCCACATCGGCTACACCAAATGGTGAGTATCTCAATATAATGCATTGCTTGTGTTGAGGTGTGCACATGAGGTGTAGTGGGGCACAAGTTTGTGCCATGTCGGAGTATTTTCCTAGAAGAAAAAAGGATTAAATCCAACAAGGATGCAAGTTGATTTTTGTTGTGCGGACTCGAACTCGGACACGGACTCCAGGATGTCTCGTGCATGCACGGGAGTGTTCAGAGGGTAGGCGTGGACTGGCACACTTCTATGCTGATTGTGGGATGATCTAAAATATCAAACTCTATTTTTGAGTATTGATATTTTAGTCCCACATCGGATAGGAGAAGAGGTGAAGTCTCAACTCCACTCTATAAATAGAGCCCCTTGGCCTCCTTTGAAAGATGCACCAAGAAGAGAGTTAAGGGAGTCCGTAAAGTCCAGGAAGCCCGTTCAAGTCTCAAATATTGACTTACGAGCGTTCCAGAAGTTCTTCGTGAACTTGCTGGTTCCTGGAAGCAGATCATGGTGGGGCGAATCTTGCTTTGAGCAACGGTGATCTTAATCACCCCAGCAAGAACCTTTCCTCTTTCTTCTTTCTTCTTTTTTCTTTCTTCTTTCTTCTCCTTCATCTGAGTTGTAACTCAGTTCTGTCCGTCTGCAACTACGATTGCAAGGAAGAATGTGAGATTTACTTTCTGATTATTGTTGCTTTTGTAATCAGATTCATATTATAGAGTTCCTCTTGGATCTCGAGAATAATCAGAAGGTGAACGTTTGTTGAACCTCTGATCTCGACATCGAGTCTACCATCTTTGATCAAGCCCCGGGACTAACAATTCACACTACCAAAATACACTCAATTAGCGACGGATATTTAGCGACGGTAAATTGCCGTCGGTGTTAGCGACGGCTTCGTGGCCGCTCAGCGACTGAGTACCGACTACACGCCTTTGCCATTTTTTATTTTAATTTTAGGGGGAGGAAAGGTCGCATATCCGTCGCTAGGCTGTCGGTAATATAGCGACGGATGTCTAGTCGTCGCTACCGACGAATACCGACGGATGACCGACGGATACCGACGAATATCGACGAATACCGACGGATGACCGATAGAACGATACACTCTGATACGCTATTACGACGGTTTACCGACGGAATTGTATGTCGCTATTGTCTGCACAGTTCAGTACTTAATAGTTGAAATGGACGACAGTCCGTCGGAAACCCGTCGCTAAAGCTTCGTATTATGACGTCGACAATACGTCGGTTAACGGTCGCTTCACGACTACGTAGCGACGGACCGTTATTAGCGACGAGCTGATTGCCGACGGATTTTTTTGGCCAAAATCCGTCGGTTATCTGTCGCTAATCGTAATTACCGTCGGATTGGCGACGGATAGGGCCGTCGCTAAATCGATAAATTTTGGTAGTGTCAGAGGGAGGTTGTGAAGAGGATCACCTCCTTGGAACTCGACGGCGGTGGTGGTGGTGGTGTAGAATTGGATCAGGCCCAAAATTTTTTTGGATGTGGGATGTGGACAGCCCCAAAGAAAAATTTGGATTGTCCTGAGTAAAAATTGGATCAACCTGGACTAGCACCAAGTAATGGATTGTTCTAAGTAAAATATGAAGTGCCTATAAAAAATTTCTTTTGGATATTTGATCATAGACCCAACAAGGAAATCTCATTATGGGATAGAGAAATATAGGCAAATGTTAAAGGGTACTAGAAAATTTACCGGACGCAACATATTTTAACAGTGCTATACAAATTTAGGAGCCTCAAATTTTTTTGCAGTACTTACTATTTTAGGAAGTCGTGATTTTATATAGTCTGTCAATTTTTTGACAGTCATAGATATGCACATGACTGCAAAATTTTGACAGTCCTATTTTTTCAGGACTACCAAAATTTTGACAGTCCTGAATATTCACATAAGCCAAATTGTAGCGTTCTTAGAACTGTCAAAAGAGTGTTGTCCCCTAATAATTGTTGTCGTGCCCTTAACATTTGTCAAAATGTAGTGGGTGGGGGCGAACTTAAAATAAAAATTACTTGAGTTATAGTTCATTCTATTATGCTGTAAAAAAATTATATTAGAAATTATTATATGAAAATAGACTTAACATAATCTTTTTTAGTACCTAGTCAATCAAAATATTCAAATGTATATGTACCAAAATCTAGGATAAAATATAAAAAGGAGGATAGTTTTGTAAAAAGGGATATTTTTAGTCTATCCATACACAAGGACAAATTGGAGTAGTATGGTCAAAAGATATTTTTAGTGAGAACTGTACTGAAAAATCTCTCTAATTAGTTCTTTATTTTTAGTAAATGAGTGGGAGCCGGTCATATCCGCACCCCCGTGTCCGAGCGCGCTAAGTATGTGTAATGGTCCTAAAAGATCTTAGAACTATAAGTTTGATATATGAGACTATGGGCTAATTTGATTTTCATTTGAAGTATAAAGTGTATATTTTGTCATTTGTACAATACAAAAATAATCCAAAATGCAGGCCGACGTTGGCCTAGGACAGCCAGAACGATCGTCCAGAACCCATGGATCATAAGTGTCCAAAAAATTTAGTTTAAACATAAATATATCAATAATTTTGTATTTAAAATAGAACTATTATGTACCATGGACACTTTTTAACACAAAATATTGTGATGTAGTGGTTAGTATTAGACTTTTATACTAAAAGTCCTTGTGTCAATTCCGGATGGTAACTTTTATTTTTAGTTTTTTAATAGTTTTTAATTATGTATGGGGATTCTATTTTAAAATTTTGTCTCGGACTTCCATAAGGTCAGGCAGGCCCAGCTAACACGCAAACACTAACGAGCACATTTACCAACTAGCAGTATGTATATATGGTTACGGTTGTCTAAGAACACAAGCCATATAAAACAATGGCCCGACTAAACGCACCCCAGCAGTTACTTAGCACACCCCAAGTAACTTAAGTTATAAATTACTTCAATATTAAAAGACTAATATGCCCTTCTCTCATTTTCACACCCCACCCCACCCCATCAGTCTTCCCAAACACACTTCTTTCATTTTCACACCCCACCATCCTCCTCATTCTTTCTTCTTTCATTTTCATCATCTTCTCCAACAAAACCCTAAAACCCTAGAAAAATCCTAAGTTGAGAAGCCATCATGGAGGAAGGTGGTCCATCTGAAAGACACAATGTACGTACTCTCTCTACCTTCTTGTTCGTTTTCAAGTATTAAAATTAGTATGAGAATCGTTCCAAACGAAAAATCAAAAAAAAAAATCGCGATATGCACGACCTGTGTTCGTCGCGCATATCATGTGCTATTCGACTCAGAGTTGTCGAACATAAGAGTGATGTTCGACTAGGAGTTATCGAACATGGCTTGAAATGTTCGACCCTTTTAAGTCGAACGTTTTTTGAAACGTTCGACCTGTTACTGTCGAACAGAAGATACTTGCACGACCTGTAATGGTCGAGCACTGTGTTTTAAAAAAAAAAATTAACTTAGTAAAGTGTGGGACTTTTTCTTTTCAGGATAGTTCTTCAAATGACACTGGAATGAACAATGAATTGAGCATTGTTAACTTTTCCATGTATGAACAAGTTGATTTTTTAGAAGAATTTCAGACGGAAGAGATATTTGATAATCGTGAATCGTTATTGAGGTGGGCACAGATGGTAGAAAGACGTCATAATATGGTCGTTTTGGTTAAACGATCCGATAACGGGGATGGAAGGCGGGCTCGGATAGTTTTGGGTTATGAACGCGGTGGTAAATATCGGCCTCCCAAGACTAAAGTTTCTGAAGCAAATTCGGCGAACATTGCGAAGAAGGCAAGACGGGAAAAGCTTACGAGGACGAAGAAATGTGACTGTCCGTTTCAATTGAAAGGAGTGCAATTCAATAACCTAGGGCAGTGGTCATTGGTGGTTGTATGCGGCTCGCATAATCACCCACTCGGACGCAATTTGGTTGGACACTCATATGCCGGTTGACTAACACCGACTGAAGATCAACTTGTAAAAGACTTATCGAAGAACAATGCAAGGCCGAAAGATATATTGAGCACATTGAAGGAATCCTTTAGCGAGAATGAGTCGACATTGAAGACAATTTACAATGCTCGGTAAAAGCATAGAGTTGTCGAGCATGGGGGCCTATCTCAAATGCAGTACTTGTTGGGTAAGTTGGACTCAGAAAAGTACTACTATTTAGATAGGAGATGTGAGCAAATCGATAAAGTGAAGGATCTTTTTATGCTCATCCGACTAGCGTGGATTTGTTGCATGCTTTTTCTAATATTTTATTGATGGATTGTACCTACAAAACAAACAGGTACAGGATGTCACTTTTGGAAGTAGTAGGGGTCAATCCACAAATATTACATTTTCTGTGGCATGTGTTTATATGGAGGCTGAGCGGGAGGATAATTATATATAGGTGCTTAGTACGCTTAAAGGATTAGTGGATCAATCATGCTTACCGAAGGTGATTGTGACTGATCGTGAGGTTGCACTTATGAATGCTATAAGCGTTACGTTCCCCAGCTCCACACACTTGCTATGTCGGTGGCATATTAGCAAGAATATATTGGCCAACTGCAAGAAGTTGTTTCGTACCAAGAAGAAGTGGGATTCTTTTAACAACTCATGGAATTCGTTGGTTCTTGCCGAAGATGAACCAAGATTTAACAAGTTACTTAGAAGATTGGAGCAAGATTTCCACGATTATCCAAAAGCAGTTAACTATGCCATTAAGAATTGGATTGAGCCGTTTAAAGAAAAATTTGTTTCTTGTTGGACTAACAATGTGATACATTTTAAGAACACGACAAGTAGCAGGTACGTGTCTTTAAACCATAGTTTGTATATATATATGTTAATTATGTTATAATGTACAATTTTGACTATATGAATTTCATACTCACAGGATGGAGAGTGCACATGCAAAATTAAAAAAACAGTTGGGTACTAGTCAATCCAATTTTGAGATCTCATGGAGCAGGATACATGATTTGTTGATCGCTCAACACAACCAAATTAAGGCCTCATTTGAGATGAGCCTTAATGTGGCACCACATCGTTACAGTTCTCCTCTATTTAAGAATATCCGAGGATTGGTGTCTCATCATGCACTTGGTAGGATATTCGAGAAGATGAAGGGCATAGATAATACCGGTGTAGATCCCCTCCTTTGTGGTTGTGTGTTGAGGAGAACTTACGGGTTGCCTTGTGCACATGAACTTGCAGTGTTGAAACGGGATGGTCAGGTTATCCAGTTAGGTATGGTTGACAGATTTTGGACAAAGTTGGATTATGAACCCTCCAAAACGGACAGTGTAGCTGATGTAGATGTCCGAAGTCGTTGGATGGAGACCATGGGAACTATTAATCATATGTTCGATGCGGCTACCGATTCTCAAAGGTTGTTGATGCTGAAAAGACTTCGGGAGATATCAGTTCCTTCGACATCTTCACTGCTTGAACCAGTGGGCTACAGACGACCTCGTGGTAGGCCAAGTAAAACAAAAATCTGCACTTCACATTCGACCAAGCATGAACCAAGCAAATTTGAAATTGTTGAGTCTGCTCATGATAGTTGTTCACCTTTAGAGGAAACTATAATGCTCGATGGACCTTCTTCGACAAAACCAATGTTCACTTCTATCCGAAGGGGAAAGCAACATGTTCGACGGAAGTCATCACGCAATGCCACCGATATTGCATATATAGGACAAGTTCCACCTCAACATCATCCGTATGTGTTGAGTACGAAAAATTTAATAGGGGATGGACATTGTGGTTTTCGATGTAGCCTGTGCACTAGGGTTGGGGGAGGAATCTTGGCCAAAAGTTCGTAGTGACCTCATCCAAGAGATCACACTCTTAGGAGATATATACGGTAGATGTAACTTGATTATGGGGTCTCCAAAACAGGTACTTGAATCTTTGAATTACTTCGTAGCACCAATTTTTGACCGCAAGTACTGGTGGTCATTTCCCGATATGTACTACTTGGCGGCGTCGGCCTACAACATGGCCATCGTTCACATGCACGGTGATGTCAACGTTATGTTTCTACCCATGAGGACAGAAGTTCCAGCCAACCCTCGGCTTGTATGCATGGCATTTGTTGATACCAATCATTTCATCGTGGTAAAGTTTATTTTCTAATGTAAGCTTGAGGTTGCATCATTTTATCGTTCACATGCACGATTAATGTGTTTTCATTTATTTGTATGCAGGTAAATTTGGCCTCAGACGCACCACTACCACCCATTATCAACAGATGGTCTACTCTGCGTCTTCCATGTGCTGCTGGTTGGGACAAAATTTATAAACAACGGATTGAAAAGTATCGTGAAACTGTTCCCTCCAAAAGCTCACATGTTGATGGTGATCCGATTAGTTTGGACGATTAGTCCTATTGTTATTTAAATGTGTGTTGCGAAATTGTACTATGAGAAGATCAATGTACTGGTATTATGAGATGTTCATTGTACTGTTCCCTCCAAAAGTGTGTTCTTATTTAAATGTGTGTTGTGAAATTTTACTATGAGAAGATCAATGTACAACATTATGAGATGTTCAATGTACAACATTATGAGATGTTCATTATACAACATTATGAGATGTTCAATGTACTGTTCCCCCCAAAATTGTTTTGTTATTTAAATGTGTTGTGAAATTGTACTATGAGAAGATTAATGTACGGGTATTATGAGATGTTCATTGTATTTTTATCGAGAATTGTAAATATGAACTCAGCTCTACATTTTCTCTTGAAAATTACAATGCTCGACCATTACAGGTCGAACAACACCCTTCTGTTCGACCATTACAGGTCGAACAACCCCCTAATGTTCGACAATGACAGGTCGAATGTAACACCCAGTTTTCTAAATGAGAGTAATTTTGAAATTTTGAAATTTTAATCTTTTATTAATGATATTTAAATCATGATATGAATTTTTGGTGATTTTTGATTATTTTAAAAATTATTAAAACCATGACTTGTGATTTACCAATTTAAATACTAGTGATCTGGCATTAGGATAATTATTTTTACTTTTGAGCATGGGGGTATTTTGGTCATTTTGAACTTTTGGGAATTATTTGGATTTATTATGAATTATTGAGATTTATTTGAATTTATATGATTTTTGGTATAATTTAATTAAGGGTTAATCTAGACTTGACTAGTGTTGACCTTGGAGCCTAACCTAGAAGCTAACCCTAGTTGGTGACCCTAGTCTAACTCTAGTTAACCTACTATTAGTCATTAGAATTTAGTTTTAAAGTAGGGAGGATTAGTTTGGGTGGAATTAGTCCATGACTAGTGACTTAAGTCAATGACTTATGACTTATCAATTTTTAGCCTAGTGTTTAAGCCATAGGCCCATGAATTAAGCCCAAGACCAATCCTAACCCAACCATGGCAGCCACTATTAGGTTTCCCTTGCCTATAAGTAGTCTCTTAAGAGTGTTCTTGCCTCTTTTTAGGTTTGCCCTAATTTTGGTGGAAAGATATTTTCCCCTATGCTCAAAATTCCTAATCAATTCATTTTAGCTCCTTTTTAATCCTAGTCTTTTGCAATAGGATCTAATTTATGTTTATATTCTGATTTTGGAGGATCACCTCAGTTTGTGTGCTATTTGGAGATTTGGAGTTGCCATTTGGAATCCCCTCTTTGGAGCTTGTTCTTGAGTTTTGATACTCAATAGGTAAACCACCTAAACCCTTGTTTCTTTCTGATTTTCTTGCATAATAGGTTAGGTTTAGGGGTTACCTAACTGCCCACGAAATTTGGGCACAATTTGTGTCCATTTCGTGTCCGTATCGGACACGTATCGTATTGATATACTAGGTATTTGTAGAAATGCCACATAGGAATTAATTTTCATATTTTTGAAATGTAATTGCATGGATTTGTAGATCTTGATGTGTGTATTAATTTTTATGAAGGTAGTAGTATGTTTCGTGTCCATTTGTGTCCTGTTTTTACGTGTGGACATGCAACACGAGCCCGTAGGCCGTGTCCTGCATCACGGGCTCCATATCTCTGGACACAGGATACGTCGTGTCCTGATTTTTTGTGTGAACCTTGGGGCAACGTCTGCGACCATGCTCCCAAAATTTGGGAGCATCTCATGCACTACCCGAGGAGAAATCAGGGTCGTATTGGTCGCGCGCGAGCTGCTGTGCGCGTGAACAGGCACGACTGACACGCATGTCGTGTCGTGTCTGTGTGACTCGTAGACCCAATGCAGAGTGTGTCAGACCTAGAGCTACCCTAGGTGCACCACTGGACACAAGCACGTGTCGTGTCGTGTCGTGTGTCGCGTGTTGGATGCACGTGCACGCGTGTACGACGATTGTCGTGCACTGTCTAGTGTCTGTGATCATATGCTGTTTGGACACGATTCATGTCGAATTCTTGGACACGAATGCACTCCCTAGTACCCTCACATATATAACACTAATTACCAACCTTTGTTTCATAATTTTAGTGATTATTTGGGTTCGAATTATCGGTTTTCCCTCGTGCACTGTTATTCACTGATACGGGCAGGAAAATGGGTTTTTAGTTTTTTTTTTAAATGGAATTATTAACTGTTTATATGTTGATAAATATCAGTAATTAGTTACCTACATGTTTGATTGGTGTTGTTCAAGTTCACTTTGATCTGTGCTATGGAAGGAAATCATTGATTTGGGTTTTTGCATATTGTTAGGGGTTATTACCGGTCAAGTTTCAGGAAACTAAAACTGAGAATTAAATTCCTGTTTTTCTCACATTGCCTCCACTTTACAAACTCACATATGTCTCCCTAATTCACACTCACATACCTACATGTAAATTTACATACAACTGATATCTAAACAATTCTGATTCTAGGTTTACTCCTTACACCACACATACACACAAGATATCCTAACACACACATACACATTTGTGATTCCAGTTTTCCCTCATTACTCTCCACACTTTTACACGCAAATACACACATTCATGTCCATATACACACACATATGATTTCCCTCACATTGCTATGTATCATACACACACAAAACTGAATCCTTACACTCTCACACCCTACACACTCTACACTGTCACTGTTCACTCCTCATTGACACACACATATTTCTAAAATAGTCTACACACTCACACACCCAATTCCATTTTCCTATCACTGATTTCATATGTATGGACACACACAAATTGTATCTCACACTCTCACATTGCCCTATCCTCATAGCACACACACACACACACACACACACACTTGTGTATCATTGACACACTCACATTGGTTCACTCCTCTTACACACACAGTCCTACTCACACTGTTTTCACACTCCCTCACACCCCTCAACACAAACACACACATTATATATATCCCTTTATATGTATGTATGTATATATATATATATATATCCTAATCTATATATATATATATATATATATATATATATATATATATATATATATATATATATATTTATATATATATATATATGTAAAAAAAATATATGTATATATGTATATATGTAAATATATATATATATATATATATATATATATATATATATATATATATATATATATATATATATATATATATATATAATGTGGGTAATAGTTACTAGTGTGTATGTGAATGTGTAGTAGAAATTTTATTAGCCTATTTGTATTTGGCCCATGGCCTATGTGGATGGCCTATGGCATGTGTGTATCACTAGGATAGGTGACTTGTATGATATTTAGCTAGTTGACCTAGTTTGACTTCTAGAGTTGACCAAGTTGACCAAGAGTTGACCTTGGTCTAGATCGACCTAGAATTGACTGGTTAAGCCTAGGTTTGACCAACCTAGACTAGTTTGACCTAGTTTGACTTAATTAGACTAAAATTGACCTAGTTTGACTGTTAGGGTTGACTAGAGTTGACCAAAGGTTGACTTTAGCCTAGATTGACCTCAAACTTCATGTAGATGCATTGTAGCAGTCTATTTTCTTATTTTAGACTTTTTGTGACTTGTACTGTTCTATAGGAGACAGACACCACTCCTCGGACAATATATTCTCTTTAGATATTCAGGATATCAGGCGAGTACATTCTCTGATCATTTCATATCTTGTTTAGGATTATATCTCCTGCTTTAGATTATCTTACTTGATGCTGACACGTTGGTAACACGGATTAGTACTATATGGATCCCTTCATGAGATGTTATCCCTCTCGGGAGCATCAGATACTCTTGTCTCGTGTGTTTCACTTACATCATGTATCTCTTGCTTCTATTGTCACGACCCGCACTCGGTTTTCGGACGCGAGCTCGTGAGCAAGCCAGCTACGTATCGAGCGGACTCCAGCCCGACTCGAGTACGTATAAGCTGTCACGGTCATGGGTATCATGTCTAATCTAAACTGTATCTCAATCCACATGAATCATATGAACAAGAATGAACAAGTATGGGTCATGGTCTGCAGCCCATTAGCATATTGTTCGATTAGACTCCAAGAATGATATGAGTCTATAAATAAGCAGAGTATATCATGGTACTGAATATAAAGCACAAAAGGATAATAAAAAAATATCACAAGCAAATACCTGTATCATGCATCGCAATCCTGTACCATCCCGCTCTGCTAACTAACTCCATACAATCGCTAAACCTGAAGAGATCATCAGGTCCTCAGAGGACTAGCAAGATACATAAAACATGCCACTATGACAGTAAATAATATGCATAAAGGGAATGACAGAAATATGACACTCTACTTCTAAACAAATACATGACGACGCAACATCAAGGACAATGTTCAACACTTGGGCTAATAGACAGAGTACCATGACAATCGTAGCGCATCCGAAACTAACGACCAACAGAATAATCACAATCGCATCTCCTCTGAGAATAACGACCAACAGAATATCACAACCGTAGCACGAAACTAACGGCCAACAGAATAATCAATACAACCAAAGCTCATCTGAACTACCGGCCAACAGAAACTATCATATAGCCCGCATGCCTAGTAACTGTCCTCTATGTCACAAGGAACTATACATGTGTCCAGTCAAGTCGAATGAAGTCAAGTACAACTAACAGGTCAAGACATATCAAGTGAATGTGACTTGCGACAAGGCAACACTATCAGGACCTATACATGAATTAGAGTGATATACAGAAGGAAAGAAATAACGTATGTGCACATAAAGTGAGAAAAATAGTAATGGCACGAACAAGAGAAGCAAGAACCGAATATGACAAAAAAGAAACAACAATATAGAAAATGCATAAAATACTGTATAGTGGGCAAGGTATACTTGCCTGGTGGCAGTGCAAAGAACCAATAAAATACCGTCAACTGGTAAGCCATACAGTCCAAGTCATCACAACTGTCTCCGAAAGCTGAAACAAACATCGCCAACATTCTCAGAATAGTCAAATTAGCTAGGATTGCATGTCCTTAAGTCCAATTCTGGACACAGGAAAAAAATGGTAATTTCGGGCAAAAACGATGTTCGCCGTTGGATTCGCTTTGCACCGAAAAGCGTGCCAGAGTCAATGGTCTCTAGAGTCGTCAAACTACATGTCTACGGATCCGGTTTTTCGATACGAACCCAACCGTATGTCCAAAGTTGGATTCCGGCGGGCCGTGCACAAAATCGTCCGTTGAGTGGAACTGTGGGGACCGCAAAACGGTGATTTTGTCAACAGTCTCAGAATTGGACCAAACTTGGCATACAGGACCAGAAAAACGATACGGTCCTGCTGGCGTAAGTTTCGTCTCGATCTGACGAGCGTGCATAAAGTAATTGAAGAATTTGCAAAGTGCACGATACGGTGAATTTCGACGGATACGCATCAAATTCGTCGCGCACACGCGACCAATTTGAATTTCGTCAAAGCCCACACGACCACATAACCATTTCACAGCTTTTGATGCGTTCGGTTCACGACCACGTCGTCCGGATTGGCGTGACGCACGTCGTGTGGAACAATTTCAATGTTTTTAAAACAGGTTTTTCTCAGTTTTTGGAAATCGGATTACTCGACGCACAGTCGATGAAACTAATCCCTACAAAATGGGTTTTTTAGCCCTATAGGTTGTCTTTAACTGCCTTCATGTGGATTTCGAATTCGATCAACGGTTCGACCGAGACAGGCCTTCAAAGTTGGATGTCGGGGCAGTCACACGCACTGTCCTGAAAATAGGATTTTCTCCGACTTCTAGTCGATTTTTCGGACAACCCCGCACGTTTAAATTTAAAATAAATGAAGGAGATTGGAGTCCTACATGTTGTGAACATACCAGAGGAGACGAATCTTGAAATGGGCGATCGAGCGTCGCGAGATCCTACCGCGAAGTAGTGCTCGAGGTTGCCCTGTCCCGCGTTTGTTCTGTTCTAGGCCGCGCCCTGTGGCCGGCTCCGACGACCCGCGCCGCCGCGCGTGGCGGTCCTGGGTGCGCACAGGCGTCGGGGTGGTTCGTCCATGGTTGGGGTGGCGGCACGATGGTTGTTAGGGTTCGGGTATGCTGCACTCTCCCTCCCTCTCTTTCGTTTTATACGCTCGGTTTCTTCTCGGTTTGCTTCAGGAATAGGGGCTCGGGGGAAGCCTGTGGGCTGAGGAGTATTGTGATGGGGCTTCGGGTGTTCTGCTGTTGGGGAGTGGTTGAGCCTGAAAACTCGGGCTGGGCTCATAGGCCGTGGGCTGCTGTGGACTTTCTTATTCGTATATTATATACATAGGTTTAATTACCTATATATATATATATATATATATATATATATATATATATATATATATATATATATATATATTTTTTATATATATATATATATATATATATATATATATATATATATATATATATACATACACCTATATTTAAATACCTATATATGTACATATACGTATAATCATACAATATCTATATACACACATATATACCTATATATGTATATATACATATAACCAAATAATATTTATATACAACCATATATATCTATATATATATATATACATATATAACCAAACAATATTTATATACAACCATATATATCTATATATATATATATATATATATATATATATATATATATATATATATATACATATATAACCAAACAATATTTATATACAAACATATATATCTATATATATACATATATAACCAAATAACATTTATATACACACATTTATGGCTATGTATATATGCTTATATAAAATCTCCATACAACCTAATAAATCCCTATAACTAAGTAAAATAGCAATAATAAGGTCAATCATAATGATAGTAAAATGAGCTAAACCAATGATAGGTGTACATACCAAACATATATCTAATCAACCATCCTCAAGGATCCACAAGGTATCATAAGGGAATTATTTACCATATACAAAATAAAAATAACCTTTAATAGCAAGAACATATATAGTTAACCACCCTACGTGAAATTGCCTTCTACATACATGGACGTCCTGGGACTCACTATAAAGCCTACACGGACTTTGGCTCGGTTCGGGGCCAGTCCGGACAATTTTGGTATAACCGAATTTCCTAAAAGCCAAAATATTAATAAATAACTAATTAAACCATTTATAGGGATTAACTCGCAACTTGGCCTGGTTTTCCTAGTTAGGGCATTCATATGGCTCGGCCTTCTCTACCAGGGCTAATACACTAGTCAAAGCATGCCACTGCACTACCCGTGCCATGATTCTTAGTTGTCTGGTACTTCAAAACTCAACCATTGCTAAAATTATCTACCATAATAATTAACAAAATAATTATTTATAAAATCTAAAAATCACCCTCTAAATCAAATAAATAAATAAAAAAATTATTTTGAAATTTTTTCCGGGAAGGGGAGCTACATCTATTATCATGAATCTTCGGGAATAAGCTAGTGACTCATGTACTCTCATGATCATCGAGCCTTCACGAATCAATTCATGAATCACCCTATACGGGTCAAGTAGTATAATCATGAATCTTAACGTAACTTGACTGGATCCTTGTGTATTGATTGGGGATGGGGGAGTATAAATGAACATGTGGATAAATCCAAGTAGTGTAATCATGAATCAATTCCGTAGTGTAATCATGAATCAGTCCTAGCCATTCATATGTTTATCCTGTACTCTGAATCACTATCACTGTCTCTCCTTTATATATCATAGATATTTACTTACAGTCTCTCTTTTACATTATGCTATTCTTTCAGTTTCCTGTATTTTATTCTCTAGCATGATTATATTTCCTTTCCTGCTATGACTTGTTGAGATATATTGTGCTCGCTCCTGTCCTGACTGGACCTGTTGAAATATTACAGAGGATGAGGACGAGGCGTGCTGTCCCACTTATTATGGGGCTACCCTAGATGACAGTACCGACCTGGACCAGCAGCAGGAGCCTTTAGCTGTGGACGACACTCCACTAGACTAGGATGTTTCTTATATTTCATTTTGGGATGACTGTATTATGATATTTGGGATTTGTGGATTGGTTATGTCAGTAGACACTTAGACTCTCTGGTTGTTTTCTGTGGATCTTTTCTTTCTGTATTATCTATCTATCTTCTATCTTCATTCTGCCTTAGATGTGATTGAGAACTGTATATTGTTATGTCACCTCCATTCGGAGAGTATATACTGTACATGTACCTTTATACTGTTAGTTGTATGACCTAGGACAGCGTTCTACCGCCGACACTGCGGCGTAGGCTGGACGTACCTACGTCTCGTGCCCTTACTCTAGGGTGCGGGTCGTGACATCGAATAGACCCTTTATGTTCGATAATTACTGGTCGAACAACTCCCTACTGTTCGACCATTACAGGTCGAACAACGCCCTTCTGTTCGACAAGTAAAGGTCGGACGTTTTGTACAATAGTTCGACCTGTAACTGTCGAACAGAAGAATTATGTTCGACCTGTAGTGGTCGAGCCGTAGAATTTTGAGCAAAAAAAATTGTAGATCTGAGTACTGTAGCTCCCCTTCCCGGAAATGTTTGAATTAATTTTTTTCTATTTATTGGATTTAAATGGTGATTTTTAAAATTTGTTTTTATAGATGATTATTTAGTTAATTATTATGGTAGATGACTTTAGACATGGTTGAGTTTTGAAGTACCTGACGACTAGGAACCATGGCACGGATAGTACAGTGGCGTGCCTAGACTAGTGTATTATCCATGCCAAGGAAGACCCAGCCATATGTGTGCTCTAACTAGGAAAACCAAGCTAAGTTGCGACTTAACTCCTAGAAATAGTTAAATTGTTATTTATTTATTATTAGATTATTGACTCTCAGGAGACCCGACTGTACTATTCTGGCACAGACTTGACCCAAGCCAGTCCCAACTCATGTAGACATATCGAAACGACCATGTAGATGTATATGGTAATTGTATTGGTATTTTACTTTTATGGCCAAGTAAATAATTTATAATAGTTATATAGGATATATATATAAATTTTATATCATTAAAGGGATAATATTTTATAAATAATGTCTTTATATATTCTTTTGGAATCAGCAGGTTAAATACGATCTTGCCTGTATTTGATTATATGTACATACATTTATTTAATTTAATTACAGATGTATACACTTATAATAGTTTAATTATATATTGATTATAAGTTTAGTATTTATATCACATAAGGTTTGTCATACACTTGAACATGGAAATTCACTATTATTGTATATATATGAATGTTAACTTTTTTACATTAGTGTCAATAATGTACTTCTAACTTGTCGGTAAGCAGGAGATTCACATGATATTGCTTTAGTTTTGCTTGAAGTGGTAATGTTAAGTATTCTATGCCTGGCGTATTGTCGCCATACACTTGAACATTAATTTATCCTGTAAGAATCAATACTTGCAATTCCTATTACTTTCTTTTGTCTATAGGATCAGGTTATGGTTCCAGCATTCATGATGCTCCTGGTGTAGAATCATATCAGTTAACAATATAGAGGAGAGGGAAATTATCTATTGGAGGAGAGCCCACCCGACACTTTCCAAGACCCAGCCCCTCTCTGCATAACCAGTTCTCCATAATCCCAAACCCTTCCAAGGGGCCGAGCCAGCCCGAGCAGCCCAAACCCAAATTTTACTATCACTTGGCCCGCACTTTTTCTTTCAACACAACAGCTTAGTGTATATAAATACTTATATGAAAAAAAACCCTAACCCTCCTTCATCCGCCTCTTTCTTCCCATCATCTTCTGCTTCACCTGTGCCACCGCAAAACCCATGCACACCAACCTGGCGAGCTCACCATCATCGCTCACCCCCACCCCTGTGGCGGCCTGTCTCCAACAGTTCACCCGTCTGCAGTGCCGTCGGACGTTCGTCACCAGACGCCTCGTGGCATCACCACTGCTGTGTGTTCTCTCGTACACCGACCGAGGGACCCAGTCGGCCGACTTCCCCATCACGCTAAGCGCAAGTCGACAACAACTCCGTGCGGCCCGGATGTCGTCCTCACCACCTTGGTCTTCATACGACGTTCGTCGTTGTCGTCGCCACCGAGTCATCGTGTCTACCACGACCCTCGGCTAGCCATCTTTAGACGAGCTACGTCGTCCGCGTATCTGACGGTCGACCTATCCAAGGTCTCCATTGCACGAAGCCAGACACATTCATGCCACCATCAAGTGTGGACACCGACGGTCGGCCTCAAGCCAAGTCCTCCACCAGGAAACGACAAGCTTCTACGTGCGGACCTAACAACAACTCTGGGCCGACGCATATGGTGACAAGTTGGCGCTCCTTCACACAGAATGGTGTTCTGCCGAGCAGAGGCTCAAAGAACACTACCGAGTACTGACGAACCTAACTCGATCGGCGTCCCATCCTTCGACCACTATTTCGGTGACGCGTCGAGCGTCTCTAACTTAGACCTAAACTCAGTCCAGTGCCAGAACCTTGCGGCCACTCCACGTTAACTCCAACAACTTTGGGCCAAAGCTAGCTTCGGTGAGTCCCCTCCACTCTTACTTCTTACAACTTCCGTAGCTGGTTCACGTGTGAATATAGAAGTGGGAGGCTTAAAGCTACTAGAATAGTGTCTCTCTTTTCTCTTTGGTATATACATATAGAGTTATGAATAAATGCATAGCTAACGTATGGAATAGTGTAGGCTGGGAACATAAGCAATACTAGTATTAGTGCTCATAGGAAATAGTGCCATTTCTTCTCATTGATGAGAAACATATAAAATAAAACCAGAGACCTGTTATTGACAGCTGAGTGTCGTGGCTCCATTTGTAAGGGATAAGAGCTTGATGATCCTGGGTTCAAATCCAGATTTGAGTCTTGGAAGATATTTTTGGTTCCTTCCTTTTTAAATTTTTTCCCTATTAATCATCATGTTTAATGCTGTCCACCTTAATGTAATTATACTACCATTGCTATCAGGATCCAGTACTTGTGCCATCAATGCCTTATGGTTAATAAACTTGAGTAGCACTAAGTGACTCTAGTAGAATAATTAATATGTTGGTGGTGTATTTGATTGATTTCGGAATCCAAAATTGGACATACCGTTGGGTTCGTATAATCAAAACGAATCCGTAGACATGTAGTTTGACGACTTTAGAGACCTTTGACTCTGGCACGTTTTCGGTGCAAAGCGGGTCCAACGACGAACACCGTTTTTGTCCGAAATTACCGTTTTGCCCCTGTGTCCAGAATTGGACTTAAGGACAGGCAATTCTAGCTAATTTGACTATTCTGAGAACATTGGCAATGTTTATTTCAGCTTTCGGAGACAGTTGTGATGATTTGACTCTATGACTTGGCAGTTGACTATTTTGTGGGATTCTGCGTGCAACATCCAGGCAAGATACCTTGCCTTCCTCTACAGTTTATTTACATGCATATTTATATTATTATACAGTTTTATTAGTTGATTATTTATATGTGATTTGTATATCATGCCTGCTAGTTTATATATAGCCTTGTTTATAATTAGCTTTACAGTTCATATTGGATTAGTTTTCTCGTGTATCGTGATTGGGTCGTGTCGTGTCACCTTTTGTACTTGGACCGAGTCGCATCGAGTCATAGGATGAATAAGTCATATCGAAACTGCTGTACCTTGAAATTCTTGAAGCTAACCTGCGAGTCCACATTAGGGACGAGGGTTAGTAGTTAAGCTAACTTGCGACCCCACACCAGGGGCGAGAGTTAGTAAGCTAATCTGCGAGCCCACATTAGAGGCGAGGGTTAGTAGTTAAGCTAACTTGCGAGCCCACACCAGGGGCGAGAGTTAGTAAGCTAATCTGCGAGCCCACATTAGGGGCGAGGGTTAGTAGTTAAGCTAACTTGCGAGCCCACACCAGGGGCGAGAGTTAGTAAGCTAATCTGTGAGTCCACACCAGGGACGAGGGTTAGTAGTTATATGTCCACACCTGCGAGTCCACACAAGGGACGAGGGTGATGCTAGCCTGCGAGTCCACACCAGGGACGAGGGTTAGTAGTATATGGTTCACACCTGCGAGTCCACACTAGGGACGAGGGTGATGCTAGTCTGCGAGTCCACACTATGGGCGAGGGCTAGTAGTTGTTCAAACCTGCGAGTCCACACTAGGGGCGAGGGTTTGAGTATTCGATTGGTTGTCCATTGACATCGTGATATCGTGTTCTCATGTTCTTCTCCAGCAGTTCGCTTAGGCGTAGTGGTTCTTCCAGTCGTGTATAGTCGTATTTTCGTACGGATTGGTCTTTCTCGTTTATTTCCTGTATTTTCTTTATTGCATGGTAAACTGCTAGATAGGCATATTTTTATGTATCTTGCTATGTCTCCTGAGGATCTGATGATCTCCTCAGGTTTAGCGATTGCATGGAGTTAGCTAGTAGTTCTGGATGGCGGAGGATTTGCGGTTCTTACGGGATTCAGGTATCGTTATCGTGTTTATTGTCCGCTCGTGCTTTCATACCTTATCATGAGTTATCCTGTTTCTTGATTCAGTTTTAGACTCTTGTTATTTTCTTTAGAGTCTTATCGGGCATTTAGGCTAGTGGGCTGCAGACCACAACCCATAGTGTTCATTCATGTTTCATATTATTATTGTGGATTGAGATATAGATTTGTTTGCCATGAATTGGCAGTTTTACCCTAGCCTTGACAGCGTTTACGTATTCGAGTCGGGCTGGAGTCCGTTCGATACGTAGCTGGGCTTGCTCACGGACTCGCGTCCGAAAAGCGGGTGCGGGTCGTGACAAGTACAACTTCATATTTACGATTTTGAGCAAAATTCACATAAACTGAGTACATTTACAGAGTTCAAAATGAGCACAGAATGGACACTACAGGTTTCAGTAACATGAGCACAGAGTTCATAACAAAGCACAGAGTTCATTAACATAGTTCACAACAGAGTTCACAACATAGTTCATAACATGAGCACAGAGTTCATTAACATAAATCTATGATCTTCGATGCCTTCGACTCCTACTAGTAGCGCCCCCTTCGAAGATTCTGATGGTTCTTCAGACACGATCTTCAAAGCACGATAGGCGCCGACTAAAGCTGGGACTAGTATCGATGTGTCTAGACCCTCTTCATTCTCTACCCATTGCTGGTAGACCGGCTCTAAATACCCTAAAGTATTTCTGATCATTTCCCATGGTTGTGGGCCTGCCTGGGTAGATGTAGTATCGACGGTGGTAGAGATGTTCTTCGGATCCTGGATGATAGGATGTGAAAATGTCCTATACCAATGCATATAATCGTCTGAACACTCCCATGCGGGATTTGCAGCTCGCCCGCGGGCTTCGGTCGATAGTACATGGCTGCTCCAGAATCGGAAGTAGCCTCCCAAAACATCCCACGTCAAGTTGTACTTCTGGCTTGTATTTCCCCGACGGACAATACTTGGAATCAAAGAAAAATCAGGTATCTTCTGGAGTAAGCCAAATTGTCGAAGCATGCGGTCTGGATGATACGGCTCTACACAGTCAAATACACGTATGCATCCGTAGTAGAAAGTGACATTGTCCCGAGGATAAGAGTCCCTCATCCCATTGTAGGGTGTCCAATTGACCTACATCATAAAAAACATAATTACTAATACATAGAACACATAAATAAATGACGTAAAAGAATATAATAATACTCACACTATGTACTTGTAGATTGTCCAAAACCTCCCTCAAGGCCAATACCCGGTCGGCAGTTCCTGCAGAATGGGATCTATTGGCCCACCTCAAAGCAAGTGGATCGCCCAACTTATAATTGACATTATGGGCTGGCCTTGTGAAGGGAAAATACTCGTATATCCAGGCCTAGAAAAACAAATGTCGAACATATAAACAAAACATAAATATCGAGCATATAATAACATAAAAACATACATATAAGAAGGAGAGATAGCTACATCCAGTAACGTCAGATATCCACATATTTGTCGCACCCCACTCCGAGATGCTAAACCAAGCTGTCGATACAAGTATGCTAGAGCAGCTGCACCCCAAGCATACTCATTGACGCGGTTGACCGTCTCCAGAAGACTGAGAATTTTTGTGTCCACACGTGTGCCACTATTGTCTGTAAATATTGTGCATCCAAGCACAAACCATAAATATGCACGGGCTGCACGTCTTCTTTTCCTCTCATCCCTACTGGTGACATCTCCACTAAATCGTGAACGGAGCTACTCCAGCCGGACCGAGCTACCTCTCTGGCCCTGAAGAGCATCGACTGCCTCCCTTTCTGTCACCCCCAATAATCTACTGATCATTTTCTTAGGGTCCTTCGGTCCCCTTGTCGACTCTGGTACAACCACAGGTAATCCACTAACCGGGAGTCCGGTAAGACAAAATACATCATCCAACGTAATTGTCATCTCACCGAATGGCATATGGAATGAGTTGGTCTCCTGTCACGTCCCGATTCCGTAGAATAGATAGTCGTCCCCCGGGCGTGATGCCGTGCGAACCTAAGTTGCGATCGCACAAGGCATAGTCATAAGGTTATCCGAAACACAACATCAAATTAGAGTACGCAGAGATAATTGATTGACACATTTGAAATAGAAGTAAACTTTTCATTGATAATAAAACTTTATTTATATTGACTCTATTACAATCATTGCCGGGCGGGCTACAACATGACTCGACTTACAAAATGAATGCTGATGAGATAGTCGTTCCATACATTATATCCTTTTTTACAAGCAAAATAGTTATACTTTCCACCTACGATCGAGGGAAGCCGAGTCGCCATTTGTCTTCTTTTGTACTGAGTGTGGAGTCTTCAAAAGAAATTCAGAAACAAGCCTTTACACGGACGAGGCTTCAAAAGTGTCCACGCTGCCTTGAGATTTAAGTGGCACGTCCTTCGGGATTCGGGGTACCTGCGTGGAGAGCGAGGATCAGTATATTACACTTTGTACTGGTGCGTGGCTATTTCAATTCCAAGCTCTCATTTGGTTGAAGAGTTTATATGACTTAGTTCATGAATGTTTCTAACTATCCTAATAAATTTCAACAAGCATACGACAAGCATAATGTAAAATACGTTGGAATTTACCCACGGCGGACCACGCCGCGCCTTATGAAACTTACTATATTCTTCCCTGTCAATTGTTATCATTTTCATACCAAGTGCAATATTACGTGTGGTTTGTCACTGGCTCCCAGAGCCATCGTGGACTCCTCTAACTTTTGTTAGACGGGGTCCTTTCAGCACGAGTAGCGAGCTCCGCTGCAAGTCCTCGCCTAACCGGTGCCCAGCACAGCTAATTACTTGTTTCCTTTTTCGGCCACAACGGTCCCGTGGCCTCGGGTTGCCGTACGGGAAAACACTCACCTTGTCGACAAGTTGTCCGTGACCGTGCAAAGACATGTTTTTAGTTATTAAGAGATATCCTACATTTTCTTTGAAAACTTGCTCATACATTCGTGTTCGTGCCCTTACATTTATCCTTTCATTCGCAACAACATTATTGATTGACCTAAGAAGGGGTCGAGAAGGGAAAGGTCAGCCACTCACCTTGAGTTTACTTCAGGCGAGAGAACTTATTGGTCGCGCTAGACGTCGCCTACGTGATTACCTAAAATCGTACAAGCAACCGATTAGAACACTGTATTATTCAAGAAGTTCGATAGAAAATGCGAGTTCAAAATGCAAGCCATGAAAACCATCGAAAACATTCACGAAAATGCATTCAGAAAACAAAGCCAAAATCAACGCAAGTGGCGTGAAAAGCAGAGCAACGAGAGGTCTCTCCCGACTCAGTCGCAGAGTCAATCCTTGAGACGCAACCCGCTGAATATGGGACTTGGTTCCAAAGAAGCCATTCCATAACGGAGAATGGATCTTAATTCAACCGTTCCCATTCGATCGACTTGATCGATCCCGACCTATCGGTCCCGATCGAATCGATAGCGACAGTGTTCCTTTCTCGCACATCCCGTGGACGGAGAACGGGACACGATGTAGGGATGGAGCCCTACACCATAACCAACTAAGAAAAAGTTTCATCCTCGAAACTTAAGAACATAACCTACCTCTATGAAAATAATGAAGAAAACTTTTTCTTCATCTCTGACTCGAGTTCCCATGTCGACTCTTCCGCCGCATGGTTCCTCCAAAGTACACGAACAAGAGGGATCGCTCGATTTTGCAGCAACTTATCCTTGCGTTCTAAGATTTGAACTGGCTCTTCAACGTAGGATAAGTCGGACTTCAGCTCCAGCTGGCCAAAATCCACCATGTGGCTAGGGTCGTGCACGTACTTCCGCAATTGAGAGACGTAGAAGACATTGTGCACACCTTCAAGCGCCGGCCGTAGGACAATTTTATAGGCTACTAGGGCGACCCGCTCGAGTATTTCAAACGGCCCAACGAATCTCAGACTCAACTTTCCCTTCGTGCCGAACCGAGTAACTCCTCGCATGGATGACACCTTTAGGAACACGTGATCGCCCACCTGGAACTTAAGCGGTCTTCGATGGGTGTCGGCATAGCTCTTTTGCCGACTCTGTGCAATCTTCAGTCTTTCCCGAATCAGCTTGACCTTTTCCACAGTCTGTTCTACCAGCTTCGGGCCGAGTATCTGTCGTTCCCCGACTTTATCCCAGCAAATGGGCGATCTGTACTTCCGGCCGTATAAAGCTTCATACGGCACCATTTGGATGCTGGACTGGTAGCTATTGTTGTATGCAAATTCGACCAGCGGTAGGTGGACGTCCCAGCTTGATTTGAAGTCAATTGCACAAGGTCGTAGCATGTCTTCGAGAATCTGATTAACGCGCTCCGTTTGGTCGTCGGTCTGAGGATGGTAAGCTGAGCTGAGCTGCAACTTGGTATCCAGCACCGACTGAAGGCTACTCCAGAATCGCGACATGAACCGTGAATCCCGATCAGAGATGATGGATACTGGAACTCCGTGCAGCCGTACTATCTCGTCAAGATAAATCTGCGTCAGGCGATCAATGCTCCAAGTAACTTTGATGGCAATAAAGTGCGCTGACTTGGTTAATCGATCGACGATGACCCAGATGGCGTCGTTCCCCCGTAGTGTCTTCGGCAGGCCAACAGTAAAGTTCATAGTGACGTGATCCCATTTCCACTCTGGAATAGCAAGGTTCTGCATCTCTCCGCCCGGTCGCTGATGCTCAGCTTTCACCTGCTGACAGGCCATGCATTGTGACACAAAGAGTGCCACATCTCTCTTCATCCTGTGCCACCATAAGGTCATACGGAGGTCCTTATACATCTTGGTACTGCCTGGATGCAAGGTATATTTCGCATAATGTGTCTCCGACATTATCTCCTTTTGTAGTTCTGAATCATCTGAAATACATAGTCGGCCATTCAATCTCAGCACGTCGGTCTTATCTTCCATAAAGTCGGTCACACTACCTGTTGGAATTTGCTCGCACATTTTCTTCAGGTACGGATCATCCTTCTGAGCGGTCATGATCTTTTCCAGCAAACTCGGCTCTAACTGCAGCTGCGCCAACCGTACATCCCTGAATCGAACCCGGAGGTCGATATCTATTTCTTCTAGATCTTGTAGTATTCTACGGTTGATGGATAGCGAGGCAAGATATTTTTGACTTAGAGCGTCCGCCACAACATTTCCCTTGCCCGGAGTGTAGTCGATCGTCAAGTCATAGTCTTTGATCAGTTCGAGCCAGCGCCTCTGTCGCAAGTTCAATTTCTTCTGGGTGAAGAGATACTTGAGGCTCTTGTGGTCGGTATAGATTCGCACGCCATGCCATATAGATAGTGACGCCATAATTTCAACGTGAACACAATCGCCGCTAACTCCAAGTCGTGCGTAGGATAGTTCTTCTCGGGCGGCTTCAACTGTCTGGAGGCGAAGGATATCACCTTGTTTCGCTACATGAGCACACATCCCAAGCCCTGGCTTGAAGCATTACTGAATATCTGAAAACCCTCTGGCCTATCCAGAAGTGCGAGTATAGGTGCCGAAATTAGTTGCTGTTTTAGCTCTTGGAAGGAAGCTTCACAGTCATCCGACCACTCATACACGACTCCCTTTTGAATGAGGCGAGTCAATGGCGATGCAATCTTCACAAAGTCTTTCATGAAGCGTCGATAGTATCCCTCCAAACCAAGAAAGCTTCGAATCTCAATAGCAGACGTAGGCCGCTTCCAATCAGCAATACCAATCAGCAACAGCTTCCACTTTCTTCGGATTGACTGCAATGCCTTCGGACGAAATGATGTGACCAAGAAAGGATACGCTGCTTAGCCAAAATTTGTACTTACTCTGCTTTGTATACAACTCATTCTCTCGAAGTGTCTGGAGCACGGCCTGTAGATGTTCTGCATGCTGTGTCCTGTCCTTCGAGTAGACGAAAATATCGTCAATAAAGACTACCACAAATTTATCAAGAAAGGGTCAAAATACCCGATTCATCAGATCCATGAAGGCGGCAGGGGCATTCGTCAGGCCGAATGGCATCACCAAGAACTCGTAGTGGCCGTACCGAGTACGAAAGGCTGACTTTTGCACATCGTCTGACTTGATCTTGAGTTGATGATAGCCCGAGCGGAGATCAATCTTCGAAAATACCAAGGCGCCTTGCAGCTGATCTAATAAGTCGTCTATGCGGGAAAATGGGTACTTGTTTCGAATGGTGACCTTGTTCAGCTCTCGGTAATCGACGCACAGACGTATGGACCCATCCTTTTTTTTATGAACAATACGGGCGCTCTCCACTGTGAAACACTAGGCTGAATAAATTCTCTGTCGAGTAACTCTTATAACTGGACCTTGAGTTCCTTTAGCTCGGCGGGGGCCATTCTGTATGGGGCCTTGGAAATCGGTCGAGTATCGGAGAATGTATCGATGCTGAACTCGACTTCTCGGTCGGGGGTCATGTCGGGTAGCTCGTCCGGGAACACATCGAGAAATTCTGCCACAACGTCAGTCTGACCCGCATTTGCACCATCCTGTCACATGTCTCGGACAGATGCCAAATAGCCTTCGCACCCAGAATGAAGCATCCTCCGAATGGAAATTGCCGAGATCAGCATGCAGGTCGACGCCGCCTCACCACACAAAAAGTAGAATTCAGGCACTCCTGGTATGCGAAAGGTGACCGTCTTTTTGGCGCAGTCTATGGTTGCATTGCACGGCCCGAGCCAATTTATTCCCAGAATGATGTCAAATTCCTTCATTTCTAGAACTATCTCGTCAAGACCGATCTTTTGACCGCTGATACAGATAATCGTATCGGCGCAGGCTAAGTTTGTGAGTATTGGTGTGCCCGAAGGTGTACTTATGCTAAGGTCGAGATCTAATGATATTACAGAAAATTTGTGCTCGGTGGCAAAGTCCACCGATATAAAACTATACGAAGCGCCTGAATCAAATAGTATACGAGCAGGCACATTATTGAAATTTAGTATACCTGACACTACTGTATCTGATACAAGCGCTTAATCTCGAGTCATAGCGTAGATGCGGCCCTGAGTGTTGGGGCGACGGTCTTGGCCATTTTGCGGTGCAGGTTGAGTGGACAGAGGAGGTTGGGGCGCCTGTCCTCGATTCTCTTGACGGTTTTGTTATGGTGGGGTGTTACGAGTCTAACGAAAGCTTGGGTAGTTTTGAGCACTGTGACCCTTCTGTCCGTAAGCGAAACATTCAATATTGTAGGAAAAGCAGTGGCTGGCATGGTGTCTAACTCGCCCACAATTTGTGCACCGAGGTATCATTTTCTGACCCTTATAGTCGCCATTATTTGGACGCTTTGATGCATAGTTGTTGCCTCCCATATGGCTAGGACGTTTGTGATTGGAATTGTGCACAAATCTGAAGCAACGGGAGGGTACTGGCTCTCAAGGCGGAGAGCATGATTCAGAGCATCGCCCGTGGTCTTGTACTCCGGGACCACGACATGCGCACCGATAGAGCATCGTAGACCTACTTCGAACCGTCGCACACGGCACTCCTCTGTAGTCAGAAATGTGCTAGCAAACTTGGACAACTTGTTGAATTCTGCGGAATACTGTTCTACTGTCCGGTTCCCTTGCCTCAACTGCATGAATTCATTCTCCTTCTCTTGACGAACGGCGGAGGAAAGGTACTTGACTTCAAAGGCTTTACGGAACGTGGCCCAAGAGATCGGTGCTGAGTTCTTGTCGCGTCGGATCGCTCGTTTGTGCACGGCCCACCAGTCGTGCACGTTCAACCGTAGTTGAAGTTGTGCACAGGCGACTTGCTTTGATTCTTCAATGCCGAGGAGCTCGAAGTGATCTTCCAGCTCTTCCAACCAATTGATTGCCATAGAAGGGCCTTCGGTACCGCTGAAGGAAGTGCGGCACGCTTTCTTGAATTCTGACACTTCAAAGTTGTACTTTTTCGGTGCCGTCGGTTGATGCTCGGGCTCCTCCGTGTCGACTTCAATGGGTTGGACCGCCGGCATGGTAACAGTAGGCATGGTGACGGCAGGCACAGTCGTAGAAATTCTATTGGCCATGATTGTCTGGACGATCTGCTGCAGAGCATCCAGCTGCTTTTGTTGAAGTTTAGCTTATGCGTCGAAGCGAGCTTCGAACTGTGCCTGTCGTGCCTCTGTCTATTGATGTCAAGTCTCGGATTGGTTCCGCTGCGCCTCCATCATGCGCAGCATCCTTTCGATGGTACTGTTAGAAGGTCCGGCCTGCGAACGATGCGAACTACTAGAGCCGCTAGAAGCGCTCTGCTCTTGTTCGGCCGTGGGTTCCGGCACTTCTGCAATACGAAGGGAAACGAATCAGTCTTAAATTATTACGGACTTATTGTATGGAACAACTTATCTCATCGATACGAGGTCAAAGGTTTGGAACTCTAGACGCGAGGCCAAAGGATGTAAAGTCGTGCTCTGATACCATTATGTCACGCCCTGATTCCGTAGAATCGATAGTCGTCCCCCGGGCGTGATGCCGTACGAACCTAAGTTGCGATCGCACAAGGCATAGTCATAAGGTTATCCAAAACACAACATAAAGTTAAAGTACACAGAGATAATTGATTGACACATTTGAAATAGAAGTAAAATTTTCATTGATAATAAAACTTCATTTACATTGACTCCATTACAATCATTGCCGCATGGGCTATAACATGACTCGACTTATAAAATGAACGCTGATGAGATAGTCGCTCCATACATTACATCCCTTTTTATAAGCAAAATAGTTACACTTTCCACCTGCGATCGAGGGAAGCCGAGTCGCCATTTGTCTTCTTTTGTACTGAGTACGGAGTCTTCAAAAGGAATTCAGAAACAAGCCTTTACACAGACGAGGCTTCAAAAGTGTCCACGCCACCTTGAGATTTAAGTGGCATGCCCTTCGGGATTCGGGTACCTACGTGAAGAGCGAAGATCAGTACATTACACTTTGTACTGGTGTGTGGCTATTTAAGTTCCAAGCTCTCATTTGGTTGAAGAGTTTATATGACTTAGTTCATGAATATTTCTAACCATCCTAATGAATTTCAACAAGCATACGACAAGCATAATATAAAATACGTTGGAACTTACCCACGGCGGACCGCACCGCGTCTTATGAAACTTATCATGTTCTTTCCTGTCAATTGTTATCATTTTTATACCAAGTGCAATATTACGTGTGGTTGGTCACTGGCTCCCAGAGCCATCGTGGACTCCTCTAGCTTTTATTAGACGGGGTCCTTTCAGCGCGAGTAGTGATCCCCGCTGCAAGTCCTCGTCTAACCCGTGCCCAGCACAGCTAATTACTTATTTATTTTTATGGCCGCAACGGTCCCGTGGCCTCGGGTTGCCGTGCAGGGAAACGCTCACCTTGTCGACAAGTTGTCCGTGACCGTACAAAGACAAGTTTTTAGTTATTAAGACATAGCCTACATTTTCTTTGAAAACTTGCTCATTCATTCGTGTTCGTCCCCTTACATTTATCCTTTCATTCGCAACAACATTATTGATTGACCTAAGAAGGGGTCGAGAAAGAAAAGGTCAGCCACTCACCTTGAGTTTACTTCAGGCGAGAGAACTTGTTGGTCGTGCTAGACGTCGCCTACACGATTACCTGAAATCGTACAAGCAACCGATTAGAATACTGTATTATTCAAGAAGTTCGATAGGAAATACGAGTTCGAAATGCAAGCCATGAAAACCATCAAAAACATTCACGAAAATGCATTCAGAAAACAAAGCCAAAACCAACGCAAGCGGCGTGAAAAGCAGAGCAACGAGAGGTCTCTTCCGACTCAGCCGCAGAGTCAATCCTTGAGGCGCAACCCGCTGAATATGGGACTTGGTTCCAAAGAAGCCATTCCATAACGGGGAATGGATCTTAATTCAACCGTTCCCGTTCGATCGACTCGATCGATCCCGACCTATCGGTCCCGATCGAAGCGATAACGATAGTGTTCCTTTCTCGTGCACCCCGTGGACGGAGAACGGGGCACGATGTAGGGACGGGGCACTACATCTCCGGTTGCCAATGTACAACAAACGCACAAATTAGATTTTTGTTCAGCATCTTATACGAAATTCATCTCAAGTCTGGAATTTTGGAATGATGAATCAACTCCTTAAAATCACTACCCCCTTGACCAAACTTCCATGTCTCCATCTTGGTCGTGTGGCACCAACACCTCAATAAGGGCCGTTCAATCCCATTCAAAATCTGGAACGCCACATGAGTCTTGAAACTTGGGATAAGTCGGGGTTCCTTAGGTCTACCGGGACAAGGGCCCGTCAATATATCACTGTCATCACCTTCTTCCTCATCTTCTTCAGCACGTGCTTCCTCATCTTCCTCAGCACGTGCTTCCTCTTCTTCCTCATCATGTGCTTCCTCTTGTTCCTCTTCTTTCTCAACATGTTCCTCATCCTCTTCTTCTCCAGCACATTGCTGTTCGCTAATTTGACTTGCAACAGCTGTTGGACTAGTACGTGCAGCTACCTCTTCTTCTGCAGCACATTGCTCTTGCATTTGAATCGGAGCAACTGTTGTTCCTTTTTGACGACTGCTACATGCAGCTGCCAACTCTTCTAAACGACGCCTCCTATTAGAAGCTGTAGGTGGTCGTCTCCTCATATATGTCATTCATGCTAAATTGAATGAAATATCAAAAATTAAACAATCTATACAGTCAAAATGAACTATTCGACCAACACTGGTCGAACAAATACTTACTGTTCGACCATTACAGATCGAACAAATACTTACTGTTCGACATATGCAGGTCGAACAGAAGTAGGATGTTCGATCACGCAGGATCGAACAAGGACTGAATGTTCGACATATGTCTGTCAAACAAGGCATGAGTGTTCGACATATGTCTGTCGAACATCTGCACAAATGTCCGACTTCGTGTTGTCGAACGTGCAGTTTTCTGCCCGACCAACCAGGCTCGGGCAGAACAACAAAATTCGAAAAATATGAAAACGAAGAAGTTCTTCCAAGAAAATGATGGGTTTTTAAAACCCTAATTCAGTGATCCTAAACGTTCGACTCAGTTCGAAGTAATGGGGAGGTTCGATTTGAAAACTCACCATATTGTTGGGATTGGGGTTTATCTTGGGATCGGTCTTCGGATTGGCCCGCCAATGTAACGAAACGAACTCCTTGTCGTCGAACGGGAGGGGGGTTCGGCCGCTTCGTCTTCGGGACAGAGAAGAGAATGGGGTGTTAGTGGTGAATAAAAATAGGGTGTGTTTTGTTTTGTATAGAATGGGGTGTACTTAGAATTGTTGGTTTGGGAAGAGAGGAGAGTGGGGTGTGCTTAGAAAGGGTATTTCTGTCAAAGAGTGGGGTGTACTTAGTATGTTTTTAAGTTTTATTAAATATATATGGGGTGTACTTAGTAATTGGGGTGTCCTTAGCAAGTCTTGGGGTGTGTATAGCCGGGCCCATAAAACAAATCGTAGGACATAAATCCTACCGAAAATTTGCTTTTGTAACGTAAAAGCCAAACACTTTTAGCATTATATATATATATATAAATATATATATATATATATATATATATATATATATATATATATATATAAATATATATATATATATATATATATATATATATATATATATATATAGAGAGAGAGAGAGAGAGAGAGAATAAGGGAGGTAAGGTGGCTATGTGGCACCCTTCTATGCTATTATCATATACTTGTACACTTTTTAAAATATGATGATAGCATGGAGAGGTGACACGTAGCCACCACCCGTAAGATGGCACCTCACCTCCTTTACTCTCTCTCTCTCTCTCTCTCTCTCTATATATATATATATATATATATATATATATATATATATATATATAAAATCTATTACTTGCATGTATGTCCAATTAGTTATCTTTCGGTCTCGTTTGGTTTGCGGAATCATCGGATTGGGAAATGAAAGTGATTACTTTCCTATATTTGGGTGCCAAAGGAATTAGGAGGAAAGGAAAGAGATTTACAATGGAAGAAAAATTAGGGAAAAAGTGAGTCCATCCATCCATCCAAACAAGGAATCACTTTCCCACACTGAAGCATTCACTTTCCTTTCCAAATTTCTTGACATTTTCAAACATCGGAGTGGAAAATCAATAGAAATTGTAATTTTTCAATGGAAAGAAAATGTCAAGGAATTGATTTCCTTTCCCTTCCATTCCGCGAACCAAACGAGGCCTTCAAGCTTAAAAACATTACTGAAACAGTTCGAGTATTAATCAAGTAAACTATATCGTTTTATAGTTTCGACGGTCAATTTACTTATCTATACTTTTTCAAATGGCTACTAACAATATTAGTCTCCAAGGATAGATTGTTGGATAAATCGTCCAAAGTTATAAGTCGTTTCACTTTCTTTTTAACATTTTGACATCAAATCTCCTCTTTATAAAGAGGTTCATAAATGATTCAAAATGAGCGGTTTAAATTGTATATATATCTTCACATAATTAAAAACTAATAAACAAATAAATTTTAACTAATTATTTAACTATCTAATATTATTTTTACTATTGTATAATCCAAATATCAGGGATATTTGGATTACATAAATTCATAGATGGGATGATAGAGATTGTTAGATAAGAATAAATTTGTATGTGGATAAAAAAATGTCATTATCTTCCACTAATTTAAAATTCAAGAATATTAAAAATAGCAATTATTTAATTTAAGGCCACGATATTAATGCCATATTTTTAGAAAACCGGCAAAACCAACTTCTAGTACTCCACGTGTCCCCCCCCTCTCTCTCTCTCTCCCTCTCCCTCTCCCTCTCTCTCTCCCTCTCTCTCTTCTGTGTGTATTTCTTAATATTTCTTTTGAGTCCAACTATCCACACCCCACCCCTTACTAAGCACACCATAAACAAAAAAATAAAAATAATAATTCCTATCATACCCACACCCTCACCCTCCCCCCCTGCTGCCCTCCCGGCCCCTCCTCTTCCTCCTCCTCCTCCTCTTTCTCCCCCTCCTCCTCCTCCTCTTCCTCCTCCTCCTCCTTGTAGAAGCTTTAAAAATACTAAAGAATGCATTGCGTCATTCACAAATGGTGCCAGTCCATATCCATCAAATAACGTTCATCATCAAATAGCGCTCAGCAACAAATGGCGCATCTAATCAAATGGCGCCTGACTGCCACGTATAAACTTTCTCGAGAATCTAAGTCGTCAGTCATAATGACTGACAACACAAAAGTCGAGAAACATTCCTTCGAATCCCGAGCGCACGGCGCTCGAGGAGGATTATGTCAGATCGGTCATAATGATGACCGTCAGTTAGTTTGCGCTATTTATCATTAGCACAAAGTGGCCAACTCCTCACAGAATCAATACTAAGTGCATTTCACCAATTGGCGTTCCTCAACAGTGTGTGCCATTCATCAACTGGCGCCAATCATTCAACTATCATCCAGAAGCAGTTAGGATGACGTGGCACATATGCCACTAATCTCGAAGAACGTACATGCAACATTGTCCACGACTAAGCGCACTTCTATCACAGAATGCTACGCGTCTCATGCTGTTAAGCTAACCATTTGCACAAATGGGTGAAACAGAACATGGTGCGCCAAACAATGTTGCCAATTATTGTAACTGCCTGGCAGATATCACAAAACTCTATAAAAGGAGTTTAAAATCACTCTTCAATGCATTATTTATGATCATAACTTTCTGACAAAGTTGCCGCAGCACGTTCCAGAGCTTTTCTCCTCCGACCTCGCATCGTCCCAGAGATAAATTAATCGTCTTCTGATCAGATTTCGAAAGTTATACTTTCCCATAATCAAATTGTACTCTTGTACTTTTATTTTCTTAGTTTGTATTAAAGTTTTCTCGGGAAACTTTTGTTCTTGCAAACACTCCTCCTCCTCTTCCTTCTCCACCTCTTTCTCCCGACCCTCATCCTCTTCTTGCTCCTCTTCCTCCTCTCGACCCTCCTCCTCATCCTCCTCCGGGGTCGAAGGTCAGGGTCAAAGGGTCGGAGGAGGAGGAAGAAGGAGGGGTCGGGGTCGGAGGAGGAGGAGAAGGGTGATAGGGGGTAGGATTGACATTTCATTTATTTATTTATTTTGGTTTGGGGTGTGCTTAGTAAGGGTTGGGATGTGTATAGATTCACCCATTTCTTTTTTTCTTCTTCTTTCTTCTAACCCTATCATTCCAATATTTTTTCTCCATATCAATTGATTTTATTTATAATTGGAATTTTTTTTCCATAAATTACCTGCAGAAGCAAGAGATGGAAATTGAAGCATTTGAAGCAATTATGATGGATGAATTCAAAGGTATTCCTTCTCGCTATAGTAATTTGGTTGAAAATTTTGTTTTAATTTGCTTTTATTTTGCATAGCAGAGATTGACTACATTAAGAAGGGACTAGACACTAAGAACTGGTGCTTCCATATCACTCTTAATCCACATGTCAGATTATTTTTAGAGATCTAGAACTTTATTGCAAAAGAATGAGTCTTTATTCGTCATTATTCCGCATCTCTCTTTCTCTCTCTGTCTACTATTGCTAAATATTTCTACTTTTTTCTAACCATAACGTCCAATATTTTTCTCCCAATTAATTGATTTTATTTGGAAATAATTCCCACAATTACGTGCAGGAGCAGGAGATGAAAATCGAAGCATTGGAAGCAACCCTGCTGGATGGAATTCAAAGGTATTCCTTCTCGCTATAGTTATTTTGTTGAAAAATTTGTTTCAATTTGCAATTTTGCTTGGCAGAGATTGACTACAGTTGGAGCGAACTAGACATGAAGAACCGGTGCTTCTAGATCACTCTTAATCCATATGCGAGATTAATTTTAGAGATCTAGAACTTTATCACAAAAAATGGGTCTTTGTTTGATTTTAGTTTTGGAGATCTAGAAATTTATCGTGGAGAAATGAGTCTTTGATTGATTTTAGGTTATTTGATTTGTAAAATCTACAATTTTTTATCATCAATGTTGTATGAACATGATTACAACATGACACGAATCAGACACATGACACTGGCAATGCAAGGACTATGGCTTATCCTAATGGGGTTTGCCATTTTGGTGTGTCTTTGTTGGTGTCCATAAAATGTCCAATACAACTCCACATGAACACGACATCGGTCACATTGTTTTTTATTATAATCTTAGCAGTCTAAGTGGTAATTTTCTTCTCCTTGTTTGTTGGGCAGCTATATATTATCACAACATCGCTTTTGTTCTTTTTAGCTATAATGGCGTAGTCAATAAATGGACATAGTCAATAGATTAAATTTAAATTAAATTAAATTAAAGTTTAAATTGGATTAAACTTTTATTAGATTAACTAAACTTTTAAATATTATTAAAATTTTATTAAACTTTATTAATGTAGGGTACATAAAGTTTTATCAATATATTAGAAATAACTTATAGTATTTTAATACAATTTGTGTTAAAATTGCATTCATATTTAGAATATTTTAGTTAACAATAGATTAAATTTTAATTATATTAGCTTAACTTTTAAATGGGATTAAATTTTCATTAGATTAGATAAAACCTACATAAAGTTTTATTTGGATTAGTTTACATAAAATTTTGAGTTATAAATTTTAAACATAGAAAAATCATTCATTCATATTATATTTTACAAAGTAGATTAAATTATAGATAATAGCTTGAATTTTAAATTAGATTGGATTAACTTAAATTTTAAACTAGATTAAAGTTAAAACTTAGATAAATTTATTGACTTTTAAATTTGAAATAATATATTAAATTTGAAATAGTAGATCAAATTTAAATTATATTAATTTTGAAATAGAAGATTAAGTTAAACTAGATAAATTGTATCTAGAAGATTGAAGTTAAACTACATAAATTTTATCTATACTATACATAATTCAAATAAGAGGGATATTTGGATTACGTAATCTCATAGATCGATTATTTTGATGATATAAATTCTTAGACAAAATTTATTTAAATATGGATAAAATGGTCATTGATCTTCCGTTTGACTAATTTAATATTTGAAACCGTTTTTAACTTCCATCTATTTTTACTTGCAGTCATATTCACATTATTCTACACATCTCTTTAAATATATACTTCCTCCCTTCCTCAGGAAAGAACCCCCCACCCCCCCACCCCCTCTTCTACTTTCGGTTCTTACAAGACAATGCAAGTTACCAATGTCGGCGACTATCGGCCCTTTATAGGTAAGCAAGGATTACCAGTCAAGTCATATTGATAAAGATACTGATAAATAATATTTTATGATTATAATTTTGACAGTTGGTTGATTTCCTATTAAAAATTTAATATTTCTGTTTAGTAAGTTTGAATGGATGTTTTCTTTATTAAATAAGATAATATAAACATTTCTAACTTAAAAAAATATTATATTAAAAAATTATATATTTTTTAATTTAGTTTGGTTGTATGTTATCTTTGATAAAATAGTATGAACATTTGTAAAATGTGTTGCACGCGCATATCTTGTGCCACCACACTAGTATAACTACATCCAAACACCTCTAACTAATTTTGTTAAGATGGAAGTCATTCTTTTTTACTAGGTGGATTTGATTCCACACACGTGTGCGTTACTGGTAAATATAAACCCTATAATTCGTAAGTCTATTAGTTCAATCAACTTTGTCAACAAAAATATATATTATTAATAAAGAAAAAAAGGTTTCTGACCCTAACTCTTACCTTAACCTTCTGAGGTTTCGTGCACTTGGATCCACTGGACATGTGATCGAAGTCGTCCGAAGGAAGCTTCGATACCGGAGAATCCGCGTCAAGTTCGTAGCTTGATTAGCTAGGTGAGCATGGATTGGAGAAAGAAGAGTTTTTAATTCGTGATTGAAATGTTGTTGCTTCAGATTCCAGACTTTGCTAGAGATTTCAAGCTCAGCACCTCGACTTCAAAATGAAGTTCAGAAATGCAACACCAATATATCATGGAATAGTAGCTCCTTGTCATGACCCGCACCCTAGAGTAAGGACACGAGACGTGGGTACGTCCAGCCTACGCCGCAGTGTCGGCGGTAGAACGCTGTCCTAGGTCAAACATCTAACAATATAAAGGTACCTGTACAGTATATACACTCCGAATGGAGGTGACAAAATAAATACAGTCTCAATCACATCTAATGTCACCCCCAATTTCCAAAAACAGGAGTATTTTTGTCATTTTTTTCATTTTTTTATTATTTTAAAATTATTTATTTATTTATTGTAATATTTTGGGGTTATTTGAGTCGGGTTCGAATTTCATCTCAATTCGACTTGAAACGGGGACCCGGGGTAGTGTTGACCCTAGTGGACCCACACACTAGTTAGCCATGGCCCACATGTCATTTATTTTAGTTAGTGACTAGGCTAATTTATTTGTATTAGGATTTATTAGATTAGTGTGTTAGAGTGACCAAACTAGCCCCCGACTTAAAATCCCTTCTTAATGTATTGTTAATAGGCTAGAGGGGGGTGTTTTTGACATTTCAAAAAGGTCCCCAAAGCAGCCCATAGCAGCCAAATGGCCGGCCACCTCTAGGAGGGGATAGGCACAAGCCCCTTTGATATTTCCTATTCTTTTCTATCTCATTTTCTCTCTTGTTCTTCCCCAAAATTCTAGAGAGCAAACCCTAGTGATTTCATCTCCAAATCAACCCCTCCTTCCACCAAATCTTCTTCTTTCCTCCTCTACACCATGAAAGGAAGGTGCTAGCCAAGTTTGGAAGGATTCGGAGCTCGTTTGTGTCCATTTGGAATCTCTACGTGTCGGGAGGCCTTTTCCTTTGAATCTCTCTCCCGGAAGGTATAATCTCTCCTCTAAACCATCCTTTCATGCATATAGATCTATTTTTGACCCATAGGAATAACCCCCATGGTTGTGTGTCCATTTCGTGTCCATTTGGGCACTTGTAGAGGTGTCCTATGTATAGATTTGTGTCCTAATGGGTAAACCCCTATTTGGACACATGGGGAATTATTTATATATTGATTTGGTGTTGTTCTAGCATTTAATTCCAGATTTTAGGGTGTTTAGAGTTGTGTTCTTCTAAGTATCATATTGTATCAATATTAATATCTAATCTATATGTATATATGGTGGTATATATATGTATATCCTTCTCTTTATATATATATATACATGTATATATATATTATGATATACTTGTGTGTGTTCTTGTTTGGTGGGATGGTAATGTGGTCGGCCAAGTTTGGAGGAGTGTAGGAATGGTGTTTGTATATGTGTATGTATGGTAGAGTAGGTGTATGAGGGAATGCTTGTGAGGAAATTAGAGAGGGGGATTAGATGGTTTGAGAGGGTATGAGAGAGGAAGAATGAGGGTGCAAGAGAGGAGGGGGGAGTGCCCTGCTGTACAACAGTAGATAGCCCATGTATCAGTCCCCACAGGGGACTGATTTTGTGCATACTGTAGCAGTGTGCACTGCTACTAGGTAGCAGTGTGGAGAGGGGGAGAACAGTACAGGAGACTTCTAATTCAGCCCTGCAATGGCAGCATGTAGGGACAGCCATAGCATGTCATTCCAGGCCCTTAACAACACAATTTAGCCTTGCATCCACCCATCCTTCCCTCCATCTTTCTTTCATTCATTCCTTCACTCAAACTCAGTCCATACTTCATAGCCTAGGTGCTGTTCCCATTTCCCATGTTAAATCAGTCCTACACACCATTGACAGCAGTCCACATTGCTGTTCTTGACAGACCAAACCATGGGCAAACCAACCTATAGGATCCCCCACATTCCAGCCTATACAACCCCCACAAACCTGTAGTAAAACAATCCTCTTTAGGCCCCTTAAACCCCTCACTTTCTAGTCTACAAATCACCACCATAGTACAGCCTTACATGCCCATGTAACAGTCCTGTTTTACACCATGTTGGCTGTCCATGTGACAGTCCAACATCATCCACAAATCAGCCAAGACAGTGCCATTTTTCCAGCTCTCTAGAGTGTCCTAAACCTGTCCTTTAACTTGCCAAAATAGCCCCCTACATACCCCAAATGACAGCCATAGCCTCCATTTTTCCTGTCACCAAATACACAGCCACATAGCTGCCCACAAATCAGTCCAAACAAGTCCCTTACCTGTCCCCTTATCAGTCAAGATTTTACCTTATTTGCTGTCCAATACACCCCCCTAAACATGTCCATTTTCACAGCCTTGTAGCAGTCCAAAGCATGCCACATTCAGTCCCTATGTGTGAGTGAGAGTGAGTGTGTGTGTGAGCTTTTGAGTATATGTGTGAGGTTATATGGGAGAACCTATATGTTTTCATTTATGAGTTGTGAGTGTGAGTCTAGATTTGGGTGTAGAGTGAACCAAAACCATTGTGAGCCTATGTATATATATGTGTGTGTGTATAGGAGCTATGGGTGAGTGTGTGTGAGATTTAAGTGTAAGCTTGTAGTGTGAGAGTATATGGGTATTTGTGAGTGTGAGTGATATATGAGTATAGCTAGTAGCCTATAGGAGGGCCTATATGTAAACCTATAGTTAGAGCCTATGTGTGACCATGTATAAGTGGGTATAGTATCATGAGTGTTGTGTGTGAGTGAGTGTTAGGGAGATGTGAGAGTGATATGTGATATTGGTAAGGTGTAGGACAAGGTAAAGGGTAGATAACCAACATGTGCCATAAGATGACTTAGATGACCTAGATACTAGGATTTCTTGGTAGGTAATGTTAATATAGGATGGTATCTAGCTATCCTAGGAAGCCTAGGCTAGTATTCCTAGGTTAGAGTGGTATTGTGCAAGGTATTGGTATTTACCTTGGTAAGGTAATGTAGGTAATACATAGGAATAGGGTATTTGAGTTTGGAGTCTAAGATAGAGTTAGAACTTGGTTCCCTTGGTTGGTAATGATCAAATATAGTGCTCATAGACTAGTTTTGACGTCGGTTGACCATTTTGACCAAAAGTCAACAAAGGCCAACCGAGAGTCAAACTTAGCCTTTAAGCGACCAGATTTGACCAAAACCAAACCAGAGTTGACCAGTTGACTGAAAGTCAACAGTTGGTCAACATGTGACTTGTTTGACCTAGGGTTGACTCAGTGTTGACCAGAGTTGACCAGAGTTGACTTTTGACCAAAAGTCAACTGCAAGTCAACCCTTGACCCAAATTGACCTAGTTTGACTTGGATTGATTTCCTGTGACATTGTTTGACCTTAATTGTCCTAGTGTGACTCAGTATGACCTAGTATGACCTAGTTTAGCTTGGTGTGACTTAGGTTTGACCTAGATTGACCTAGAATTCTTTTAGAATGCATTGTAATGCATCTTATTATCATTTTGGACTCATAATGACTTGTACTGTTCTATAGGAGACATACACCACTCCTCGGACAGTATATTCTCTTCAGATACTCAGGATATCAGGCGAGTACATTCTCTGACCATTTCATACTTGTCTGGATTTACATTCTTGCTCTAGATTACTGTACTTGATGCTGACACGACTGTTATCACGGATTGGTACTATATGGATCTCCTTTTGGGATGTTATCCCCTTGTATTCACTAGATACATATTGTGATGTACGTTTCACTTCCATATTGTATTTACTGAATACCTATATCCTTGTATACTCCTTGTGCATATTGTACTCTCATTATCACATGAGTTCCAGGGATAGACCATTGTACACTATTGTATAACATTGTACAACTATTGTATAACATTGTACATCTATTGTATAATATTGTACATCCATTGTATAACATTGTACACTATTGTGCAAGATAACGTAACTGGAGTGGATCCTTGTGTATTGATTGGGGAGGGGGAGTAGAATTGGTTATGTACTCAAATCCTATTGTACAACATTGTATAACTATTGTATATGTCTATTGTACACCCACGTACAATGGAGTTACCATTGCATTTTCCTAGCCCGTTTACATAACCAGATTGTACTCTAAATCACATGTTCCTTACAGTTCTTACTTATCATATTTAGATATTTCCTGTTATCAAATCTCTACTGTTTTTCATATACCTTCTTCTTTCAGTGTTTCATGTACTTTACTCTATTGCATGCTTTATATTTTCTAACTCGATATGAACTGCGTGAGATGTTTTGTGCTCGCTCCCGTCCTGACTGGACCTGTTGAAAATATTACAGAGAATGAGGATGAGGCCTGCGTAGACACCTACTATGGGACAGCTGTAGATGCCATGTGTGACCCGGATTTCTAGCCTGATCCACTAGCTTAGAGACTGAGGCTCCCTAGTCTAGGTTTTCTATTCTGTCTTTGAGATCTGATTGTATATATTATTTCATATTCAGTAGTGGGACCTGTATTCTGGATGTTTGTTGAGATGTTATTTCAGGCACTTAGACTCTCTTGCTGTGATGTATATTTCTTCTATTCCAGTATTTATCTATCTATCTTCCTATCTTTCATTCTGCTTTAGATGTGATTGAGACTGTATATTGCTATGTCACCTCCATTCAGAGTGTATATACTGTACATGTACTTTTATATTGTTAGATGATTGACCTAGGACAGCGTTCTACCGCCGATACTGCGGCGTAGGCTGGGCGTTGTTACGTTCTCGTACCCTCACAGTGGGTACGGGTCGTAACATCTAAGGAAGATAGTATTGAACGATAGGATAGATAAAACTCAGAATCCACAGAGTATAATACAAGACAGAGAGATAGCTGAAACTAAGATAAACATCTCCACAATCCAGAATACAACTCCAATATATACAATGTATCATAACATAAAAATAAATAGAACTAGCCTAGCTAACTAGCCTAGTCTATAGGGGTAGTATCCTCAGCAAGTGCTGGGTCATCCTGAGAGTCCAGCTCAAGTGTGTCATCTAAGCCTGCTCCGTAATAAGTGGGACACTGCTCCTCAAAGTCATATGTAAAATTTCAACAGGTCCAGCCAGGACTGGAGCGAGCACAGTACATCTCACGCAGTTCATATCATAACAGAAATATAATACAGGCAATAGAGTAAGATACATGAAACGCTGAAGAGTATACATGAGTAAAAGAGAAGACTATAATGAAATATCTACTATAAGTAAAGAGCTACAGTGAACTAGTGATTTAGAGTACAAGCTAGACATGTGAACGGCTTGATAATAAACATGAGAGGTCGCACATGACTACACTACTTTGGAAATTATCTGCATGACTATTTATACTCCCCCGTACCCCAATCAATACACAAGGATCCGTTCAAGTTATGTTATTGCACATGAGATTCATATGGGGGCCCATAAATGGGTGTACATGAATATAAACATGGGGGCTCTGTGATCATGAGAGTACATGAATCACGAGAGTGCACATGTATGGTGAAAGCACAAGAGTACATGATAAAAGTGAAACGCACATGACATGATGTATCTGATGCTCCCGAGGGGGATAACATCGTATGAAAAAATCCATATAGTACTAATCCGTGTTTCCATCGTGTCAGCATCAAGTAAAATAATTTAGAGCAAGAAAATACTCCAAGCAAGTATGAAACGGTCAGAGAATGTACTCGCCTGATCTCCTGAATGTTCGAAAGAAAACTACTGCCTGAGGAGTGGTGTCTGGCTCCTAATCAGAACATCACATGTCACAACATGTCTAAAATAATGAAATAAACTGCTACAATGCATCTACATGATGTTTGGGGTCAATCTAGGCTAAAGTTAACTTTTGGTCAACTCTAGCAGTCAAACTAGGTCAACTCTAGTCCAGTTAGGTCAACCAAGGTCAAACAGGTTTAACTAGGTCAAACTAGTCTAGATTGGTCAACACTAGGCCATGTCATCTAGGTTATAGGCCATAGGCCCTATCCCCTAGGTAAATAGCCATACACTAGGCCATACACCGTATATATATATATATATATATATATATATATAAATATAAATATATATATATATATATATATATATATATATATATATATATATATATATATATATATATATATATATTCACATATATGTATATATATATCTATATATATATATATATTTTATATATATATATATATATATATATATATATATATATATATATATATATATATATATATATATATATATATATATATATATATATATATACATAAAAAAAAAATATATATATATATATATATATATACATATATGTGAATATAGTGATATATATATATATATATATATATATATATATATATATATATATATATATATATATATATATATATATATCTACATACACATATAGCAATATGTATATCACATTATAGCTTTACATTACACATATATATTCACATTTACTTATATGTAATTCATATACACATAGAGAGAGCTATGAAGATAAAGGCAATGTGTGTGTGTGTGTGTGTGTGTGTGTGTGTTAGAAAGTGTCAATTACATGTGTGTGTGTGTGTGATACATAGCAATGTGAGGAATGAATGGGTATGTGGGAGTGATCTAATGTGTGTGACAGGTTAAGGTGGATGTGTGTATGTGTATGTGAGGAAAAACAGTGTGTGTAAGGTGAGGAAGTCTGTGTAAACATTCTCAGTTTGTGTGTACAGTGGTAAGGATGTGTGTGTGTGTGTAAATGTCCTAGTGTAGCAGGAATTCCACATATGTGTGTGTATGTGAGAGTGTGAGTGTGTGTGTAATGTGAGGAAAAATCAGAATGTGTGTGTGTGGACTGTGTGTAGGAATAAACAGGAAATCAGTGAACAATAGGGTTCAGGATTGTATGTGTGACAGTGTGGAGGGGTGTGAGAGTGTGAGTTAATTTGGAGTTCAAGTCTCAGGTTTCAGTTTTTCCTGAAACTGATGACAGGTAAACCCCCAACCCAATGCCCTATTCGAAACCCATAGTTCAGAGCATCAACCCCATACATGAAGGTGAACTAATTTATCATTCAACAGCATCTAACAAAAATAATTTAAACAAAAAAAATCAGTTTACAGGGAGATTAAATCTGGGAATGCAATTTAAAACCCAAACCAATAAATGACAGTTTGATAAGGAATGAAACAGTGATCAACCCAAAATCGAATCCAACAACCCAATGCTCAACACAAATCGAAGTTAGCCTATCCATCATTCATCAAATATGTCGGTGAGTCCTATTTAACATTCAATCATCATAAAACAGGAAAAATGAAACCAATTTCAGGAAAAACACATTCAACCAATTGGTATCAGAGAAATATCAGTCCAAGCAGGAATTCGTGAATTCGAATTCAAATAGCCATTAAAATCACAAATAAAAGGTTGGTAATAGGTGCCACACATGTGAGGATACTAGGTAGTGTCTTCGTGTCCAATAACTGGACACGAATCGTGTCCAAAATACCACACGAACCCAGACACCCAACTGTGCACATATAATCATCGTGCACGCGTGCACGCGCGTCTAACACGCGACACACGACACGACACAACTCGTGTTCGTGTCCAGAGGTACGCCTAGGGTAGGTCTAGGTCTGTGTCAGCCTAAAACGTATCCACGTGACACGTTGGCACGACACGAACCCCGTGTCAGTCGTGCCTGTGCACGTGCACAGCCGTCTGCGCGCGACAGCGCACGGCCAGTGCGAGCGTGTTTTCTCCACGTGTACTCCACGACTTGCTCCCAAATTTTGGGAGCATGGTGACAGTCATTGCCCCTTACTTCCCCCAAAAATTCGGGTCTCGACGTCTCCTGTGTCTCGAGTTCTAGCCCTCGATAGGCAGGGCACAGCCTAAGGCTCGTGCTGCGTGTCCAGGTGAAAAATTATGACACAAACGGACACAAAACACCATACAACCTTCACAAATATTCATACACTCATGTATATCTACAAATCTATACAATTAGTTTTCAAAAATACGAAAATAATTTCCTAAGTGGCATTTCTACATACACCTATCATGATACGTGTCCGATACGGACACGAAATGGACACAAATTGTGCCCAAATCTCGGGGACAGCTAGGAAACCCTAAAACCTAGCCTTATATGCAAGAAATTAGGAAAAACAAGGGTTTAGATGATTTACCTATTGAGTATCAATGCTCAAGAAAAGCTTCATAGGAAGTGATTCCAAATGGCAACTCCAAATCTCCAAATGGCACACAAACTGAGGTAATCCTCCAAAATCAGTAAACAAACATAAATTAGATCCTAATGCAAAAGACTAGGGTTAAAAAGAAGTTAAAATGAATAAAATAGGATTTTAGAGCAATGGAAAAATACCTCTCCTTCCAAAATTAGGGCAAACTCAAAAGAGGCAAGAACACACTAAGAGATTACTTATAGGCAAGGGAAAACCCTAATAGTGGCTGCCATGGGTGGGTTTAAATTGGTTTTGGGCTTAAGTCATGGGCCTATGGCTTAATTACTAGTCTTGAAATTGATAAATCATAAGTCATTGACTTAAGTCACAAGTCATGGACTAATTTCACTTAACTAATCCTTCCTACCTTAAAACTAATTTCTAATGACTAAAAGTCGGTTAACTTGAGTTAAACTAGGGTCACCAACTAGGGTTAGCTTCTAGACTAGTCTACAAGTCTCAATAAGTTTAAGTCAAAAATCAAATCACCAATTAATTAAATCATCAAATAATTCAAAGAGGCCAAATGACCCAAATACCCTCATGCCCAAAAGTAAAAATAAATCATCCTAATGCCATGGTTAGGCTCTAGGTCAGACAGTCTCTCGGTTTACACTAGCAAGCATCAAAATCACAATTCATGGTTTTAAATAATTTTTTAAAAAATAATCAAAAATTACCAAAAATTATATTATTATTTAAATATCATAATTAAATAAATTAAAATACAAAATTTCAAAATTACCCTTATTTGGAAAACAGGGTGTTACAATCCTACCCATCTTAAAAAAATTTCATCCTCGAAATTAAAAAATGGTAGTACTCCTTCTAGGTCAAACATAGTCAAGGGTCAACCACTAGTCAATTTCTCAACATCCAAGTACTTAGTCATCAACTGGTCAACTTCTTAGGGTTTTACCTATGCTAGCTATCTAGGTGTTAGCAACTAGAGATTAGCAAAAGAAAAACTCTATAATAGACTAACTCTTAACCTTCCAAATCCTATCAAGTCACCCATAACTAAATATCTATATTCTAAGCACATAAATTCCAAATACCACATATACATAAGCTCAAGAACAACCACCCATTACATATACCCTAAGTATATCATCTATATATATATATATATATATATATATATATATATATATATATATATATATATATATATATATATATATATAACTGGTCATCAAAGGGTTTAAGTAGACTAAACTTATAAGGGACTGAAACAAATGCTTAGAATTAGGCTATGGATGAATGGTCTGAATCATCAGTGTAGGCAAAAGGGAATGATGCTAAGGAGACTAAAATTATAAGCTAAAGGACAGGACATTTGGGTCCACTTGTACAGTCAAGTGAGAGGAAACCTACATGGTGACTGAAACATGCCTCTAGATCAACCTGGCCTCTCCTCTCTATCTGGCTGAACTAACTACATGCAGGACAGTGGTCTGGAAGAAGGGAACCAAACTGGTGTACAGGGAATGCAATAGGCGGTATACTGCAATGAGTGCAGGCTACATACCAATCAAAATGCATTACATATACATACAACTATATATATATTAACTCTCATCACCTCAACTCTACTCAAGGTCTAATAACACACACTCCCTACCACATGCCTATCACTCTAATGAAGGGGTCAGATACTGTAGGGTGTATTGGAACAGAACAGTAGTGTAGCATGGCTGCTTATGGAGATGCAGAACAATCACATGCAGGACAATGATATGTAGGACACCTACATATGGAAAATTGAACCAATGCCCAGGTAGAGGCTTGGAAGACTGAACCAATCATGAAAGAAAGGGTTTGGACATGTATTTAGACAGGTGGGCTAACCAGATATCATCTGTATCTAAGAATGAAAGGGGACAGAACAATGATCAAGGGAGAACTCTTATTAACAACCCACATTATATTCCAATGTATACAACTGTCCAAGTGGACTGAACAACCATGCCCAAGAAAAAGTTTAAACTCCTCTGTAGGGCAGGTACTGCAGGTTAAAATGAAGGGTATTGCAAGACTATCAACAAGTAAAATGCGAAGAGATGCAGTATGTCACCATGTACAGAAGTAAGGATGAGTGCAGACCTCTAATATGCATGATACTGACTCTCCAGATGTGCAGAATATGATAAGTGATTGATGGTTATATTGGTGAGTCAATAATTGGGGTCTGAACTACGGTCCAGTGAACCTATGATGCAATATGGTAGGTAATAAAAGTTGAGTACAGGGAACAACTTGTACAAGTCTGAACCAAGGGAACAGGGTATCTAGTGAAGGGTCTGCACACTGCATATAAAGGTTGATCAAACAATGACTGAACTCAACACAAAGAGAACTTAACTAAAATAGAGAACTGAACCAAGTATAGGCTAAACAACATGTCAATACCCTATACAACAATGGTCTATAGATACCAACCAACCCATATCCTATATACTAATATCATCTGCAATCTATCTGTATACATAGACCTCTCAGGCTTAGGTAAAACTACAACTATACTCAAGGACAGGCTCTGGTCATGGGTGCCTCACTGGAAAGGGTAAGGGTAAATAATAATAATCATAAAGGCTGCAAGACATGCTATCATCCTATATGTAAACTGGTTGGTATTATAAATGACAGGGGAATCATCTATACTGGGTTACTATTCTAATACCAATGCTAACTATCATCTCCAGGGTACAGGCACTCTACAAGTTATCATATCATTACAATATGAAAGAACTACATATGAATAAGCTCTCCAAAATTAAAATATCCCTACTCTTAAGTTATTTATAACAACAGAAGGGTATGATATTCAAAAACCTTCAAGATACAATCTGATAATCATATGCGTTTGTCCAAAATTATGTTACTCAGAGTCTTCGTCATGCTAGTGAGCAAGGCTACGATAATCACAGAGTCCTTGACTAAGGTACATACCTCTAGAATCATGGTATTTAAAATTTTTGCATTATCGCATACTTGGCAGCAAAAACCTTAAATTCCCACACCCGAGAAATACGTCCTAAATCTGACTATATGTTCTCACTATGCCAGCTAACACGACTATCGAAGATTCTAGATCCCATAACTGAGGTGACCTAGCCCATATGATTCATCTCAAAAAAAAATCAAACGTAACACAAGAACAATAGGACAAAATTAATCAATCAACAAGGAACAGAGGGAATCGAATTTTCAAGGCAGTTATAAGAGGCAATTGCAGAATTGGAATCAAAAGAACGGAACCTGAAAATAGATCTCCAATGGCCTGAGCATCCTCGACTTTCCTGGCGAAAGCTCCCCCCTGCTGGCCTCCCTTGGCCTGCTACTGATGCTGTATGTACCTATGCTGCTGAGAGAATCGGGAATGACGGGGGAAGGTCTCTGTATAGGAGGAGGTGTACCTCCAATGTAGCAGAAATGCCAACCTGAGTCGGCACAACAGGAGCTGCGGTCTTGGGGCCCTGTTGAACAAGACGAGAGGTGGCCAGCCTCTTGATAGTATCCCTCGAACCAGAGCGATGAGATCATGTCTCCATAATCATCATAAAGACAGATCAAAACAAGAAGCAATTACTGAGAATGAAGCGAAAATCAAAGAAGGACAGTTTATATTCAAAGGAAGACAATAACCAGTAAATTTTAGATAAAATGAATCTGATTAAGAGTTTTTGTCACGCCCCACGACCAGAATACTGGAGAGCGGGGGCAGATATAGCCAGCTACGTATAACGGAATGGAATCCACACCGCTATACGGTCACGGCTGTCTAGATATGTGAGGGTTTCACTACAATCCATCAGTCTCTTAAGGTCATAAAATAGCCTATTGTCTCAATCTCAACCAACTAATAATAATCACAAGATATCAGATCTCCAAATATACAATTGTAAGGCGTCCCAAATATTACATATCCAGATGATCATGAAGCTAGTCGTTACAAAATGTGAGGACTAGCAAGAGTTCAGTCATACATGATCAACCCCCCAGGGCTTGTCAATCATGTTGCAGCCCGTAGGCTGACAGTAAGTAAGTACAATCGAGCTAACACTTGCTCGTCGGCTAAACGCCTCAAAAGAATAATTTACAATATTACAGTGGAAGAACAAAAAAAACCCACTCGATGCCCTGGTTACGCCTGGTGACCACCATCGGGCTGGAAGGCAGGGAGATCCTTTGATGCTGCTCCGGTATCTGGCCATACAAAACCAGCTGGGTCAGACCCCAGAAAGAGCAAGTGCCACAAAGGAGGCTTCACTTAAGAATTAAAACCAACAAATTAGCACAATAATATAATTACACAATAAGAGACAGTACTTTAAGAAAAAGCATGATAGGTAATTATAAAAGACAATCTTGCATAGAATCAAAAAGATAAGACATATGGAAAAGCATGTCAGGATGATATACGATGAGATAACCATGGGACTATTCAGATAGCTAGGTTACAGCCCGTAAACCAAACAAGGACCGGGGTCGTAACCCTTCGTCTGAACGGAACTTGGTTTCTCTCACCATTTATCGGCAAGATAAATATAAGAAATCAGGTCAAGTAACAATCTGGAGTGACAATCATTATAGAGACAATCTGGAGCGACAATCATTGTAGTGACAATCTGGAGTGACAATCCTTCAATCATTCTGGTACAATCTTACAATCAATCAATTCTAGACAATACTATACTGTACTAGACTCCATCCAAGCAATCACGGCCAATCATTGCCTATGGCTTTCTACATTAACTAACTAGGGTTATCACAATCCTAGTTACTAGCAAGATGCAATGAGATTATTCCACAGCCACAAGCCCTGCAGACCATCCAGGTTATCCAGGCAATCATTATAGTGACAATTCAGAGAGTACAATACATTAGAGTGACAATAGAGTTCAATCATTTAAAGTGACAATCTGGAGTGTCCCACATAACAGTGGGCTGGAAATGTGCCCTACTCGTCGGCAGGCTACAAGTCCAAGCATTTGCGGCCGGGATAACGGGATCGCCTGTAACTGGGGAACATCTCTTCATGACTAGTGAATTATACTAATTATTAACCTTAGTCCATTTCAGTAGGTACTCCTGACCGTGGTACTCAGGAGTCCCCTCCTAGACATGATGCAAGACAGGGCTGGATTATTTGTACAAGCACAATCGCCCACGGTGTCATGATTAACTAAACATGTCATGTCATGTCAGGTAGCCGTCGCAACAGCTATTCGAGATAATCATGTCAGGTTATCATGCCAAGTGTACTTTGTCAGGAGTGCACCACGACGGGCCACTATCAGGTCATGTCAGGCTATTATGTCAGGAGTGCACCACTACGGGTCACTATCAGGTCATGTTCAATTATCAATTCCAAACATATCAAGTAAATTCGTGATTATCAAGTTCATAACAAAAGGCGTGAGGATATAAAATGGACGTAAAATATCTAATAAAATATCAATAGACAGGGCTATAGAAGATCAAGGGTAATCAGGCTACGCTCAAGCCAGGCTACGCTCAGGCTAGCGTACGCTCAGGTCTGCGTACCAAAGGATCCATACACTTCCAATGGGAAGCGTACGCAAGGGTTAGCGTACACAAGGGCACGCTCAAGCTACAGGTCAGCGTACGCTCAAGCTAGCGTACGAAAGGGGCCAGCGTACGCCTTGCTCGCTTAAGCTAGCGTACCAAGGCACGCGTACGCTCAAGCTAGCGTACGCTCAAGACACGCTGCCAACAGGCAGCGTATCAAGGTGAGCGTACGCTCACCAAAGAGCAGCGTACGAAGGCTAGCGTACGCTCACTAAAGAGCAGCGTACGAAGGCTAGCGTACGCTCACTAAAGAGCAGCGTACGAAGGCTAGCGTACGCTCGCTAAAGAGCAGCGTACGAAGGCTAGCGTACGCTCACTAAAGAGCAGCGTACGAAGGCTAGCGTACGCTCACTAAAGAGCAGCGTACAGCTCAGCGGCATAAGCTAAAAAGCTAGCTCACTGTTCATTGTCTTCTCCAAATGGCAAGAACAGCAAGAACTCTAAAGTTGAATCTAAGCTTCAATTGTCCATATCTTGGTCAAAACAAGTCCGAATCCAACTTTCCAAAGGTCAAAATTGGGTAGAATGAAATTCTCTAAAACATGGAACCATCAAAACTTGAAAACAAGCAAGTTTAATAGATCAAAACACCAAAAATCCGAAAATAGCAAAACTCTAGATCTACAAGAATTACAACCTCAAAATAGAAAATGACAAGTTCTAATGTGGTTTAGAATCATGAGAAGAAGCTAATGAAACCATCAAAAGGAGTTCTCTTGTGGAAGCAAGTTGCACTTGCCTATGGTTGGAGAGTTATGGAGAGGAAGGAAGAAGAAGAAATAAATGAGAGTTATGGAGGAGAGAGAAGGTTGGTGGGGAAATAAATATCATGGGTGGTGGTAGGTAGGGGGTTCATCTTGGTCCATGATGGACCAAGCAACCAGCCGGCCAAACCAAGTCAACCCAAACCGAGAGTTAAACCAAGCCAAGAAAACTAAACCAGGAACAATACAAGAAAATACGTACACGTATTTCCAAAATACGTAATACGAACCACAGGCATTACAGTTTTTCCTAGTGTGATTGAGTACCCTAAAAAATATCCTAATCCTACAGCAGGCTGTAGTGATACTCTAGTTCGAATACCACCACATAAACTCGACCTGCATGGGCCACCACTAAAAACGTGTCACGACCCGCACCCTAGAGTAAGGGCATGAGACGTGGGTACGTCCAGCCTACGCTGCAGTGTCGGTGATAGAACGCTGTCCTAGGTCAAACATCTAACAATATAAAGGTACCTGTACAGTATATACACTCCGAATGGAGGTGACATAACAAATACAGTCTCAATCACATCTAAGGAAGATAGTATTGAACGATAGGATAGATAAAACTCAGAATCCACAGAGTATAATACAAGACAGAGAGATAGCTGAAACTAAGATAAACATCTCCACAATCCAGAGTACAAATCCAATATATACAATGTATCATAACATGAAAGTAAATAGAACTAGCCTAGCTAACTAGCCTAGTCTATAGGGGTAGTATCCTCAGCAAGTGCTGGGTCCTCCTGAGAGTCCAGCTCACGTGTGTCATCTAAGCCTGCTCCGTAATAAGTGGGACACTGCTCCTCAAAGTCATCTGTAAAATTTCAACAGGTCCAGTCAGGACTGGAGCGAGCACAGTACATCTTACGCAGTTCATATCATGACAGGAATATAATACAGGCAATAGAGTAAGATACATAAAATGCTGAAGAGTATACATGAGTAAAAGAGAAGACTGTAATAAAATATCTACTATAAGTAAAGAGCTACAGTGAACTAGTGATTTAGAGTACAAGCTAGACATGTGAACGACTTGATAATAAACATGAGAGGTCGCACATGACTATACTACTTTAGAAATTGTCCACATCACTATTTATACTCCCCCGTACCCCAATCAATACACAAGGATCCGTTCAAGTTATGTTATTGCACATGAGATTCACATGGGGGCCCATAAATGGGTGCACATGAATATAAACATGGGGGCTCCGTGATCATGAGAGTACATGAATTACGAGAGTGCACATGTATGGTGAAAGCACAAGAGTACATGATGAAAGTGAAACGCATATGACATGATGTATCTGATGCTCCCGAGGGAGATAACATCGTATAAAAAGATTCATATAGTACTAATCCATGTTTCCATCGTGTCAGCATCAAGTAAAATAATCTAGAGCAAGAAAATACTCCAAGCTAGTATGAAACGGTCTGAGAATGTTCTCGTCTGATCTCCTGAATGTCCGAAAGAAAACTACTGCCTGAGGAGTGGTGTCTGGTTCCTAATCAGAACAGCACAAGTCACAACATGTCTAAAATAATGAAATAAACTGCTACAATGCATCTACATGATATTTGGGGTCAATCTAGGCTAAAGTCAACTTTTGGTCAACTCTAACAGTCAAACTAGGTCAACTCTAGTCCAGTTAGGTCAACCAACGTCAAACAGGTTTAACTAGGTTAAACTAGTCTAGATTGGTCAACACTAGGCCATGTCATCTAGGTTATAGGCCATAGGCCCTATCCCCTAGGCAAATAGCCATACACTAGGCCATACACCATATATATATATCACTATATTCACACACACACACACACACACACACACACATATATATATATATATATATATATATATATATATATATATATATATATATATATATATATATCTACATACACATATAGCAATATGTATATCATATTATAGCTTACATTTACACATATATATTCACATTTACTTATATGTAATTTCATATACACATAGAGAGGGCTATGAAGATAAAGGCAATGTGTGTGTGTGTGTGTGTTAGAAAGTGTCAATTACATATGTATGTGTGTGATACATAGCAATGTGAGGAATGAATGGGTATGTGGGAGTGATCTAATGTGTGTGACAGGTTAAGGGGAATGCGTGTGTGTGTATGTGAGGGAAAACAGTGTGTGTAAAGTGAAGAAGTCTGTGTAAACAGTCTCAGTTTGTGTGTACAGTGGTAAGGATGTGTGTGTGTGTGTGTAAATGTCCTAGTGTAGCAGGAATTCCACATATGTGTGTGTATGTGAGAGTGTGAGTGTGTGTGTAATGTGAGGAAAAATCAGAATGTGTGTGTGTGGACTATGTGTAGGAATAAACAGGAAATCAGTGAACAATAGGGTTCAGGGTTGTGTGTGTGACAGTGTGGAGGGGTGTGAGAGTGTGAGTTAATTTGGAGTTCAAGTCTCAGGTTTCAGTTTTTTCTGAAACTGATGACAGGTAAACCCCCAACCCAATGCCCTATTCGAAACCCATAGTTCAGAGCACCAACCCCATACATGAAGGTGAACTAATTTATCATTCAACAGCATCTAACAAAAACAATTTAAACCAAAAAAATCAGTTTACAGGGAGATTAAATCTGGGAATGCAATTTAAAACCCAAACCAATAAATGACAGTTTGATAAGGAATGAAACAGTGATCAACCCAAAATCGAATCCAACAACCCAATGCTCAACACAAATCGAAGTTAGCCTATCCATCATTCATCAAATATATAGGTGAGTCCTATTTAACATTCAATCATCATAAAACAGGAAAAACGAAAACAAATTTCAGGAAAAACACATTCAGCCAATTGGTATCAGTGAAATATCAGTCCAAGCGGGAATTCGAGAATTCAAATTCAAATAGCCATTAAAATCACAAATAAAAGGTTGGTAATAGGTGCCACACATGTGAGGATACTAGGTAGTGTCTTTGTGTCCAATAACTGGACAAGAATCGTGTCCAAAATACCACACGAACCCAGACACCCAACTGTGCACATATAATTATCGTGCACGCGTGCACGCGCGCACGCGCGTCTAACACGCGACACACGATACGACACAACTCGTGTTCGTGTCCAGAGGTACGCCTAGGGTAGGTCTAGGCCTGTGTTAGCCTAAAACGTGTCTACGTGACACATTGGCATGACACAAACCCCGTGTCAGTCGTGCCTATGCACGTGCACAGCCGTCTGTGCGCGGCCAGTGCGAGCGTGTTTTCTGCACGTGTACTCCACGACATGCTCCAAAATTTTGGGAGCATGGTGACAGTTGCCCCTTGCTTCCCCCAAAAATTCAGATCTCGACGTGTCCTGTGTCTCGAGTTCTAGCCCCCGATAGGCAGGGCACAGCCTAGGGCTCGTGCTGCGTGTCCAGGTAAAAAATTACGACACAAACGGACACAAAACACCATACAACCTTCACAAATATTCATACACTCATGTAGATCTACAAATCTATGCAATTAGTTTTCAAAAATACTAAAATAATTTCCTAAGTGGCATTTCTACAAACATCTATACACCTATCATGATACGTATCCGATACGGACACAAAATGGACACAAATTGTGCCCAAATCTCGAGAAAAGCTAGGAAACCCTAAAACCAAGCCTTATATGCAAGAAATCAGGAAAAATAAGGGTTTAGATGATTTACCTATTGAGTATCAATGCTCAAGAAAAGCTTCAAAGGAAGTGATTCCAAATGGCAACTCCAAATCTCCAAATGGCACACAAACTGAGGTGATCCTCCAAAATCAGTAAACAAACATAAATTAGATCCTAATGCAAAAGACTAGGGTTAAAAAGAAGTTAAAATGAATAAAATAGAATTTTAGAGCAATGGAAAAATACCTCTCCTTCCAAAATTAGGGCAAACTCAAAAGAGGCAAGAACATACTAAGAGATTACTTATAGGCAAGGGGAAACCCTAATAGTGGCTGCCATGGGTGGGTTTAAATTGGTTTTGGGCTTAAGTCATGGGCCTATAGCTTAATTACTAGTCTTGAAATTGATAAATCATAAGTCATTGACTTAAGTCACAAGTCATGGACTAATTTCACTTAACTAATCCTTCCTACCTTAAAACTAATTTCTAATGACTAAAAGTAGGTTAACTTGAGTTAAACTAGGGTCACCAACTAGGGTTAGCTTCTAGGCTAGTCTACAAGTCTCAACTAGGTTAAGTCAAAAATCAAATCACCAATTAATTAAATCATCAAATAATTCAAAGAGGCCAAATGACCAAAATACCCTCATGCCCAAAAGTAAAAATAAATCATCCTAATGCCATGGTTAGGCTCTAGGTCAGACAGTCTCTCGGTTTACACTAGCAAGCATCAAAATCACAATTCATGGTTTTAAATAATTTTTTTAAAAATAATCAAAAATCACCCAAAATTATATTATTATTTAAATATCATAATTAAATAAATTAAAATACAAAATTTTAAAATTATCCTCATTTGGAAAACTGGGTGTTACACTCCTTCATCACCATGATATGAAATAAATAGTCCCTAGTTATAAAGGTTGGCTGTTTGGTTCAAATTTTAGAGGCTTGTGAATGAGTTTTGGATTCTTTACCCATGTTTGGTAAGTGTGGAATTGAAAACTGGAAGAGAATATGGAGGACTTTAGATTCTCATATATATAGAAAGTAAAATCTTTCTTCCTTGGAAATATTTTTACATTCCTGGAAATGTTAGTTGGGTGCGCTAATTATGATTTTTTTTACGATAATGTCCTCAATGATACAAATTGAATTTAGGTAATAATAACAAAAAATGATATATATGAAAAATTAAACAAATTAATGTTCCTATTTGTTGGGATTTTGGCCTTTGTATTGGAAACTTTAGTCCCACATCGGCTAGGCCAAAAGAAATGTATCTCTATATATAAGCTATGCTTGTTTAGAGATGCACAAGTGGTGTGGATCGAGGTGCACATGGGTGTGCCATGTGGGATATTTTTCTAGTGGGAAAAAAGACCAAATCAATAATGAAGCATTCATGCTTTTTGCTCTTGAGAATTAATTTCCAATGGAACTAAGTCCCATAGGGGCTTAGCGACTCGGACTCGGACTCGGGCTCATGGGCTCATGAGGCATAATGTGGCATTTTGTTGGCACACTTTGCACTTAGCAGCGCGCCAGTGGGTGTTGCCTGTTGGCACACAGGTGGTATAAGTGGCACTGTGTGCGTGCGGTGTGCAAGGTGCATGCGATGCACAAGGTACACGAGTGGCACAAGTGGCGCGCGCTGTGTGCCAGTTGACTCAGATCGTGTCTGTGCATGATCTGAGCGGTTACAGCATGTTCGGAGCAGCTTTTTCTATGTCCTGAACGTTCTGCTAACTGGACAGTTACAGCGCGGGCTATATAAGGTCTCTTCTCTCTCACAGTGCAAAAAGATAAGAAAAAGACAAGTGTTCAGAATTCCTTACGAATTTTCACAGACTTTGAGAGAGAAGAGAAGCGTTGCACCAGCGCACAAGAGTCCGCTGCCATCCGAGGAGTCAGAAGAGCGGAGTGTTCCAAAGTTCTCCGTCAAACTTGCTGGTTCCTGGAAGATGTTCGTGTGGGGCAAATTAAGCTTTATGCAACGGTGATCATTCATCCCAGCAGGCTGTTCTTCCACCCATCATATGTCATCGCTGATGCTGCTAGCAATTCGATTGGATACTTCTTTTTAGAAGTACTACTCTCGTTTGCTGCTATAACAAAATCTTTTTAGAGTTTTGTTATCCAGAATCCTCCAAGGATCTCTGTCAAGCACCTTCTTTGAAGTGTTGCTAGAAACATTGTTTTTACAATCGTTTCATTTTCTCAGTTTTCCATCGAAAATTGTGTCCCCAGGACTAACAATCTCAAAGCTTAATTAACGAGATAAAAAACTTGAATGCTGCACTCATCAATCCTAACTTCACAAAGTTAGAATAGTTTGATGGAGAGCATTATCAAGTGTGGAAGAGGAAGGTTACTCTCACTATTCAACTCAGAGAAGTTGATTACGTGCTGTATGAGGAGGAACCTACTGTTCCAAAGACTGGATCTGCAGCCGCAATCTCCACGGCTACTAAGAACCGGGCCAAATGGAGAAGGGACAATAGCATTTGTAGGCTTATGATCCTAAATGCTATGGAAGACTCCCTTATAGAATCATATTCAAAGAAGACTTTTGCCAGATAGATTTGGGAGTCTCTGGAGAAACTGTACGAGGTTGATAAGAACCGAAGCAAGATATTTCTTGTTAAAAAATATCACAAGTGATTCTTTGAGGACGAGAAGCCAATGCTGCCGCAGGTGAAGGAGTTCCTGAAACTGCGACAAAAGTTGGAAGACGAGGTGATGCCCCTCCCCAACAAGTTTGTTGTTGGAGGGATCGTTTCGAAGCTTCCTACTGGGTGGATCAAGTTCTATGCAAACTTGCATAGGAAGAAGTTGGAGATCACTCTCGACGATCTCCTGCAGGAAATCTACGTTAAGGACCAGATGAGGGCTCAACTGAAGGTAGACGTACTGTCCAAGCAATTGGCTAACACCAATCTGGTTCATACCAGGAAACCAAGGGGAAAGCATGCGGCTTCCCACAGCAAGAAGAAGGACCCTAACAATCTGAACGTGAAGGGGACTTCTTTCAAGCAAAAGAAGGCAAAGTTACAGATGCCTTATTTCAAGTGTGGCAAAAAGGGCCACTTCAAGAATGAATGCAAAGCGAAGACCAAGCAATCAGAGCAAGGAGAGCCTAGCAAGGTATCTATGATCACTGACATTGTTGCTATGATTACGTAGGTCGATACGGTGGGGGCTGACTCTGATTAGTGGGTAGACATTAGAGCCACATGCCATGTCTGCTCCAGCAAGAAGTGGTTTACCACCTATACACCAACTTCTGAAGTGGTTATGGTGGCGAACCAGGCACAAGCTGAAGTGCTCGGGATCGGGACGGTGGTTTTGAAGCTGACTTCGGGGAAGTCTCTGACGCTTCAAGGTGTGAGGCATGTTCCTGCTATCGCAAATAACCCGATCTCAGGAGGCCTACTCTGCAATGCAGGCCTCAGGATAGACATCAATGTTGGCCAGATAGTGATGTCTATTAAGAGAACATATTTCGGGAAAGCTTTTTATATCGAAGAAATGTTCAAAATTTAGCTTGTAAATCAGTCCAATGTAATTAATGCAATCACTCATTCTGCTTATACTCTTGAGTTGTGGTACAATAGGCTAGGACATGTTTATTGTAAACGAATAAACAAAATATCTAGTCTAGGACTTATCTCTAAGTATGGGGGTAAGGTAGAGAAATGTAAAGTTTGTGCTCAAACGAAGATCACAAGGAAACCCTTTCATCGGGTTAATCGAAGTACAGATCTTCTGGAGTTGGTACACTCCGATATCTGTGACTTCAAACAGTTCCCTACAAAGGCTGGGATGAAGTATTTCATAACCTTCATCGACGACTTCTCAAAGTACACGTTCGTCTACATTTTGAAGGCAAAAGACGAAACATTCAAGAAGTTCAAGAAGTTCAGGGCCGAAGAGGAGCGACAGACTGGACAATAACTCAAGAGAACAAGAAGTGATCGAGGTGGAGAGTACATGTCTTATGAATTCGTATCATTCTGCAAAGAACATGAAATTGTCAATGAAACTACGGCTCCGTACTCTCCTCAATCAAACGAAATAGTAGAGAGAAAGAACAGAACGTTGGCAGAAATGATTAACTCAATGCTGTTGACTGCGGGTCTTCCAAAGTGCTACTGGGGAGAAGTTGCATTGACGGTCACTTTTATTCTAAATATGGTGCCTCATGCAACTTTTGACATTAATCCTCATGAACTCTGGTTCAAGGTCAGACCTAACTTGAATGTCATTCGAGTGTGGGGGTGTCTGGCATATGTCAAGCTTCCAGATCTGAAGGTTCAGAAGCTTGGGACAAGGACTACAAAGACGATCTTCTTGGGTTATGCTGAAAAGAGTGATGCTCAGAGATTTCTTGATATTGAGTCAAATCATATCATTGAATCTCGTGACGCAGAATATTTTGAAGGCAAATTTGCAAGGCACAAGAATATTGTTCTTGCGGATATTCTGGAGAACAATGAGGGTGCGAAGGAAACTGAAGCCTTCAATGAGGATGTAGTCCAAGAAGATGTTGTTGAAACAACGGTTGAACCAGAACTCGCTGAGCCATCAGCGAAGAGTGTGAGAAGGCCGAAGGACTTCAAAAATGACTTTGTCACCTATCATGTGGAAGCAGATCCGCTTACCTATGATGAGGCGATGAAGACCAGAGACGCAATTTTTTGGAAGGAGGTGATTGACAATGAAATTAATCCATTACCTCAAATAAGACTTGGGTGTTGGTTGATCTTCCTGAAGGAGCTAAACCCATCGGATGCAAATGGATCTTCAAGAAAAAGATAAAAGCAGACGAAACTATTAACAAGTTCAAGGCTAGGTTGGTAGCCAAGGGGTTTTCTCAGAAGTAGGGGATCGACTACTTTGACACGTATGCTCCAGTAGTCTGGATGACTACCATCAGAATGTTGATTGCTTTTGCAATGATACATAAGATGGTGATACATCAGATGGATGTGGAAACGGCTTTCCTAACTGGCGAGCTGATCGAAGAGAATTACATACAACAGCCAGAGGAATTTGTCGTCAAGGGTCTTGAAGACAAAGTCTGCACGTTGGTGAAATTCTTGTACGATCTTAAACAGGCTCCCAAGATGTGGCTTGAGAAATTTAACAAAGTTATAAGGTCAAATGGCTACATGGTCAGCGAGACGGACAAGTGTGTTTACATAAAGTTCGCTGGTGGAAGAGGTGTGATCGTTTATCAGTACGTGGATGACATGATGATCCTAGGTATGGATATGAGCTGTTTTACGGAGACAAAGAAGTTCATCTCGAGCAAGTTCAGTATGAAGGACTTGGGAAAAGCTAATTTGATCTTAGGGATCAAGATCATCCGAACAGACACTGGACTAGCGCTGTCACAGTCTCATTATATTGAAAAGATGATCATACGTTACGGGTATCAGGATCTTCTAGTGATCGATACGCCTTACAGGTATGATCTGAAGTTGAAGCCTAATTCAGGAGAAAGCGTCAGGCAGCTGGAGTATGCAAGCATAATTGGGAGTTTGATGTATGCTACTACTGCCACAAGGCCTGACATAGCTTTCGCCGTGGAATGCTGAGTCGTTTCATGAGCAACCCAGGCATTGAGCACTGGAAAGCTGTGAAACGAGTTATGAGATATCTCAAGAAGACTCAGACATATGCACTGTACTACAGCGAAGATCCGCCGGCAGTGGAAGGCTTCAGTGATGCCAACTGGTGCTCAGAGGTGGAGAGCGAGAGGTCCATAGGTGGATTCATTTTCACAATGGGTGGAGCTGCTATATCGTAGAAGTCAAAGAATCAGACTATGCTCTCGCGGTCATCCATGGAATCTGAGTTCTTTTCACTTGATACCGCAGCGGAGGAAGCAGAATGGTTTCAGGGGCTCATGTATGATCTTCCAGTGGTTGGGGCACAAATACCGGTAATACCGATATACTGCGACAACCAGGCGACTACGGCGGTGGCATCAAATGACATCTTCAACGGAAAGAAGAGGACTGTGCGGTTGAAGCACATGGCAGTACACGATCTTATCAAGAGAGATATAATTACAGTGATTGATGTTCGGAGTCAGAAAAACTTAGCGGATCCGTTCACCAAGGGCCTCAAGCACCAGTTGGTCGATAACACAGCAAGTAAAATGGGCTTGAAGACATTCTGATATTGTATTATTGCAATCCTACCACAAAGTTTTATGCTATTAGTTCAAAAAAAAATATACTAGGCATCTAGCTTTTGGTTCAAGAGAGGACCATTAATCAAAAAAATATCAGAAACGGTAGGTACATGTCCTATTGAGCATAGAGAGGTTACGAACCTACAACCACTGTTGTCTACTATTATTTTCTGCGAAAAACGGATCCTGTGGGAAGGTTGGCTTAAACGCCTTAATGAGTTCTCAGGCAGAGTGAATGCCTGGTGTGCTTTACAGGAAGCACGGTAGCGCAGTACTACAAGGGGTGAAACTCTATGCTACTGTGGGATGACTCCACCATGAGGTTCCCGAAAGGGGTAATACCTCGGCTTTACAAGCCAAGTCACAGCGGCATAGCATCACAAATAGGCAGGTAGCCTAATGTTGTATGTTAAAATTAAAGAGGGGTGTAGTCAGCACAACAAATGGGAGGAGTTCCTCATATTACAGTGGCATAACTCCACGATGAGGTACTGTCATACCCCAGAACCAGAATACTAGAGAGTGGGGGACAGACACAGCCAGCTACGTATATAGAAGTGTAATCCACCTCGATATACGGTCACGACTGTCTAGATGCATGGGGTTTTTACTACAGCCAACAGTCACTTATGGTCAAGAACAAGCCTAGTATCTCAATTTCAAGCAAGCAAGTAAATATAACAAGATGGTAGATCATCAGACATACAAAGTAAGGGCTCTAAGAATCTGATATCCACGCACTCATACTCGACTCATAATCTCATTAGAAACCATCTCTTAGAAAATTACCCATTTTTAGCTACCCAACATCACAATCACACCAATAACCTAGCTTAATTATATTCTATAATATAACTATACGGTTTGTCTATTTTACTCTTTTAATAAGTAGAAGGTAACAAAAACCTAAGGTTGGGTCAAACAAACCATACCAATTTCAAACAACGATAGGGTCAAGCAAATCAGAAAGCTTTGTCGAATTATTTTCAAAAATGGTATGAGGCCAAACAAGATGCATAGGACGTAGTCTAGCTAAGACTCGAGAACCATATATTTCTGTAATTATGCCTAGACGTCCCATACATTACATATTCAGATGATCATGAAGCTAGTCATACAAAATGCGAAGAGTAGCAAGAGTTTAAGTCATACATGATCAACTCTAGGATTTGTCAATCATGTTACAGCCCTTAGGCAGACATGAATATAAATTCAACCCGAGCTAACACTTGTTCGGCGGCTAAATACCTCAAAAGAATAATTTTACAATTAGAGTGGAAGAGCAAAATAAAACCCACTCGTTGCCAGGGTTGCGCCTAGTGTTCACCATATGGCTGGAAGGCTGGAAGATCCACGGATGCTACTCCGAAATCTGGCCATATAAAACTAGCTGGGTCAGACCCCAGAAAGAGCAAGTGCCACAAGGGAGGCTTCACTTAAGAACTAAAACCAGCATATTAGCACATGAAACATGAAGGATAATAAAAGACATGAGTTAGAGAAAACAAGATGATAAACGATAAGGTAACTAAGGGACTATTCCGGAGCCAAGTTATAACCCGTAAACCAAATAAGGACCAGAGTTGTAACCCTTCACCTGAACAGAGCTTAGTCTCCAACAAATTATCGACAAGAGTAAAGCATAACAGTAATGTGCTGAAATAACCATGTACTGGTCTTGCCTAGGCAAGACTAGACGGGTCGCCATCTATCAATTACGGCCAAGCAATGAGTACGGCTTGATACTTTAACTAAATAGGGTTATCATAAGCTTAGTTACTAACAAGATGCATCGAGATGTTCCAACAGCCACAAGCCCTGCAGTCTTAATCCAGGTTATCCGGTCACAAGTTGAGAGAGTTGGATTAGGTGACATAGAGGTGCAACACATGACAGTGTGCTGAAAATGTGTCCTACTCGACGGCAGGCTACAAGTCCAATTAGAGCGCCCAGATAACGGGACTGCCTGTAGCTGGAAAATCTCTTCATGAACTACTTGATCAATCTAGCCATTATCCTAGTTAGATTCAGTATGAATCCCTCATCGTGGTAACCAGGAATTCATGTCCTAGACATGATGCAAGACGAGACATGTAGCTTATACAAGCACAAACACCCACGGTGTCAAGACAAGAGTTACTTAGCAAGTCAAGATAGCCGTCACAACAACATATCAAGATTATCATGTTAGGTTTACTTATCAAGAGTGCGCCACGACGGGCCACTATCATGTATTATCATGCCAATGTTGCTTGTCAATAGTGCGCCACGACGGGCCACTATCACGTCATGTTACTTGTTACTTGTTAGGAGTGCGCCTTAACAGGCCACTATCGTGTTCTATTCTTATATTATCATGAATGAGAGAAACTTGCATAAAATAGCTAGTAACATATTTTTAAAGCCAAGGAAAAGATCTACAACTTTCATGTTGGGAGTTGGGAGAAATTCTGGCCACAATTCAGCCAAATAGGACATAAAACAGTCAAAAACAGCCAAAATAGGCACTATACGGTACTATGAAGGCATGCGGTACTATTCATCCATGCGGTACTATACAAGCCTGCAGCACTATTTATTCCTACGGTACTATTCATTCTTGCAGCACTATGCAAGCCTGCGATACTATGCAAGCCATGCGGCACTATACATCCATACGGCACTATTCATTCCTGCGGCACTATTCATTCCTACGGTACTATGCATCCGTACGGTACTATTCATTCTTGCGGTACTATGTATCTATATGACACTATCCATTCCTGCGACACCATGCCTCCATGTGGCACTATTCATCGTCCCTGCTAAATTCAGGATAGATGAACTAAAAAATGTTCGAATCTTATTTTGGCCATAAGTTCCTCAAAACAAGTCGAAATCTAACTTTTTAAAGGTCCATTTTTGGTAAAATTGAATTCTCTACAACATAGAACAATCAAAACTTGAAAATAATAAAGTTTGGTAGATTAAAATTCAAGAAAATCGAAAAGACTACAAACTTAGATCTACAAAAATCCATCCATCAAACCCAAAAATGTCAAATTCGAAAGAGGCTTAAAATCAAGTAAGAAAGAGAATGCAACAATAAAACTTGAGATCCATCATGAAGTAAGTTGCACTTGTCTAGGACTTGGTAGGTGGGAGGAGTAAATGAAGAAGATGAAGAAGTAAATGAAGAAGTGAATGAGGAGAGAGTGAGAAGGAGTTGGGTTATATATCAACCCTCTCCATCTCAAACCAAACCTAGCCAAGCCAAGCCAAACCAAGTCAAATTGAACCAAACCAAACAAATAAACCAAGTCAAATTAAACCAAGACTAGGCTAAGCAAAACAAGTCTAACTACGGTCCACCTGATAAATGCCAGAAATCTCGTATACGCATACGAAAATACGTATAACGGGAAACGGGAGTGACAACTCTACCCACCTTAAAAGAATTTTGTTCTCGGAATTTAATCAAGAGGCTAGAGATGTCGGGACAAGCTATATTAATCATATGCAAGATACGACTAGTAGTCAATCAAGCAATCATTCATGCAAGCAAAGAATTAAAAGTATAAGGCATAAGGAAGACATTATAGCTTATGAGTCAAACAAGTGTGGATATCGCGAGCGGATATCATCCTCACGCTCCCACTTGACTCACCCAAAGAGTGGTGACCCCAAGCAACATGGACTAAACTAATAGTCTTGTTCTTGAGTACCTTCTCCCTTTGGTCCAATATGGATACGGACCTTTCCTCATACGAAAGGTTGGTACCAACAACCAATTTTGAATGATCAAGGACATAACTCAAATCCTGTCATGACCCGATCCCAATAATCTGGATCTAGTCGGATCATGCCCAGCCTGCACCGTTGTGAGACCGCGGCAGTAAGCTGTATCAAGCAGTGAACACAAGCAGTACAAATGTCTAAACGAAAAATAAAACAAATTTATTAAACATTCTGAAGTACAACTAAGTCGAAATAAAAATGAAGACAAAGCAAAAGTATTCAACATCACAAAAGTTTATTTATTACAATTTTAGGAAAAGTGAACTAATAAGAAAATGGTGCAACTAGGACTCCTAGTTCCTCTACCCTGGTTCAGCTAAGTTCTCAGAACCCAAGTCGGACCCATAATAGGAAGTGTAAGCCAGCTCATCATCGTCGCAGTCACCTAAAAATGTTGTCTCCAGTCAGGAGGGAGCAATGCAAACAAATCCATTCCAGCATTTTATTCAATAATTAAAAGACGAGACAAGAAGCAATTTATTATGGAAATATGATTTTTTAAATAATAATAATAAAACAGTTATGCAGTAAAACTCTGAAAAGTGAAATGATGTAATCTAGCTACAGTAGTATTTAGAGCGCGGAACAGCCTGTGGTCGGCTAGGGTTGGAGGCAGTAAGTGTTCTAGTGAACACGATCCGGCTTCGGCCCAAGTGGGTTAGGCTTCCGCTATCCACAGTGATTCAGTAAGGAACTTTGACCAGAGGTGTTAACGCTACACCCCCAATCCCTGAGTCAATGATTCAGTAAGCAGTCAAGTCAATGATTCAGTAAAACAGTCGGTATGATCCGAGAGGGATCCCGTGAGTCAGGTATCGATACAGTACTCTATCATGCAATGAAATTAATTATTAAATTAAAACACAAGTTTAGATAAGTATGCACTTGCCTTTGTGTCTCCAGTACTGTAGGTGACGACTGTAGATGTCCTCGAATTTTAGGTCCTGCACCCTGATGCTAATGTCCACTATTTATTGCAAACACGGATACCAAGTCCAAGTCTTAGTCCAATGAGCCTAGCCACAAGTATATCGATCCACATGTGTGTAGGAACACCATATTAATATCCTACCAAATAATTTGTATATATAGGCTTGCATCTATATTTATGAATATATTGCTTCTATGATTCACACTCCTCCTTTCCTAATTAAAAATATAGTTATTCATTTATTAATACCAACAAAACAAATAATATGTGCTTATGAATTCCTTTATTAAAATATACTAATCATTTCCATACTAAAACAAAATTTTTCAATTCCTTTACATAATGGGTTCATATTAGAAAAAAGAGGGGTTTATTTGCAAATGAGAACCAAACTTTTGGTTCTCAGAAAGTAGCATTCTATCCTTAGCTTAACGTGTAGTACATAAAAGCAATCTTCTCCATTGTAGGCCTTGTGAACAAAGACATGGATGTTATTAAATGAGAAAAGTAACATGCATTTTATATTGTACACGTTGCTATGTGAACAAAGTATAAGTGTCCGGTCTTGACCAGTGCACAATGCCGAACGATGTCTACTATTTCTTTTTTCCTTCTATGCTATGCTTTCTCTATTTACGTGAATAGCTTTTAAATAGTGAATGCTAACTATTACTTACTCGTGTACATATATTTTAGTAGAGAAAACATGGAAAAACGACACAGTGACCATTTACTTGAATTAGATTATTACTCTCTTTTCCTTCTAACCAACATAATGAATATGCTACTCTATACCTATTTACAGAAAAGAAGAAAGAGTGCGATTATGAAGGATGACGCACACTCACCTAATAGAGTATATTTGTCGTGCGAGGAAGGCGTCGACTGCGTGCAGAGGTACTCCGATCGGTGCAGCAAGAAGGAAGCGAGGGCGGCGAGGTTGGGTGTTGGCGTTCTAACGATGGTGCCGGAGTCGGTCGCGGCACTCGACGTCAGCGAGCGTGGGCCCGCAGTCTATAGATCTGTAGGGCCTCCATGCCCGGCGGTGCACGACGCGAATCGTGACGGAAGAGCGAGGCCAACAAGGTTGGCAGACTGAGTGTAGGTGTGGTCAGGCCGATGAAGTGTGCCGGAGTGGAGCCGTGCAATGCTCAGTTCGACGGTGAGGTGGTAATGGTGTTGTATTGGTACGAAGGAGAGTGTGGAGAAGAAGTATTGTACAGAGAGGTGTTTAGAATGTTAGAAAATGAAGAATATGATGATGAGTGAATAGGAAATGGTAGAGAAAAAATAGGAGAGTAGTTGCAGAAACCCCTCCCACGAACCGGGCTCCCAGGAGAAGGCTTCTTCTCTATTATGAATGATTCAACATAAGAAAGATATTTATAAATAGTAGAAGTGGAGGGTGTTTAGTGCAAAACAAATGGCTCCCTTCCACACATTTATGTACACGTACATAGGGAATTAATGATTGTTATTGGTGACTAAAGCTAAATATAATTCCTATCTATGCAACAAATCTAACTATAAATTATTATACAACTATTCTAGAAAAATTGGGTGTTTACATTCTATCCATCTTAGAAAATTTCGTCCTCGAAATTAAATTAAGGTACGATGTGAAAGACAATGAGGTTAAATGTGAAAGAGAAGTATCCTGATACGCCAAACCGTACCTTGATCTTTGAAAATTAGGAAGAACAAATTTAGGAAGAACGAACAATAAAAAAATGATGGAAGGGTTCGCTTCTATAACTTCTAGGAGTAGGCTTTCTAAGATTTGCTACTATATTACAATCATCAGGCCACTAACTATTATAGAGACAACAACATATCTTATTGCAACAATCATGATACTTCTAGCTCTTACCCACATTATCTTCTCTTGGTGTTGGCGAACACTCAACAGTCATGACAAAAGCTTGCCCTTGTTGCTGTGGTCCACCTATTGGAGAAGTCGATGTCTTTGGTATTGATCCTTCACCTTCCTAATCAACTAGATATATGTCTAAAATTGACTAAATCCAATTTTCGTCAAGCCATCGCATGCAATTCACTTGCCAATGTTACTTTATTTCTAGTTTCAAGTATTTCCCTCAAATCAGACTATTTCTAAGACATCAAATTCAATTCTCAACCAACATCCAAACTTGTCAAACTTGACTACATCAATGTCATCATCACCTTGTGATCAACATCCAATTTAGTACCCTCAAAATTTTCTATCAAGTCGATCTATGATCAATATTTCGAGAATGTCTCAATCCCAGGAATTAATCGATCAAGTTTGAATCACTTAATCCAACTTGACTCTCTCACTATGTACCTATCAATATCGTTAAAATCTCATTTTGGTATAAAATTATTCTCACCAACATGAAGCTATTTCACTGATTAAAATTTGACTCCCAACGTTTGATAATCTTTTAACAAAATTTCAACCCAACTGCTCTTCTACCCTAACCATCGTCCAGCTAGCTTTCTTTCGCATTCTAAGACTTGCATGCTAATGCCCTTGTCTCATCTCCTCACTACTAATTCGATACGACCATCCCTTTTGCTCATGTAATAATCCTTCTATGGGTCATTCCGTCCTTTTTGTATATCATAATCATCTAATCTCAAAAATCTAAATCCCTTGAGTGTTCCTTAACTTGATCCTCATATTCTCTCGTTTATGTAGTTCCAAATCCGTCTCACTTGTGGGAGAACCTATCAAATCCTAGACGTCCCTTATTGATGGTTTCCTCCATCTTCACATATAAATTATCCTTGCTTTTAAACATAGAAATTCAAAATCATCATGTTCTTTTATCTGTTCGAATCTGATACCTAGCACTAGTAAGTACCACTAAGGGTTCTGTCATCTTTCTTCTGAAAAAGTCACAAGTTTCAAAGTCTATAACTCTCTCGAAACTTATTACCAAAACATGCTTGCCCATGGTCCTATTCTACTATCTTTCTATCTTTAGCTGTCTAACATTCCTAAAAATATTTCCCAAGGCCCTTACTATAAATGAGATAGGTAACAATCTCTGTTTCCCCCGCATATAGATATCAACTACATATTTATATATGGTCATCCATAAGATGCATATCAACTATTTAATATATAACACTATCCACAACTACCTATAGCTTCCAAGATATGTAAATATCAACAAAAAATATGCAACATACTAGAATTTAACCTTGAAAGAGATTGAGCCAATAGAGATTGATATGGTCCTAATAAGTTCTAGGAAAATCCAGTAGAATTTCATAGAAAATCTATTTTTTTCTGGCTGTGATAAGAGATTTCTAAAAATGGAGACAACTGCTAGAAATGCAAATCCTCTAATCAGACGAAAGTCAGAATAATTTGATGGTGCTAAAAAGACAATCATGATATGGATATAGTCTTAATAATATTCGAAAACCAAATATATCCGAAGTCACTTTACCTCAAATCCATACCTCGCCAGAGTGCACCTGACTGTAGTAAATTTTTGGCTCCATAACTTAAATAATGATAGGTTACCGAGTAGTCTATCAACTTTGTCCATTTCCTGGCTGAACAACATAGGAGACAAATATGATGCATTTAGGACATAGTCTCAATAATATCAGAAAACCCATGAACACCTGAAATTACTTCAACTTAGAGTCTATGCCTCGCCAGTGCGTAACTGGCTGCAGTAAACTTGCAGTTTCCATAATTCAGATAAATGGCTGCAACACATGTGTGAAGCTATATTAGGTCACTGAATATTTTCTCAACTTTGTCCATGGAAATTTCAAAGGGATAGCTCAACAATTCAAAAGTTTTCCAACGACTAAAGGAAATTCAATAATAGAATAGAATCAATTCTCTGACCGTTCATGCTTCATGATACTCAAGCATTGAGTTTAGAAGCTTTTTAGGCCTTGAATTGATCAAGAAGTTGCCTAGAGAGAGTAAGGTTTCAAGTTGAGTGGAGTAAGTCAACAAATGAAAATATTCTCGGTCCTTGGAATAACTTAGGAAATAACAATCAATATTGTTATTATTTTTGGAAAATAATTCCTTTGAAAGATTCGTGAACTAGCTAAGTTGAACCAATTCTCTTGGTAATAATTAACCTTGGGGTTTTATGGTTCCAGAAGAATTTGGTTCGAGATTGTTTCCGAGAAAGTTAATTGGAAATATGGTCAAGACAAATGGTTGGATAAACTAGTCGTAGAAATACTTTGGATATATAAGAGTTTATTAGGTTTGCTGAAGGAGAATTGAAACTCTAAATAGTGAATGGATCTAGATTCTAAAAGATAGAGAAGTAAGATTTGATCAAACTAATAGAGAAATTGGAAATAGGTTTGTTGAAGAAGAAGATTGAAAAATCTAAAATTAATCCATAAATAGCGAAAGAGTATAGATCCTAAGGGATGCTAGAATCTGATAAAGATATGAAAAAAATAACCCCAGAAAGCCATGAGACACTAAAAGATACATAATATCTGAAAAATAATATAAGCAGTAAAATATACCATCATACAATCGGCCTAATCCGGGTAAGATTTAGGAACAAACATAAGCAAGGTAGCCTACGAAACTATAAGCAAGTAAAATAGATTTTATAAAATAGATAATTTTTGGCCCTATGTTGTGATAGGGTGAAAATAATCTAGATGTTCTAGTTGTTTCTAGAGTCTGTTTTCCTAAAGTCACACTTAGACCTAAGTCAAATTCACAAGACTGCATGCTGGTCTAGACAAAGTTGACTAGACCAATTTACAGAACTGGACCTGCATGGGCCACCACTAAAAACATGTCACGACCTGATCCCAATAATCTGGATCTAGTCGGATCATGCCCAGCCTGCACAGTTGTGAGACAGCGACAGTAAGCTGTATCAAGTAGTGAACACAAGCAGTACAAATGTCTAAACGAAAAATAAAACAATTTTATTAATCATTTTGAAGTACAACTAAGTCGAAATAAAAATGAAGACAAAGCAAAAGTATTCAACATAAAAAGGTTTGTTTATTACAATTTTAGAAAAAGTGAACTAATCAGAAAAGGGTGCAACTAGGACTCCTGGTTCCTCTGTCCTGGTTCAGCTAAGTCCTCAGAACCCAAGTCGGACCCATAATAGGAAGTGTAAGCCAGCTCATCATCGTCGCAGTCACCTAAAAATATTGTCTCTAGTCAGGAGGGAGCAAGACACACAAATCCATACCAGCATTTTATTCAATAATTAAAAGACGAGACAAGAAGCAATTTATTATGGAAATATGATTTTTTAAATAATAATAATAAAACAGTTATGCAGTAAAACTCTGAAAAGTGAAATGATGTAATCTAGCTACAGTAGTATTTAGAGCGCGGAACAGCCTGTGGTCGGCTAGGGTTGGAGGCAGTAAGTGTTCTAGTGAACACGATCCGGCTTCGGCCCAAGTGGGTTAGGCTTCCGCTATCCACAGTGATTCAGTAAGGGGCTTTGACCAGAGGTGTTAACGCTACACCCCCAATCCCTGAGTCAATGATTCAGTAAGCAGTCATGTCAATGATTCAGTAAAACAGTCGGTATGATCCGAGAGGGATCCCGTGAGTCAGGTATCGATACAGTACTCTATCATGCAATGAAATTAATTATTAAATTAAAACACAAGTTTAGATAAGTATGCACTTGCCTTTGTGTCTCCAGTACTGTAGGTGACGACTGTAGATGTCCTCGAATTTTAGGTCCTGCACCCTGATGCTAATGTCCACTATTTATTGCAAACACGGATACCAAGTCCAAGTCTTAGTCCAATGAGCCTAGCCACAAGTATATCGATCCACATGTGTGTAGGAACACCATATTAATATCCTACCAAATAATTTGTATATATAGGCTTGCATCTATATTTATGAATATATTGCTTCTATGATTCACACTCCTCCTTTCCTAATTAAAAATATAGTTATTCATTTATTAATACCAACAAAACAAATAATATGTGCTTATGAATTCCTTTATTAAAATATACTAATCATTTCCATACTAAAACAAAATTTTTCAATTCCTTTACATAATGGGTTCATATTAGAAAAAAGAGGGGTTTATTTGCAAATGAGAACCAAACTTTTGGTTCTCAGAAAGTAGCATTCTATCCTTAGCTTAACGTGTAGTACATAAAAGCAATCTTCTCCATTGTAGGCCTTGTGAACAAAGACATGGATGTTATTAAATGAGAAAAGTAACATGCATTTTATATTGTACACGTTGCTATGTGAACAAAGTATAAGTGTCCGGTCTTGACCAGTGCACAATGCCGAACGATGTCTACTATTTCTTTTTTCCTTCTATGCTATGCTTTCTCTATTTACGTGAATAGCTTTTAAATAGTGAATGCTAACTATTACTTACTCGTGTACATATATTTTAGTAGAGAAAACATGGAAAAACGACACAGTGACCATTTACTTGAATTAGATTATTACTCTCTTTTCCTTCTAACCAACATAATGAATATGCTACTCTATACCTATTTACAGAAAAGAAGAAAGAGTGCGATTATGAAGGATGACGCACACTCACCTAATAGAGTATATTTGTCGTGCGAGGAAGGCGTCGACTGCGTGCAGAGGTACTCCGATCGGTGCAGCAAGAAGGAAGCGAGGGCGGCGAGGTTGGGTGTTGGCGTTCTAACGATGGTGCCGGAGTCGGTCGCGGCACTCGACGTCAGCGAGCGTGGGCCCGCAGTCTATAGATCTGTAGGGCCTCCATGCCCGGCGGTGCACGACGCGAATCGTGACGGAAGAGCGAGGCCAACAAGGTTGGCAGACTGAGTGTAGGTGTGGTCAGGCCGATGAAGTGTGCCGGAGTGGAGCCGTGCAATGCTCAGTTCGACGGTGAGGTGGTAATGGTGTTGTATTGGTACGAAGGAGAGTGTGGAGAAGAAGTATTGTACAGAGAGGTGTTTAGAATGTTAGAAAATGAAGAATATGATGATGAGTGAATAGGAAATGGTAGAGAAAAAATAGGAGAGTAGTTGCAGAAACCCCTCCCACGAACCGGGCTCCCAGGAGAAGGCTTCTTCTCTATTATGAATGATTCAACATAAGAAAGATATTTATAAATAGTAGAAGTGGAGGGTGTTTAGTGCAAAACAAATGGCTCCCTTCCACACATTTATGTACACGTACATAGGGAATTAATGATTGTTATTGGTGACTAAAGCTAAATATAATTCCTATCTATGCAACAAATCTAACTATAAATTATTATACAACTATTCTAGAAAAATTGGGTGTTTACAAATCCGGAATATACCGTCGCAATTGGGATACATGGAATACGTCATGTACCTCACATAACGACGGCGAAAGAGCGAGACGTAGGATACATCACCTACCCGCTCAAGGATATCGAACGGCCCTATGTACCTAGGACTAAGCTTTCTCCGCACGCCGAATCGAATGACGCCACGGGTAGGCGAGATCATAAGTAACACCTGGTTGAAGACTAAAAACTCAAGGGGACGCCGATGAGAATCGGCCCAATGGCACTGGCGATCTTGGGCAACTCGAAGATGATCTCTGACTTGTCTGACCACCTCGATTGTTGCGTAATCATCTCTGGACCAAGCATCTGTCTTTCGCCGACATTATCCCAAGCTAAAGGTGATCTGCACTTTCTGCCATACAGTACTTCAATGGGTGCCATCTGGATACTGGCCTGGAAACTGTTGTTATAGGAGAACTCTACGAGATGCAGGTGACTTCCCACGAACTATCGAAGTCGAGTGTACGTGACCGTAATATATCTTTAAGAGTCTGGATCGTACATTCTGACTGACCATCTGTCTGTGGATGATAAGCTGAACTGAACTTGAGACGAGTCCCCAAACTCTCTTGAAGACTCCGCCAAAAGTGCGATGTGAATCTTGAATCTCTGTCTGATATGATACTAACTGGCACTCCATGCAATCTGACAATCTGTCTGAGGTAATCTCTGTAAGCTGATCCGTCGACTGGCCAATTCTGAAGGAGAGAAAATGAGCTACCTTCGTGAGACGATCTACTATAACCCAGATAGCATCTCTTCCAGCTGGGGATTTAGGTAACCCAGTTACAAAATCTATGGTAATGTGCTCCCATTTCCATTCTGGGATCGATAAAGGTTCAAGAAGTCCAGCTGATCTCGGATGTTCAGCCTTAACTTGTTGGCAAACTAAACAATGAGAGACAAATCGGGCTATCTCCCTCATCATGCCATTCCACCAGAAATGCTGACGGATGTCTCGGTACATCTTCGTACCGCCGGGATGAATTGAATACTGAGAATTGTGAGCCTTTGCCATGATCTCTTGCCTGATATCACCACTAGGTATACAAAGACGCCTTCCATGTCAAAGTGTACTATCTTCGTGAATACATAACTCTGCTCTCCGACCTGCTTCACACTTTGTTCTGAGCCGCTGAAGCTTGGAATCTGCTGATTGTGCCAACTTGATCCTCTCAACTATGCTGGACTGAACTTGCATGCTGGCCATCAATACCACATTAGTAGGAAGAACAACTTCAATACCCATCTTCTGAAGATCGACTAACAATTCTGGTTGCGCTGTTAGGAAAGAAACTCCAGCTCTTCTGCTCAATGCATCTGCTACTACGTTGGCCTTCCCAGGATGATACTGCAGGTTGATGTCATAATCCACAAGTAGCTCTAGCCATCTCCTCTGACGCATATTAAGATCCTTCTGGGTAAATACATACTTAAGACTCTTGTGGTCGGTGAAAATCTCTACCCGATCTCTATACAAATAATGCCTCCACAACTTAAGTGCGAAAACCACTGCTGCTAACTCCAAGTTGTAGGTTGGGTAATTCCTCCCATGATCACTGTAGAAGCATGGAATTTCAGGAACAGAAATCCTATGCGCCTAAATATTACATGCGCCAGGAAGCTCAGATGTAGTACTTGGCACAGCAAACAACAAAAGCATAGACATTAAAAGAAGATTTTTATTTCATATAAAAGTCTATTACATGTCTAAAAAAGGCTGTACAAAGGAGAACTTCTACAAAAAAAAGACCCTAAGTCTACAGCCAGGTGCAGCAACCACCATGCGCTCTCAAACAGGCGCATCTCGTCATGCGCTCTCAGTCAGGCGCATCTCTTCGGCATCTCAGTCAGGCGCATCTCTTCGGCGTCTCAGTCAGACGCATATCTTCAAGAGTCTCAGTTATGTGCATCATGAAGTCTCAGCATATGCGCCACTTCGACCCGATCAAATGCTTCGACTAATGAAGTATTTATTGAGCAGAACGAGGGTGGACAATCAACCCCCTACCTGGAGGAAGAGCTCTCCAAAGCCCAAGGAAGATGAGAGCACCGCAATCGACCTGCGACAAAAGGAGACTTTCAACACAACCAGAATGGGCAACACCCACTCTAGCAGGAGGAGGAGCTCTCCCAAAGCCCAAGAAAGATGATCGGAGCACCGTAATTCCGATCTGCGGCTCTTCCAGCATAACGGAGACGGGGCTCGAGCATCCCGATCTTTGGATGCAACATGCACCTTCCGCCTGCCTCAGAAGCCCTCGACTCCGACTTTTGGATGTAACAGTCACCTTCAAGTGCATCAATGAAAACAATGCGTCGCATCTTCATCCTCGGGAGCATCTCGTCAATAGAATGTGCTCGAGCAAACAAGTTTATTTTGGGAGGACGTGAGAGAACGAGAAGCAAACTCTCTCCTTGCCACTATTTATAGGCCGGGCAAATCAATGTGCCAAGTGGCGGGCTCTCCGAATCCCGTGCAATGAATTTGCATTAATGGTGATGAACCTGACGCTTCGAATTCGGCCAAGTCAAAAATGGCTATTTAAAGCAATCAAAGAACGTAACAGTCGGGCCAATAAAGACGTGATACATACATTATTCTTATGTGGACCATTATGTTTGACATTGTTGTTACAAATTTTCATATATCTGTGTTGATTGATGAGATTGTGTTTCAAACGTGTTCGTGATTGTGTGTATATGTGTTATTTGATACTGTGTTCGTGATACACACCGTCGTTGTTCTAACAAATGGTGTAGGGGATGCTGCAAATGCTGCAAATGCTGCAAATGCTGTAATTTTTTTATTTTTTTTCAATATTAGCGACATTCAGCGACTCTCAGCGACGTCCAGCGACGAAGGTAACGTCGCTAAGTAAGTATAAGGCACGTCGCTAACTGTGATGAATAGCGTCGCTGATCGTCACTAAACGTCGCTACGTAGGACGTCGCTAAACGTCGCTATATGTTGGTACTATAGTGACTTAGCAAAGTCGCAGAACGTCGTCATTTGCCTCTCAAGCCAGGTCAGCATCGATGCATGTCAAGTCGCTCAACGTCGCTAGGTTGCGTCGGTAAATGATGACGTTTTACGTCGCTGGTAGTCGCTGAATTAGCGACGTGTCCGCGTCGCTGAGTGTCGTCGCAATAGCGACGTATTGCGACATTTTGTTGTTTAGCGACTAGGTTAATCGTGACTACGTGCAAACGTTGCTAAATACGTTGTTAATCGATATTAGCGACGTATTTTTCCTATTTAGCGACGTCCTGTGGCGTCGCTGATTTGACAGATTTTAGTAGTGATGCAAACGGATGCGCCGGTCAGACCGTGCATCATACTGACGCGCCCATCAGCCCCAAGCGCCTTATGAGGATGTGTCCATGCGTCCTCATGCGCCTAGTAGAATGCAGATCGACGCACCGACTCAACAGCCCATCACCTGTCAAAGAACATTAAATGCTGAAGTCTGACACGACAGTAGCCAGTCCCCGAGGACTGAACAGCTTTTTCAGAAGACGAAGCGTCGCCGATGTCAGCATGATCATTACTTTCCTCCTACGGTTATAAGCCACGTGGTCGTCCAACCATTTTGCATGCGCCTCCGCAGCCATGCGCCCAAATCTCTGCATGCGCCTCAAAAGCCATGCGCCTCAGACTTTTCTCTGATCCCTAAAGACAGAAGTCAAAGTCACTACTGAAGCCTCGCATGTGCCTCAAAAGCTGTGCGCCCAGACTGGTTCGCGACTCCTAAAGGTTACAAGCCAAAGTCTCCTCATGCGCCCAATCCCAGGCACATCCTATCAGATCACTCTCCACCAAATCCGAGATCTTTGAGCCAGGACCTACGACACGTGTCCTTTGACTCGATTCATCCTATGAAATGGTGCTAATCACCCAAGATCTCAGCAACTGAAAGATCCTCTCCATTGCTACGGGTCAGCTCGGCCGCAGCTTACAAAAGGCAACATGAAGAGTTCAACTCCTCAATCAGAGCGCATCGTCCATGCGCCTCCATCAGCAATCACCACGTGGCATCCCCACAAACAGGCGCATCCTACATATGCGCGCATGAGCAGCCAGCCTGCAAACTATAAATGGAGGGATCATTTCCTTCTTCCACAGCGACGAACCTACGAACACACACAAAGAGGCAGATACAGACACTCAACGTCTCCTTCCTCTCCGCAAGCTCCAGCACCCAGAGCAACTCAGACCTTCAAAGAACCGATAACCATCGTCAGATCGTCAACAGAGTCAACGCATTACCACTCGCTCCATCGGCACAAGGGACCCAGATAAACAAAAGTGTACTCCTAGGACTACATCTAAGTCCTACATTAAAATACTGTTCTGTTTGTAATTAAAATTGCAATCAAAATTTTTTAATGGCAAATAAGCTGGCAACTCTGCTGGGGACCTCTTTCTCCTCCACCGAGAAAGCTGTATCGTAATCCAACGACGTGAAGGTGGGCTCCTCCCACAAGACGCTGGTCGTACGCCTCAATCAACAGGCGTATGAGGAGTTCATCTCTGAAGGCAGCGCAAGTCCATCGAAGCGGCTGTCAAAGCCGAAGAAGACTCGCCAAGTCTGGGTGCGTAAGGTCGACGCCTCTGGCACCACCACCGAAGGGGATGCACCGATGCAGCCTACCCTTTCTGCTGACGTCCTCAGCAGCCAAGATGCGCCCATCGGTGCAGCGCATCTCTCGAAAAAATGTGCGGCTGACCACATTCCCCAGCCATCTCCCTCTCAGACATGGAAGATGCGTCGACGGAGCAGGGGCACAGCTAATGCCCTGCAAATCACCTCTGGTGCACCACAGAAGGTCTTTGTCTTTGACAGACTCACTCACTGTCGTGGCGAAGAGAATTTGGACTCTGACTACTATGCACCCAAGCGGGCTGGTACGAAAAAGTTTAAGGCAGCACGGGCCATACGCCTCAAACGTGCTATGCCGGAAGCAAACCAGAAGCAAGCGCTCACAATCATGCGCGCTGCTGATGGTAAGTTGTATAAGGTCGACTCGGGTGCTTCTGCACCGAAAATGAGCCGACCTTCAAAGTCCTTGTCTCACTTGGGCGCATCTGTTGCGTTCGCAACCAAGTCGAGCAAGGCAAACCCTGTGGTCTTGAACTCCCGTGCCTCCACTGGTTGTGCGTTTGAGGTTCGTTCAAGTCACTGTAAATGTTGTTCCCCCACTACTGATCTGAGCGCATGTTTTGCGTTGGATCAGGGGGTGCAGCATTCACTTGACCACCCCGGCGCTTGGCCTTGCCATGCGCCTGATGGGGGTACGAAGGTGGCACTCTCCTCCAATAATTTATGTAATGTGATCAGTCACAAGCGTCGATCAGGAGATTCGACTGACAAGCACAATGCGCCCCTCACAGGGTACACCTGTGCTGTAGTCACCATCAACTGTTGTTGCAAAACAACAATTCCACCACCAAGGCAGTCGGTGTTCCAGCGGCTGCAATCATCAACACCCCTTCGACGTCGCCTCGGGAAGAAGGTGTCAATTGAAGAGGAGCCAGAACTAAAGGTTGCTTCGTGCAACGTATTCTCCAACTCTTCGTCCATCCGAAAGGCGACTAGCAACTCCTCATCCTCGTCCAAGATCCAGCCGAGGAAAACCAAGACAACTGTCCCGTCCTCTGGAGTATTTAAAGGCACTCGGAGGAGAAAGAAGATCCTGGAGGAAGCTGGAGGTAGTCAAGCCCTTGTTGATCCTCCTTCTGAAGACGAAGATGTCCTCCAGAGCACAGCTGGAGTGGATCTTCATCCTGGAGACGAAGTCAGCCTCCCGGGCGTAGCTGGGGGTAGTCTAGCCCCTATGAATCTGCGCCTCGAAGACGAAGAAGTCCTTCAAGACAGAACTGGGGGTAGTCAGGTCCTTGCTGATACTTCTCCCGAAGACGAGGGTATCCTCCAGAACGTAGCTGGAGGTAGCCAAGACGAAGCTCCGGGGGAAGTTTTTCTTCTACAAGAGAGCGAGGCCGAAAGCGAAGCCTTAACCGATCCATCCACCTCCAATCACGTCATGACGGTGTACATGACTGGAGCGGGTGATACCGAGTCAGATGCGCCGCCAGCAGACCTCGTCCAGCGCATGGATACCTTGGAGGGAGGACTCAAAATCCTCTCTGCCTCCATACAAATACTGACTCAAGCAGTATTTGAGATACGGTCAGCTTTGGCCAGGGCACCGTCTACTGGTCGTGACCCCGGAGCCAATGGAGAATCAAGTGTACCCCTTCAACGGGTATCCTTAGATACAGATCACCGCGAGGCACCTCGGACGTCGGAGCCATCAAATGCTTAACTCCAGGCTATACCACCTTTCCCGACTCCCAGCTCCACGGAAGACGTGGTTGAGATGATCAGGGACTTGCGCGAGCGCTTTGAGTCCAAGAACAGACAAGAGGAGCGCCAGAAGATGGGGATCCCATAACCATACCCCCTCGAATGGAACAAAGTGGTTTATCCTCCTAAATATAAACCACAAACATTGACGCCATACGACGGAAAGGACTCTTCGCAACGCTATCTAACGCACTTCCAGTCCCAAACGGGACATCTTTCGAAGGAAGATGCGCTACTCACCAGCATATTTGTCGGGGCATTAAAAGGAGTAGCTTACGACTGGTACTGCAGTCTCCCCGACAACTCCATATCTTCCTTCGACGACTTGATGCGTCTCTTCCTCGATCATTTCTACGACGGAGGGAAGGATATGACAATGGCGTCCCTCATAGAGGTGCGTCAGAAGGAGAAGGAGACGGTTCGAGCATTCATCGAACGTTTTCGACAAGCCTGTTTCAGACTACCCTCGGGTATGCCAGAACATGCACTCCTCTCCTCCTGCAGCATGAACATGATGCCTGCAATCAAACTCTGGCTCAACTCCACTCCTCCTCCCGACTGGAGTTCCTTGATCATCGAGGCCGAAGTAACAGAAAAGAAGGCGTCCAATGCTTGTCTTCTAGGAGTCAGTTTTCCTGCCTTTGAGGACAAGGGAAAACGGCCTACAGCCAACAAGCCTGGACGAGAGACGAAGGAGAAACAGGCATTGACTGTCAATGCCTCCAAAGGTGCATCAGCACCCACTCAGAAGCCTCCACTTGCACCAAGGCCAAAGGAGGTTTATTCTTTCAACGATAAAGACACCCTGCAACTCTTTGAGATATTGAAGCAGGGTGACAAGATTAAGTTGCCGGACCCGAAGCGTCCCGACGAGGTTGGGAAAGTGTGCCATCCGAGGTATTGTCACTACCATCGGTTTGTCGGACATCCAACTAAGGACTGCTACGTCCTCAAGAACTACATCCAGCGTATGATCAATGCGGATGTTATCTCCGTCGACTACAAGGAGAAAACGGTCTCGGCCAACCTGGTGTCACTCCAATTTGGCACCTTACTGCCAACCACAACGCAAGATGGCGTCGTCTCCATCCCAAAGGCGACAATGGAGGTGGTTAACTTACCACCTACTCGTGACAACATGAGTGGACTCATCCCACTCACTACCTCTCGGGGAGAGATCTTATGGGTTCACCCCGATCTCGTCTCCGAGGTTACTCAACCGGAGGTACGCTCCGCCTCCAAAACCAAAGGCAAGAAGATCAAGTCTTGCCGTATGGTCTCTTCCTCTGCGGAAGAGGCACTTTCTGTACAGACGCGTTCGTATCAGAATGCCCAACCTGACGAAGCTACCGTCGAAGTGGTGCCTCCTTGCACCGTCCCTGCTGCCCAGAAAGAGGGCCCATCCAGGCCTCCAGCAGCCAATAAACAGAAGCATGTAGAGGCCTATTTCGATAAGACTTTGCGAAAAGAGAGTGCTTCGGGGCTAGCCAAGCCCCACAACTTTGACATACTGGCACAACTTGCTAGTACTCCTGCCCGCCTATCCCTGTTTGAGCTTCTTCATCTTTCAAAGGACACTCGTGAAGCTCTCTGTGAAGCCCTGAAGGACGCTGAATCCTTCATCAATCAGGTCAAGCAGCCTGCGGATATCCCGACCATATGTGCTCACTGCCATTGTACGGATGAAGTTATCCCCAACATAACTTTCATCCAATAAGACATGCTGCTCAAGCACAATCGACACAACAGACCACTGTATTATACAGGGTATGTCGGTTCCGTCAAGATGAAACGGATTCAGATCGATCCTGGGTCTTCCCTCAGCATCATCTCGAAGACGCTGCTTTCAATACTGGGGATCCCAATGTACCGTCTGGCGCCTTCCAACACCACAATCAGCGGCTTCAATACTAGCAAAAGTGAGCTGCTGGGCAAAATACGGCTGAAGTGTCATATCGGTAACCTTCGAACCGAGGTGACTTGCTATGTCGTGGACGCTGACGTCAACTACAACCTCCTACTGGGTCGTCCGTGACTGCATGAGTACATGGTGGTACCATCTACACTCCACCAATGTATGAAGTACGTGTCCACCAACGACATCATCCGGACGGAGTTCGCGGACATTGACCCTTTCAAAGGGGTTGAAGCCTACTTCACTGATTCTATCCTGTACAAGTCGTCTGACGAAGGGGAAGCCAATAACGCTGACGATGAAGCAGAAATGGCAGCAGAGCCGGACACGGAGCGAGAGATGATTCCCGACGCTCCTTTGAAAATTCGACTCAAAGGAAAACCGCCTCAGATGCTGCCTCCCATGACCATCAAACTACCTGGAAAAGCACCAACTGCTCTAGGTAGAACACCTACTGAAGCTCCCTTGAAGATACGCCTCAAGGGAAAGCTGCCTCAAATATCGGCTCCCCTTGTGGCAAAACTACAAGGAAAGGCACCAATCACTGAAGGCGCAGTTGAGGCACATCTGAAGGTACGTCTTAAAGGCAAGCCTCCGCAATCATCCGTCTCATCCAAGCTGCCGAAGAAGGCCCACATAGCCCTCTCGGATCCCAAGGTCAAAGCTGTAGTGGACTCTTCCGATCCAACCCCAGTACTCACAGATGAAGAGTTAGGGGAATATATATCTGCTGATGTAGATGCACCCTCTCTGGACAATGTAATCCCGCAGGACAAAATCTCGTGTTTTATCAATAATAGAGTATCTTTTAATTATTCTAGTCTTCCACATTGGAATGTCATGTATACATTAGATAACGCTCTACGGTCGTTGCAAACATAAATAACGACCGTTAATCATGTAAATCGAGTAGTCCCGTCCCAATGGGTCTGTTTTGTAGTCCCACCGCAGAATCGAGACGAAGAATCCATTATCTTCGGCAAAGTCGAGCGTCATCAAGACCTCCCGCCACTCGAGCAAGAACCAGATACCGACAGAATACAAGTCTATCCATACACGGACAAGGCAAAGTACCTCATCCAAAAGATGGGTTACGACCTAAAAAGCAACAAAGGCCTGAACTACGGCAAGGGTCGACGTCTTCCTCTCTGGCTCCCAACACCTAAAGGAAAGAAGCATGACTACTATCGTCGAACTCGACGGGGGGTAGGCTACGTCACGCCACCGTCAACTCCAGAAAATTCGGAGGCAGAAGAAGTAGAACATTCTCATTCGTCCGAAGCATCAACTTGGGATTCTGATACCAGTATTGGCTCAGTCTTCAAGAAGGTGCTGTCAGCCAACATGGCATCTGTACAATCTCAAAAAGATGAAGACGAAGACCAAACGCCAGAATTCTTCGAGGAAGAACCTTGGGCTCAACGCCTAGGAGCACAGTGGGAGTCTCGTTTTGAATTACGCGAACCCCTACCGAAGACGAAGTCGTGCAAATCGACCTTGGGGATGGATCTTCTTCCAAACCCATCTTCATCAGCAAAAGCCTAAAAGGAGAAGACCGGGAATCTTTGGTCCAATTGGCTAAAGAATATATCGACGTCTTCGTCTGGAGCTACGAAGATATGTCGAGACTTGATCCTCAGATCGCGATGCATAGGCTTAACATCTTACCTGATACCAAGTCTATAAAGTAACAACAGCGACATTTCTGTCCTAACATCATGAACGCTATCGATCAAGAAGTGGACAAACTCCTAACCAGCGGGTTTATCCGTGAAGAACAACACCCGGATTGGGTGGCCAACGTCGTCCCTGTCACCAAGAAGAATGGAAAGATACGAGTCTGTATCGACTTCAGAGACCTCAACACCGTTTGCCCAAATGACGAATTCTTGCTTCTAATCACTGATGTGATGATCGACAATACATGTGGCTTCGAATGTATGTCTTTCATGGACGGGTATTCGGGCTACAACCAGATCAAGATGTTCTCCGATGACGTAAAATACATGTCATTCAGGACTCCGAAGGGTGTTTTCTGCTACACAGTGATGTCCTTAGGCTTGAAGAACGCTGGTGCTACATACCAACGGGCTATGAGTACCATCTTCTGTCAACATCTTTGCAAGACAGTAGAGTGCTATGTTGATGACATCGTAGTCAAGCGCCGTCTCAAAGGAGATCACCTACAAGTCCTGAAGACAGTCTTCGATCTCATACGAGCGCATCAACTCAAGATGAACCCTGCTAAATCCTTCCTTGGGGTTTCTAGCAGAAAGTTCCTAGGCTTCATCATCACGGCGAAAGGCATTCATGTCGATCCCGAGAAGACCAAGGCCATCCTTGACATGGACCCTCCGAAGAATCTTCGAGAACTTCGAGGCCTGCAGGGGCGTCTGGCATACATCCGAAGGTTTATAGCAAACCTTTTCGGAAAATGCCAACCCTTCACTCAGCTCATGAAGAAAGGAGTCTCTTACGTCTGGACAGAGGAATGCCGGAAAGCTTTCGATGGCATCAAAGCTTACCTGACAAGCCCGCCAGTCCTGGTGGCACCCGTCTCAGGCAAACTATTTCTCCTCTACGTCCGTGCCATGGACCATTCCCTCGACGTTTTGTTGGCTCAGAACAACGATGCGGGCTACGAGCAAGCTATCTACTACCTCAGTCGGACACTGATCGGGGCCGAACACCGGTACAACCCCGTCGAAAAAGAGTGTTTGGCTTTGGTGTTCGCCATCTAGAAGACTCGCCATTATGTCTCAGGACAGACAATTCATGTCGTCTTCCGAGTCAATCCACTCAGGGTTCTCATGACAAATCCAGGGTCATTGAACTCCCGACTAGCTACATGGGCGATCCTGTTGACGCCATACAACATGGTGTTTGTTCCACAAAAAGCCGTCAAGGTTCAAGCTCTGGCCGACTTTTTAGCTGCACACCCCATTCCAGAGTCCTCCAGACTCTGTGAAGACATCCCGGATGAGGTCCAAGAATCAAACGTCACCGAAGAAAGCTCCGTCTGGCGGATGTTTTTTGATGGCAATTCAAGAACACGCCCTAAAGGCCAAATCATCGCCGAAGTGGGGGTAGTCTTAGTCTCCCCCGATAGGCTGGTCATCCAGCGTGCTTACTTCCTTTCGAAGCCATGCTCCAATAATGTTGCTGAGTACAACGCTCTCATCATGGGTCTCCAGCTGGTGCAACAGCTCGGGGTGGATTATCTGGAAGCCTACGGCGACTCAAAACTCGTCGTTAACCAGATCAGAGGGCAATACGAAGTTCGCCATGAAGATCTGGTTCCTTACCATGAAGTTGCATTGAACATTATTGCAACCTTCACCAAGTTCTTCATCGAACACGTACCTCGATTACAAAACCTGGAGGCTGACGCTCTGGCTGGCCTCGCAGCCTCATTGGCAGCACCCCTCGGAACTCAACACTACGTCACGGTAGTTGGTCGAGACTTGGTCTGTCCTAAAAACAACCTATGCTCACAAACAGCCCATGCCATGTCAACAAGTGTTGGTGTTAACGTCCGAGACTGGAGGTTCCCATTCATCGACTTCGCTGTCTACGAAATCCTCCCAAAAGACCCCAAAGAAGCCGTCTCGGTCAGGAGGCGTTCCCTTCGATTCTATTATGATACAGCTACTAAAATGCTGTACCGACGCTCCTACGATGGACTTCTCCTTCGATGCTTGTCCAACGAAGAAGCAGCCGAAGCCCTTCGAGAAGCTCATGACGGAACTTGTGGGGCTCATCAACCTGGGCCTAAGTTGCAGGATCGACTGCGACGCATGGGCTACTATTGGCCAACCATGGCAGCCGACGCTGTCGACTATGCTAAGAAGTGCCATGCTTGCCAACTTCATGCCGACTTCATTCATACACCGTCAGAACCACTACATCCTACGGTCGCTTCTTGCCCCTTCGAAGCTTGGGGCATGGATATTGTAGGACCGATCACCCCTTCTTCATCAAGGGGACACCGCTTCATCCTAGCCATCACCGACTACTTCTCCAAATGGGCAGAAGCAATTCCGCTGACGGAAGTGAAGAGCTCTCGGGTGATCAGCTTCATCAAGCACCATGTCATCTACCGTTTTGGGGTACCTCAAAGGATTATCCACGATAACGGTCCATAATTCATCAGCCATGTTTTCAGCAGAATCTGTGACAAGAATCGCATTCAGAACGTGGCATCGACCGTCTACAATTCGGTAGCAAACGGATTGGCCGAGGCATTTAACAAAACTATCGTCAGGCTACTCAAAAAGGTCGTGTCATCCAACAAGCACGACTGGGACGAAAAGCTCGACGAATGCCTTTCGGCCTACCGTACAATGATACGGACCCCGACATGCAACACACCATTCTCCTTAGTCTACGGGAGCGAAGCGGTACTGCCTCTCGAGATCCAGATACCCTCACTCCGTGTAGCGATCACAAATTAACTCACAGAAAAAGACAATCAACGTCGCCGTCTGTGAGAATTGGAGGCACTTAACGAAAAACGTCTCCTAGCTCAACAGCGCATCGAACTCTATCAAGCCCATATATCACAGACTTTCAATAAGAAGGTCAAGCAGAGGACTTTCTAAGTAGGCGACCTGGTTCTGGCAGTCAGGAGGCCGATGGTGTTGACACACAAAACACCAGGAAAGTTCAAGCCCAAGTGGGAGGGACCTTTCATCATAGAGACGGCATACTCAAACGGTGCTTACCGTCTCGCCAAACCCAATGGGGACTTGTTCATGATGCCCATCAACGGCAAGTTTCTAAAGAAGTACTACTCATGACATCTTTCAGACATGTATTCCATCTCTACCCAATAAGGGAGTCAGTGGACCTGATCATCAGAGCTCACATACATCTCCCCTTCACAAAAATCCTATACTTTCGAAACCCAGTTGTTCCGCGACATTCTATCCCCAGTAGAAGAACAACCACGTCCACATTACCTCTGAGTTGCTCCTCTACGCCCTGCAAAGCGTAATCTTACACCACGTAGGATTGCACTGCTTATCATGTTTACCACGTCCATATTACCTCTTAGTAAACATCCCGTACAGACAACCCCTGCATTGTCGTACATTGATCGCAGAACTTCCATGTCCATATTACCTCTGAGTAGTTCCGCGTATCCCCCCAGAGTCATTCCTACCACGTCCATAACACCTCTGAGTAGGAAGATTCTATCATTTGAACCCCATATTTGCCACGTCCATATTATCTCTGAGAAAACATGTCGGTTCTTCCAAACTTATTATCTGTACCTAAAAACCAAGGTGCGCCAAAGATAATAGGTCCACACAAATCATCAAGTTCATGACAGCAAGAATGAACACACCACAAAACTCTTCATTCTTTATTTAAAAAGTAAAGAATGACATCCCCAGCAGGAGTTGCAAATTATACAAAATAACAAAAAAAAGGGAGAGACTATAATCCCTAAGCATCTCCAGGATTGGTTGAAAGCTCTTCGATCCGACGCTTCAAGTCTGTCGCCCGAGTCTCTGCGGTCGCCAGGACTCGACGTTCGGCTTCTTGACGCATCATTTCTATGGCCTCAGGAGAAGTGTCATCCTCATGCTTTTCGTCCAACTATTGCCGCTGCTGGGCCAGGAAAAGAGTCTGGCGGGTGAAAGCTGCTTCCTCCTCCTTAGATGCTACATGTTCAGCCTGGACTCGCTCAGCATCTGATAAGAGTTGGGCCCGCTGGTCTTCAAGGAGGTGAATCTTGGCATTAACCTCCACTATACTAGTGTCCAACGCAGCTCGCAACTCCACCTTCTTCTGCGTGGACTGAGATAACCTCTCCACCGCAGCCTCAGTTTCAGCCACCTCGTGTTCCCAGACAGCCACGGTGGCCTGATAAGATGACTCAGTTTCAGCGATCAACTTCTCCTTTTTTGTGTCTATCAGGGCAGAGAGATTATTTCGCTGGATACACTGAAACTCGAAAAGAAGCTGTTCCAGCTCGGCCACCGATGCCTCCAGAATCTTGACCATATGATCATGGCCCTGGTGGGAACGTATCAGACCAATGTGAGGGAGTGCCATAGTTTTTGCCATCGCGAAACTCCCATTGGCATTCATCACTGCCGATACGCCCCTCTGCAGTATCTTGTACACCGCCTCAACGATAAACTTCACGTACTCATCCGCATCCGCTAGCACTTGTGGTGTCATAGCAGGAGTTGGAGGAGCTGCTCTAGACGGTGGACCAGAAGAAGACCCGTCGGCTTCAATCTGTGAGGCTGAAACCTCGGCATCAACGGACTCCCCCTCATCAGAGGCTTGAACTTTGCCACTGGCCCGAGGAGCCAAAAGAGCGGAAGGAGCCGAGAGGGGCGTCGATATCGTGCCCCAAGTAGAAGGAGCGACAAGGGTTTCCAGCAAATCCTTACCCTTCTCAAGCTCGGGAGGACCACCAACGCCAGGAGCTATCTCCTCCATCTCCAACACACTGTCAGCAGGCCGCACGGGACCTTCCCCCTCTGGCAAAGTAGCGAGATCAGCACTTGTTTCCTGACTCGGCTCCCCTGGAGTCAGGCTCGGCGGACGAGTCTCACCTTCCTCATCGGATCCCTCTACGGGGATAGAATCTGTTGCTACCTCCCGGTCGGCAGCCACCTCAGCCTCCGCTGCTGAGTCTGGGGTAGGGCTCGGCAACGATACAGCCGACCTCCCCTCATCATGACAAGGAGGGGAATCAGACCTCTCCTCTGTTTCAATTATGTATATTGCTCCTGCAACAGGCTCCCTCATCTCTGGAGGAACGTCATCTGAAGACGACGAACTCCACTCCTCTTCCTCATCTGGAAGCCCCTTATCTGCTGGGTCCTCAATGTCAGAGGCCCCCATGGTGGTTTGTACCCTCCCGGGAACTGCTTCAACCTCAGCTTCCCTTCCAACATAATCTGGAGATACTAAAATCTCCGCAGGAACGACATTGTCAGGATTCTCCTCTACGGGAGATATTACAATCGGAGGAATGCGCTCATCAGAAGAGCTCGCCTCCTCCTTCGGTGTACTGACACCCAGTTTTGAAACCTGGGTTTTCTTCTTCAATGGTTCCTACAAAAGGAAAACATATGTTACAAAAATGACAGAAGGCGCCAGATTATGGGGAACGTCTTTACCTCAGCAGGGACTGATTCTATTGGCATTACAGACGGCACCCCCGTAGCCTTTGGAGTCATCACTTTTCTCGGCCTTTTAGGTGTAGACGAACCGGCTTCTGCGTTAGCCTGCCTCTTCCCAGCTGGGGGATCTTCCCGAGTGCCTCCTGTTGACGCTGCAGCAGCAGCCCGATATCCCGCCAACTCTGATAGACGATATGACCGGACCGCCGCCAACATGTTCTTCGTAGCCTCAAGCTGAGTTCCAACAATGAAACTAGTCTCCCTATCATAATCAGGAGGTACAGTATTCATGGCACAATACAGCTTAACGGCCAAATACAGGATCTGTGGCCGAGGGTTCTGAACTGGTGTATTAAAACGAACCCAGTGCACCCGACATTGTAATATTGCCAACCCCGGGCTCCGTCCAGTAAACTTCCCGTAAACCCCAGACTGTTACTGGGGTTCCGTAACATTAGCTGGGTGTAACCAAACTGACGAGCAAACCGGCTCGGCAGATATGGCTCCAGATAACACTTATTCTGGTTGCAGTAGACCAAGTGGGAAGGACGAATACTCTGCAACCAACGAAACCCCTATTTCGGAAGAGTGATCGCATCCTCACCAGAGTCTTCAAAATCTTGGTCAGCCTCGAAATCTTTGAAGATGGGACTGAACTTGACGATCTCCCACCCCTGAAGATAAGACAAGACTCTCCTACAGACGGGGACGTCGGTGTGCAGCCACTTTCTCTTGTAGAAGCGACAGATAAAGGCGTCACCCTCAACGTGATCGTCTTCAGGACCCGGACTCATCACGTTCGGGTGATGCAGAATCAACCATCCCATCAGATAATGGAATGGTAGCTCAGCACGGGGAAAGTTGTCTTTCCTGCCCCTCTCATGGACCACGTCATCCGTGAAATCCCTCAAACCCCGCAGCAGGTTACACACCATCGCGGGGAGAAGAGCCAAAGGGCGACCAAAAGCCGGTTTTACTGCTGGCAAAATGAGGTTCCGGGTTACCCTCTCCACAGAGCCTGACCCACCTGAGAATACACAGTCCCGGAGCCATATCATCAAGTATGCAGTCAACACTGTCTTGGATGACATTCGGTGCACGCAATGCCAGAAACAGCTGTATACATCCTCGCCACTCTCATTTGAACGAGGAGCCTTCTCGCCTAGTCTGCTCATTTCGGAGGTTATTTTTGCGGGCTTCAGTCCCTGTGGAGTCGTAAACCGAACCTTCGTAGAGTCCGCTAATACCTCCAAGTAGTCACATGAGGCTGTGACTTGCCTTTGTCCTTCCGTTGCAGCAGATAATGATGGCTCGCCACCTCTTTGAAGATGGCCATCATCTCCGTGCCCTTCTTTTCCAGAACCAGGATCTCTTTATTTGTCGGGAAATATTCCTCGTACGGTTCCGAGCCCCAAGGAAGCTTGGACACCTCGTACATCTCATGGAGAGCCAATCCCAACTCCCCCACTGGAGTAAAGAAAGTGCCAGTCTGGGTATTGAACATTTCTAAGAGTGCAATAAACATATGCTTGTTGAGATCCACGTCGGCCTGTGTGGCACGGATAGCGGCCGTCAGCCCAATCTCTTTAAGCTCAGCCTTGAACTTCGACAACACCCAAAGGGTCAACTCGTCCCACTTCGGCACGTGGTGACACAAACCTTCAACCCTAAAGCCACCTTTCGGATACATAACCTTTGACGTTAATATCCGATTTGCAAAGGTCGAAGCACCAAAGGCAAAGGTGTCATTAGGGACCTCACTATAAAGGCTCCCAGGGCGTAAAGTTCGGGAACTGAACGAGGGCCCGGCTTGCGAGACGGCTAAGGTATCCCTTTGATTCAAAGTAACATCAATCGAAAGGGTACCCCCCACTGCCCCTCCTTGAGAAGGAGTAAGTTCCCATGGCATCCTTCTCTTGGAAGCCAAACGGTAGAAGGCCGTCAGCAGCAATTGGCGTTCAAGTTGCCGCATGTACAGAACCATGCCCTTCGTAGAGAAGAACCAGTCTTCCTTGATCTTCAGTACCTTCGCCTCGGTGGAGGTCAAGCGTGTAGGATGTGGAAAATTATGACACGCTGTCATTTTCATCCATACTCTTAAAGACAGATGTCAGTTGAAGCCATACGTTCAGCTCAAGGCTATACGCTCATTCAAAAGCCATACGCTCAGTAAATATTTTATTATTTACTGAAGTGATAGCACAGCATATGTTTAAATGAGGAATGAATCTGACACTTTATCTTTCGTGCAAAGACAGCTGTCACGAGAAAAGTAACCGTCGTATAGGTTTTCGAAGAGTCGGTTTTGTCTTTTACGAGGACAACTCAAGCAGCCTTCATAAATACAAAAGCCATCATTACTGTCAGTTTTGACAGTCTGTCAGCCGTCAAATCCGCAGTCACGACGCTCGAGAAGATTTTGTCAGTTATGGGAAGATATGGTGTACCAAAGAAGATTGATGATAGCCACGTGGCCACTTCTCCAGTGAGCGTATCGACCTCACATGACTCCTTCTTCACCCAGCCAAGTGAGCGTATGGACCTCACATGATTCTTTGCTAACCAAGCGAGCGTATGATCTCCATACGACTCCTTGCCCATAAAGTGAGCGTATGGATTTCCTATGGCACTACGCTGTCCAAGTCAGCGTATAACTCTCCTTCAACGAGGCAGCGTATTACAGCAACCATATCCAGGATTACAGTCAACACACGTTCTCACGTGTCCTGTACCAGTTATCCACTTCTCTAGAAGTTATACAACGTGGCATCCAGGCCATCAATCTCTCCTGAACATGCTCCACTACTTTCAACCGCACGCTAATGTGTCTCCATCAGAATTCGCCACGCGTCCCTGCAGTTATGCACACGTCAAGTAACTACCTGAGCGTATGCTTAAGGACAGTTATCCTGAACTCTATAAAAAAGAGTTTCTTCATCTTCATCAGACACTACAGGTCATTTTTTTAGAGAGAACAGAGAGATTGCCCAGTTGCTGTCCAAGTTCTTCGAAGTTCGAGTTTTCTTCATCGCATCGTCCAAGGGATAAAGTAATCGTCTTCTAGATTAGATTCCTACAGTTGTAATTTTCTCAGATACAAAATAAATAAAGTGAATTTATTTATGGAAAACAAATTGACGACTCTGCTGGGGAAAGCTGTCTCCTCCAATGAGATAGCAACAACTCAATGCGATACTTCGTCGATCGGCTTGACGAAGAAGACGATGGTTGTACAATTCGACCAATCGGCTTATGAAGAAATGCTCAAGGCGAAGGAGGGCCGAACTGCTTCCTCCGCTCTTCCTGCTGCCAAGAAGACGGGACGCTCTGTCTATGTCCCCAAGTCTTCTTCGACAGCCCGAGATGTTCCTGTCACTTTTCACGTTGACAAGAACACATCTTCAACTTCCATGAAGCACACTTCGGCTTCTCGGAACATGGCAACAGTGGCTTCTCCTAGTCACACTGACAAAGTTGGTTCTTTAACCAAGTCAGCGTGTACAAGGAAAACCATCTCTGGACATGTCAAGGTCCCTTCTCCCTCTATTCTTACGACAGCAGTCGGCTCTTTAGCCATTGATGACTCTGGGCGTATGGCATTCAAAGGGCAGCGTACGGCAACGCAGCGTACAAAAGCCAACATCAGGCAGCGTACGCTGAGCCAAAGCCAGTGTATGCTAATAAAAAGGCAGCGTATGACCAGAAGTCCAAACTGAAGTCAGCGTATGCTAACAAATACAGTCCTTTGACTGTTTCTGAAAATCAGATTGGGGGTTCTCTTCCACAGAACATACAAATGATTCCCCCTCAACTTGCACATCTTGTGCCAACCAAGGAGAAAGACTCTTTAGTCAACTCCTCGACTCCTAAGGTCTTTACCTCTGGAGTTAATTTGACTAGTACTCTTACTAGATCAAACAATAGAAAATGCCTTTTGGCTAAATCCTCCGAAGATGGATTATTACCGACTCCTAGTCAGAATAATACTCATCTTCCTTCTCTCAAAATTTTTCGGTTTGAGAAAGGCAAATTACAAGTATCCAAGACTGATATCAAAGTCAAATCTCCTACGGATCTTCGTAATAAGCTTAATCAGAATCGGTTCGGTTCCACTGAGACAAGTATATTAGACCCTGATGCAGAATATGCCAAGAACTATGTGGCTCAAATTAATCAGTCTTTATACACTCAGGAACCAAGAAGACAGAAGAACAAAAGACAAGTTTCTACACAGAAACTATCTTCAAATACTTCCCAATCTGTTCCTACAGATCTCCGGGAATATTTGCAAAATAAACAGAGAATTGACACTCCATCTGGCTATGACATTGCCCATATTCGCCATGAAAAGCATTGTTGTGACTTCCAACCTCGGGTTGTCATCCAATGTTGTTGTTCACCAAAAAGACAATCTGTTTTTGAACGGATTCAATATGAACCAATGTTGGATGAAGATGAACCTCTTTATGCTTCTGTCAACATGACTTCCAGAAATATTGGGGGTAGCATACGGTCTGATGCTATATCAGACTCTGAAGATGGTGTTTATCTCGGCACTCGATCCAGGATCGGAGCCTTGACCAGAGCCTCTTCTTCTTCTCATCCAAGTGGTAATCCGGAGATCACAGAAGACTTCCTTGGAGAGTCCAATTTTCCAGTATTGACTCCTGTAAAAAGCCCTGGGAAAGATACTGATTCACACAGTGATGATTCAGAACAGACTGTTTCATCATCTATTCCTCGAATGATTACCACTTACATGGCAGAAAGTGATCATGAACCTTCGACTAGCAATGAGGCTCATGAATAGAGGATTTCTTCTTTAGAACAACAATTGCGAGCTATGGCAGATACATTGAGTGCTATGCACACTCTAATGCAGGCTCAACAACAGACAGCACCACCAGTGGTATTGAATACCCCTGTTGTTCCAAACCCCGAACCCTCTACTATTCCGGGGGTACAATCTAATGTTCCTGTACAAACCACCCCAAGTCACTCTGGAGCTGGGGGTGGTACATATGCTGCAGTCCCTCCTTCCAATTACACTCTACAAGCCACAACTCCACAATCTTCGGGAGTTGTCTCTGAAGAATTGAAGAATCTCAAAACTCAATTCGAGGCATTCAAACAGAAGGATGGTTTACAAAGGTTAGGCATCAAACAGCTTTATCCGATAGAATGGAAGCAGGTATCGTATCCACCAAAATACAAACCTCCGACCATCTCTTTCTATGATGGGACAACCTCTCCAAGTCAGTTCATTAATCATTTTGAAGTAATGACTGATCAACTGCAACCAAGTGACGCCCTCCTTACTCGGGTGTTCATTGGATGTCTCAAAGGAACGGCTTATGAATGGTATAGAAGTCTCCCTGATGGGTGCATTACCTCATTTGCCGGTTTTAAGCAAATGTTTCTTGAACGATTCTACGAAGGGCTCAATGATATGACCATGTCGGCCCTCATAAGAATCAAACAGAAGAATAATGAGACCACTGAGGAATTCATTGGGAGATTCAGAAGAGAAGCCCTCAAAATGCCTCTTGGAACTCCCGATGCTGTTACGATCGAACTTGCAAGTCGAACCTCTTACCAATTATCAGCATGTGGACAGGGTCCACTCAGTTCCAAGATTGGCCTTCTTTCATTGTCAGTGCCAAGGCTGCTGTAGTGCCCCGCTCCGCGAAGGCACTAGATAAACAGAAAGATCGGATTGCTGGCTCTGCAACAGAAGACGATTAATCTGGGTGAGTGGACGAAGTCTCATTTGCTGATTCGCTTGCGCCTTAAGAATCTGAGTTTTGATTGAATGCTTTTGTTAATAACAAGATGGTAAATCATTGAGTATGCTTTAAGAGATTTCACATGTTGCCATGCTAAGAACAAGGAAAGAGAGAACCTGTATGCTAAGAAAGAATTTAATCTACATGCTAATAAGAAGACTTGTTGCCTTGCTAGTACAAGAAACTAGATAACTTGCATGTATAAGAAGTAGACTGCTCAACTGCTTGCTTGCGAATGTATGTCTAACGCTGAGAGCATCCATGTGAAAATGGGTGCCGGTATGTTATCTGTTATCTGGGGGCGACGGCTCCACTATCTGGGGGCTTCGGCTCTGGGTTTCGGCTCTATTGTATGGGGGCGACGGCTTCTCTCTTGCTTGGGGGCTTCGACTCCACTATCTGGGGGCTTCGGCTCCACTATCTGGGGGCTTCGGCTCTGGGCTTCGGCTCTATTGCTTGGGGGCTTCGGCTCTGTTATCTGATGGACTGAAATGAATAATTGCCAATAGATCAAATGTGCCTCAAGAGTTTAGATCATATGGAAAATTGATGATTTTATCATGTTTATGCTAATCCTTGTCTTGTGCAGGGATCGACGGTCGGCTATGGTAAGAGTCACTGAAAAGTGATATACATGTGTTGCTTAAATTCTGATATAAATGCTTGCAGAGATTAATCTGTTACCAAGAAATGCTATGTTCCACTAAAAGAAAGATGTAATATCATGCTTGTAATCTGACCCTGAGTTTGTCTTGAACAAGATAAGAGAATGCTAAAGATGTTGTCCCTAAGGAAATGATATGCTCATGAAACACGCTGCGCACTGCACAAATGAATAGTCATCGTGCTAGAATTGAATAGTCCCTTGTATGCTTGAAATAATATGAACTGTGGCTTTTCAAAGATGTGTTTTCAAAAGATATGTAAACTGACTCTGTATGCATGGAATGAATCTAGGTAAAACTAGCAAGATCACATCACAAGAAACGTTTTCTCACTAAATGAACAGTGATCGTTTCAGACAAATGTAGCTCTTTGTTCACACATTCACCAGTATGCTGATATACTGACCCATCATCAGTCTGCATGCAGGTGCACCATGCATCGAGAAGGATAGCCCGAAGCGATAGCCCGTGCCTCATCCTCAGGAGCCAGAAATCAGAAGAGATGCCAAGAGATGACATCTGTGCAAGAGTTTGGTTTTGTATATAAAAGGATGTAATGTATGGGAACGGGATCATTGTAATCTGTAAAGTTCTGAGAGAATGTAATATTGTATCAGAGAGAATCGAGAGCTTGTAACCTGTTCGAATGAAATCAATAAAGAGAAATGTTCTTGTTACCATTGTGTTCAATACTTGTTTTCTGAAATATGTCCGCTGCTGCTTCAATTATCTGCGATACGTTCCGCTGCGTATTGTCAAACTTGTCTATCTTGTCTTGTTCCAGGTCTTGGCCTTGTGCAAGCGCAACTTAGGCTTGCACGGCATCACGCCTTAGCGAGGACGAACGGTCCCAAAGAGCCCGAAGCGAGGACGAAAGGGACTCTGCGGGATCGGGGCGTGACAGAATGGTATCAGAGCAACACGATCCTCTGGCCAATTTTGATTCAATTTAATTTGTACATGTCTTCTGATTGAAATTCCGTTGCCTACTCGATATCAATAATGAGATGAACGTTCCATACAATAAGTCCGTAAATATTTTTATGATGCCGGCAATATTTTACCGATTTGATTGATTGAGATTGAAATGTTTGATTGAACAAGAGTTTTGATATGATCTGAATTATGATTTCATGGATTGATGATGGCGAAGGATGAGGACTATCGCTGCTAAGGATATCGTAAGTTTCTCCTTAAGTTTCGAGGACGAAACTTCTTTTCGGTGGGTAATTATGTAGTGCCCCGCTCCGCGAAGGCACTAGATAAACAGAAAGATCGGATTGCTGGCTCTGCAACAGAAGACGATTAATCTGGGTGAGTGGACGAAGTCTCATTTGCTGATTCGCTTGCGCCTTAAGAATCTGAGTTTTGATTGAATGCTTTTGTTAATAACAAGATGGTAAATCATTGAGTATGCTTTAAGAGATTTCACATGTTGCCATGCTAAGAACAAGGAAAGAGAGAACCTGTATGCTAAGAAAGAATTTAATCTACATGCTAATAAGAAGACTTGTTGCCTTGCTAGTACAAGAAACTAGATAACCTGCATGTATAAGAAGTAGACTGCTCAACTGCTTGCTTGCGAATGTATGTCTAACGCTGAGAGCATCCATGTGAAAATGGGTGCCGGTATGTTATCTGTTATCTGGGGGCGACGGCTCCACTATCTGGGGGCTTCGGCTCTGGGTTTCGGCTCTATTGTATGGGGGCGACGGCTTCTCTCTTGCTTGGGGGCTTCGACTCCACTATCTGGGGGCTTCGGCTCCACTATCTGGGGGCTTCGGCTCTGGGCTTCGGCTCTATTGCTTGGGGGCTTCGGCTCTGTTATCTGATGGACTGAAATGAATAATTGCCAATAGATCAAATGTGCCTCAAGAGTTTAGATCATATGGAAAATTGATGATTTTATCATGTTTATGCTAATCCTTGTCTTGTGCAGGGATCGACGGTCGGCTATGGTAAGAGTCACTGAAAAGTGATATACATGTGTTGCTTAAATTCTGATATAAATGCTTGCAGAGATTAATCTGTTACCAAGAAATGCTATGTTCCACTAAAAGAAAGATGTAATATCATGCTTGTAATCTGACCCTGAGTTTGTCTTGAACAAGATAAGAGAATGCTAAAGATGTTGTCCCTAAGGAAATGATATGCTCATGAAACACGCTGCGCACTGCACAAATGAATAGTCATCGTGCTAGAATTGAATAGTCCCTTGTATGCTTGAAATAATATGAACTGTGGCTTTTCAAAGATATGTTTTCAAAAGATATGTAAACTGACTCTGTATGCATGGAATGAATCTAGGTAAAACTAGCAAGATCACATCACAAGAAACGTTTTCTCACTAAATGAACAGTGATCATTTCAGACAAATGTAGCTCTTTGTTCACACATTCACCAGTATGCTGATATACTGACCCATCATCAGTCTGCATGCAGGTGCACCATGCATCGAGAAGGATAGCCCGAAGCGATAGCCCGTGCCTCATCCTCAGGAGCCAGAAATCAGAAGAGATGCCAAGAGATGACATCTGTGCAAGAGTTTGGTTTTGTATATAAAAGGATGTAATGTATGGGAACGGGATCATTGTAATCTGTAAAGTTCTGAGAGAATGTAATATTGTATCAGAGAGAATCGAGAGCTTGTAACCTGTTCGAATGAAATCAATAAAGAGAAATGTTCTTGTTACCATTGTGTTCAATACTTGTTTTCTGAAATATGTCCGCTGCTGCTTCAATTATCTGCGATACGTTCCGCTGCGTATTGTCAAACTTGTCTATCTTGTCTTGTTCCAGGTCTTGGCCTTGTGCAAGCGCAACTTAGGCTTGCACGGCATCACGCCTTAGCGAGGACGAACGGTCCCAAAGAGCCCGAAGCGAGGACGAAAGGGACTCTGCGGGATCGGGGCGTGACAGCTGCCGAGGTCAGTACTGAGACCTTTAAGGGTCTGGGGGTACAAATGGCTCCCAAAGAATCAAATCAGAGTGCTAGCAATAGTACTCGACCCAACAATCGCAAAGGGAAAGAAGTTCTTGAAGTCAATCTCCAAAGCAGTAGTCAAGAAGTAAAGACTACCCAAGCTACTTCAGCTCCAACAAATCAACAACAGAGATCTCCTCGGCCGAAAGAAGAATATTCTTTCAATGGTGACGATGTTCAGGGTATCTTTGAATGCTTACTCAAAGGTAATAAGATTCAATTGCCAGAAATTAAAAAGCCTGATGAAGCCAATAAGACAGATCATCCAAAATACTGTCCATATCATAGAATGCTGGGTCATACAATCCGGTCTTGCTATGTATTAAAAGAGAAGATTCAAGAGATGATTAAATCAGGAGCTGTGACATTAACACCCAAAGACAAAACAGTCACAGCAAATGTAATTTCAATGCAGTTCGGTGACTTCCCTCCCTTAATGGTGGAAAGTGGGATTATTCCTATCCCCAAAGCAACTCTCGAAGTTATAAACATCCCACCAGCACAGAATGACGGACTTGTTCCTGTCACAACTAAGAAGAGAGAGATCATGTGGATTCACCCGGATTTAATGACGGAGTTTGAAACGTCTTCCTCTTCTCCTCGGAAGATTTCCTCATCTAAAAAGAAGTTCGGAAAGACTAAGTCATGCAATGTGACTTCTAGTTTCACACCCGATTTTTATCTAACCTCTACTTTCATCTCAGCAGGAAATTCACTCTCTACGAAGATAAAATCTGTACCTCAAATTGAAGATAGGTACAAACCTGCTTTTCATTTATACAGTTCACAATCTCGTGAATTGATGGCAAAGATGGGTTATGATCTAGCCACTGCTCCGGGTTTGAACTCAGGCAACGGACTCCGAGCACCTTTGGCCATCACCATGAGACATAATCAATCTCGTGTTGGCCTTGGTTTCTGGAATGAAGCTTTCATCAAACATAAAAGAACCAAGAGCAAAATAAAAAATTGCAGCATGGTTTCCATAGACCTTGAACCAGAATCTGAAGTTGAAGTTCATGCTGGAACTCGGTCAGGAAAAGTATATCTGAAAGATTATGCTGAAGTTCCTGAAGAAATTTCTGACGTTCCTCCGGTTACAGCTTCAACACCAGTCTCTACTGAAGAGCCTTTAAATGTTCCTGTTGAGACAGTTCCTTCTAAACCAACAGCAGCTGACAAAGGCAAACAACAAGTCCGCTTCGACAAACCATTGAAGAAGTCATCTCCTACAGGACTTGAAAAGCCTTATAATTTTGATATATTGGCTCAACTAGCTAATACCCCAGCTAAATTATCAATCTTCGAGCTCTTACGCCTCTCTAAAGAGACTCGAGAAACTTTAAGTGAAGCACTGCTGCAAGCAGAAACCTGCTTAACTCTTCTCAAGAAATTGGAAACAGAACCTGTTTCTCACTGCCATAATGTATAGGAATTTATTCCAAACATTACCTTTACGCAGGACGATATGCTGCTAGAGGATAATCGACATGACCGTCCTTTATATCATACAGGATATATTGATTCTATGAAGGTTGATCGTCTCCTGATTGATCCAGGATTCGCTCTCAGTATTATGCCAAAGGCTATGTTAGATGCATTGAAGATACCTGTGCATAGTCTTTCCAGCACTATCACTACCATCTTGGGATTTAATCAAGGAAAAAGTGAGCCTTTAGGCAAGATTTGCCTTAAATTTCAAATAGGCGATCTTCGTACTAAGGTTACTTTTTACATCATCGACAATCATGGTTGCTCATACAATGCTCTATTAGGAAGACCATTCTTGCATGTACATAATGTCGTTCCTTCGACCCTTCATCAGTGCTTCAAATATGTTGATGATAATGGAGAGGTTCAAAAAGAAGTGGCAGATCTTTACCCATTCAAAGGAGTCGAAGCTTACTTCAATGACGCTCGCATGTACAAAGATGAATACTCGAAAGTCTTGCAAGCTATGGATAATGAAGATGAGACATCCAAAGTTGACACTTTTGTTATTCCTGTAAAAGGGCGTATCACTCCTCCGCAGTCTGTTAGATCATCCGAAGAAGGCTCACTGATAATTCCGGTCAGTGGACGTACTACTTCATCATCCGTCCAAGGCTCACTGATAATTCCTGTCAGTGGACGCACTACTGTACCATCTTCCCAAGCTTCACAAAGTTCGCTGATCATTCCTGTCAGTGGACTCATCACTCCCCCTCCATCTTCTCAGGCTAGATCAGATACTCTAGTCATTCCAGTCAGTGGACGCATTACTTATCCATGGTCTTCTTCAAGGGAGCTCACCTCTTCTGAGCCTTTTGTTATCGATCTTAATCGAAACAAAAATTCTAACTGTTCTTCTTCTTCCCCCTTTGTCATTAATCTGACTAAGTCTGATAAGGCTCAGCCTTCTGTTGTAAATACAGCATCTAGTATTAATGAAGCATCTCCTTTGCAGTATATTGATGTTTGTAGTTATGTACAAAGTTATTTACAATTGCTAAATAGCTTAGAGCCACTAACTATAGGGGTTGTTCAAGCTCTTCATACATACGTATCATTAGACTCTATACAGAAATCATACTTTGTGGTCCCCAGTCGAAAGAAGGGAGAAAATCCAATATTTTTCTATAAAGGACCTCAGAATCCTCCTAACTTGGAAGAAGATGACATAAACGATGATACTGGAAGGTTACAACTGCGTCGCTACAGTCAACAATCCAAAAATATCATCAAGAATATGGGTTATGACTTTAGAACCAGTCTCAATAATGGAAAAGGAAGAAGAATGCCTGTTCGAATTCCTCCATTAAAATACGGAAGGACAAAATATGGTTTAGGTTACATTGCTCCTACTTCCTTTATTAACATAGTCCATGAAGATTCAAAGTCCGATGAAGACGAACGATCCGAGTCTTCTGATTCTCTCTCTTGGGATTCTGACACGAGTGTTGGCGATCTTCATCGCTCTATTCTATCCATCAATATGGTCTCTGTTGATGGCCCACAAGAAAATGATGAAGATGAGGATGATTTTGAAATATCACCCGAATCGGAACAATGGGCTCAAAGATTAGATAATCAATGGGAATTCAGGTTCGAGCAGAGAGAACCTCCTACCGAAGATAAACTGATCCAAATTGATGTTGGTGAAGAAGGTTCTCCTAAACCAATATTCATCAGTGAAAGTCTTTCAGAAACAGATAAGCAAGACATGATCAAGCTTATTCGTGATTATATCGATGTCTTCGCCTGGAGCTACGAGGATATGCCAGGACTAGATCCGAAGATCGCAATGCACAAACTCAATATCATGCCAAATGCTAAACCGGTCAAACAACAACAGCGACGATTTTGTCCAGACATTATGGATGCAATTGAAGCTGAAGTCAACAAGCTTATGGCTTCTGGATTTATTCGAGAGGAACAACATCCTGAATGGGTGGCTAACATCGTTTCTGTCCTTAAAAAGACTGGCAAGATCCGAGTCTGTATAGACTTTCGCGATCTCAATGCTGCTTGTCCTAAAGACGAGTTTTCTCTTCCAATTACTGATGTCATGATCGACAATACATGTGGTTTCGAACGAATGTCATTTATGGATGGGTATTCGGGATACAACCAGATCAAAATGTTCCCAGATGATAAAAAACACACTTCCTTCAGAACACCGATCGGTACATACTGTTATACAGTGATGCCGTTTGGTCTCAAGAATGCAGGAGCAACATATCAGCAAGCAATGAGCACTATATTCCGCGAACATCTCCGAAAAATAGTCGAATGCTATGTTGATGATATTGCAGTCAAAAGTCGACGAAAGGAGGATCATATCCAAGATTTGAAGACTATCTTTGATTTAATGCGTCAGCATCAACTTAAAATGAACCCTACTAAGTCCTTCCTGGGCGTCTCTAGTGGTAAATTTCTCGACTTCGTCATTACCGCTAAAGGTATACACGTGGATCCCGAGAAGATCAAAGCCATTCAAGAGATGCGTCCTCCACGCACCTTAAAAGAGCTACGAGGATTTCAAGGAAGAATTGCTTATATCAGGAGATTCATTTCCAACTTATCAGGACGCTGCAGACCATTCAACAAATTTCTGAAGAAAGGTGTATCTTTCGTCTGGAACAAAGAATGTCAAAAAGCATTTGACGATATTAAACAGTATCTCATGAACCCTCCAGTTTTGGTACCTTCCGTCTCGGGGATACCATTTCTTCTATATGTTCGAGCCATGGATCATTCTCTTGGTGCATTACTTGCCCAGAAAAATTAAGATGGCCATGAACAGGCTATTTATTATCTCAGTCGCACAATGACGGGTGCTGAACCGCGTTATTCTCCAATCGAGAAAGAATGCTTAGCATTAATGTTTGCGGTTCAGAAAATGCGACATTATATTATCGGTCAAACAATTCATGTCATTTCCAGAGTGAATTCCATCAGGATTATGATGAAGAAACCTGGTATTCTCAACTCCAGACTAGCTAATTGGGGAATCTTGTTAGCCCAATACGATATGCATTATATTCCTCAGAAGTCGGTTAAAGGACAGGCTCTTGCTGATTTTCTAGCAGCTCATGCAGTCCCAGAAGATTCTAAATTATATGATGAGATTCCCGATGAAGTTCTGGATTCAAATATGGTTTCTGAAGAAGTTTCTACCTGGCGTCTATTCTTTGATAGAGCATCTAGAATAGGTCCTAACGACGATATTGTCGCCGGAGTTGGAATTGTTCTTGTATCCCCAGAGGGATTAACTATTCAGAGGGCTTATTCTCTGGATCAATCATGTTCAAATAATGTTGCAGAATACAATGTGTTGCTCATTGGTCTTCAACTCGCTAAACATCTGGATGTTCAATATTTAGAAGTTTATGGAGACTCTAAGCTTATCATCAATCAGATCAGAGGAACGTATGAAGTTCGTCATCAAGATTTGATACCTTATCATCGAATAGCACTCTCTATGGCCTCCTCCTTTGAAGGTTTCTTTATTGAACATGTTCGACGAGCCTGTAATGCAGAAGCTGATGCTTTGGCTAATCTTGCTGCTGTATTAGCCATACCAATCAGACGTCAGCAAGTGATAGTGGTTTATAACCGAGAACTATTCTGCGTTGAAAATAATCTGGCTTTGGCTTTTCCCCATAATCCAGACGAAGATTCTCTCAACTTTGATGCTGAATTAAAGTTTGACAAAGTGTCCTTGTCTTCTTCCGATTCTACTATAGAATATGTCTTTTCTAACAAAATAGACACCGTAACTGAAGACTGGAGACGTCCGTTTCTGGACTTTGTGTTGTATGACATACTTCCTGATAACCCGAGTGAAGCAGCATCTATCCGGCGCCGGTCTCTCAGATTCTATTATAATCATACTACGAAGACACTATATCGTCGAGCCTATGATGGTCTTCTCCTTCGATGCATCGCTGGTGAAGAAGCACAACAGATAATCCGTGAAGCACATGATGGCGTCTGCGGAGCTCACCAGCCAGGTCCAAAACTTCAAGATCGTATCCGACGTATGGGTTATTATTGGCCCACGATGGTAGCTGATACCATTCAATATGCTCGAAAATGTAAAGCCTGTCAAATTCATGCAGACTTTATCCATCAACCATCGGAGTTCTTACACCCAACAGCGGCATCATGGCCCTTTGAAGCTTGGGACATGGACGTCATCGGTCCTATCAATCCACCATCATCAAAAGGACATCGGTTTATTCTAGCAATAACTGATTACTTTTCTAAATGGGCTGAAGCAATCCCGTTATCTGAAGTCAAGACTTCTAATGTTATCAACTTTGTCAAACATCATGTCATATATCGATTTGGTGTTCCTCGACGTATTATCCATGATAATGGACCACAGTTCGTCAGCCAGAAATTTACTCGATTCTGTGATGATCATCGGATTAATAATCTGGCTTCTACAGCATATAATCCAGCAGCCAATGGACTAGCAGAGGCTTTCAACAAAACAATCATCAAACTCTTGAAAAAGTTTGTTTCTTCCAATAAACGTAACTGGAGTGAGAAGCTTGGTGAATGTTTATGGGCTTATCGCACCACAGTTCGCAATACGACCGGATGTACACCCTTCTCTTTGGTATATGGGTGTGAAGCTGTTCTTCCCCTCGAGATACAAATTCCTTCTTTGAGAGTTGCAATCTCCAATGAATTTACAACAGAGAATAATGATCGACTTCGACTTCAAGAGCTGGAAGCTCTAGATGAAAAGCGATTGTATGCGCAACAAAATATCGAGCTATATCAAGCCCGAATTTCAAAAGCTTTTAATCGGAAAGTCAAAGTCAGAACATATCAGAAGGGAGAATTGGTCCTTACTGTCAGACGTCCGATGACCATGACACATATGAGCAAAGGCAAATTTGACACGAAATGGGAAGGCCCATTCGTAGTAAACAAAGTCTTCTCTAATGGAGCATATCAGCTTGCCTCTATGGACGGAAAAGTCACGATGATGCCTATCAATGGCAAATTCTTAAAGAAATATTATGTATAAATTTCATCAATATATATAATATTTTTATTACTCCCCAGCAAGTGTAAAATCAAAAATTTATTCTTCTCTACAAAAGCTATTTCGATGTCGTTATCCCCAGCGGAAACTGATATTCTACCATGTATCATTTTTCCAGAGAATTTGATTTTTTGTCTTATTAGATTCCCAGTGGATTTAATAAAGATCTTATATAGAAAATCATGTCCATATCACCTCTGAATTTTCTATCTCAGTATGTACCATATTCTATGAAAATGATATCTTGTCCTTTTGATTTCTGAGTCTAAAGATCAGTAAATAAAGGCAAAATAATATAAAGCAGGAAGGATACATCATAAACAAAGTTTCCTTAAACAGAGTTTATTTGAGACAAATTCTTCAAGAAATACATCATCATGGAAGATCACTGGTATCCCTTTCGTACTTGGAACGAGGACCACATATATAATTAGCAAAAGAATTGAATACATCATTTCCTGACCGCACCAAGAACTGACAGGCAGCCAGCCTCATTGCTTCTTCTTCTTCGGTTTCTCCTTGTTCGACCAGGAAATCCAAGATATCTTTCGGCAGCTTGGGAGCAGACGAGCTTTCGCCCGTCTCCTTCTTTTGTGGAGTCGAGTGCTCTTTAGCATTTTCATCAACTTTGGAGACGACTTCGGCTTTCTTCGTGTTCTCTTCGGAAGACATTTTGAATAAAAGAGAATAATGTGTGATCCTTCTACTCAAAGAGATGCTCTATTTATAGGCATATATTTGCCAGAATTAAAGGAACGTGTCTTTTCCCGATATTCATTCATTAATACTTGACGGTTCATCCGTGCATTTATTATATTCATCCGATGGTTCGTCTGTTCATAATCTTCTATCGATTGGAATTCGTTATCTTTCATATTTTCATAACCTTTGAGCTCTGTATAAATACAAATCTGACTTTCTTTTTTTGAGTCTTTACATCCTATCACGTCCATATTACCTCTGATGGTATTATACACTCTAAAAAAACAGAAATCAAGATTTCTATTTATCATGTTCTTTTTACATCCAGAGAGATACAAAATCACTTCAGATAAAGAAGATTTATCATTTCCATTATCATATTTTCATAAAAAGTCTATTACATTTCTTAGACTTTCCTACAAATCATAATGGAAATCTATTACAAATCTTGGATTTTCATTCTATGTACAACTGAGATCTATTTCTTCTTGGATCTTCTCTGGCAATCTCGTTGTTTGTGGCAATTTCTGGGTGTCCAGCAGGAATCAAACTCTGGTCTTATCTCTCAGACGAGAGGAGAACCACATAGTAGGGCAACACGAAAACGTGTTGCTGCCAATACAGCACGTGGAGGAACGGCGGCACCTCAAGCAGATAGGAATGTATCCAAACCTTGGGATACAATTCCTAGTTCTGCCGTGAAAGGAACTCTACTACCCAATCTCTCGGGTAAGAGTTGACTCCACCATCCAACTCTCGTGTATAAAGGCTCTTCCTACCATCTGAGGAAGACCCTTCTATCCCACGAAGAGTTCTGAGTTGTCTGATGTACGCGTCAAAAGCGTATGAGCTCCCTGATGTAGATGTCAGAAGAACATTGTCCACAGCATCCATATCACCAATGCCAGTTCTGAAGAAGATTTTCAGCCAAAATTCTGCAAGAAACAGTAAAGAAAAATCAGTCAACAGAAACTGGCCAAGCAAAGACAGATGCATTCTGTTCATTTCGGGAAGATGAATTTGTCCTTAGCAAACAAAAAAAAATTCGATGCGCGTATATTGAACTTACCGCTGAGTTTGCTGCTAAGGATTGACAGATCCATGTCTGGTAGCGTGCACAGAGATTTGACATCAGCAATATGGCTTTCCTATTTCCTTCTCATAGAAAATTCATTCTCAGAAGAGAGGAAGAAGAATGGGAAGATGAGTTTGCGTGGAGTTCATCCATCTATTTAAAGGGTCAAGTGCAGGCCTATTCTTGGAAAAGATCCGTATAAATAGCGCTCGTAAATTGTGGAATGAATGACACGTGTACTTTGGAAACCAGCACAGCCTTGGAAATATTCAAAGAGTGCTTTCCACAACGTTGAAAGATAGCGTAACTTACGGGCTATTTTGGTGCACGCTATTCATTGGCGTACGTTATTTAGCATAATTCACAACGTTAAAGGACAGCGTAATTTATAGCGTAACATACGCTAACATACGCTATTCAGCAGAATTCACAAAACATTGGAAATAGCGTAATATACGCTAATTCATTGGTATATGCTATCTAGCGTAATTTACAACTTGGAAGACGGCGTATTCTACAGTTATTCATCGGTGCACGTTGGTTTTCAACACAGATTTGGACTAAACAGAGGATTCTTGAATATTCATTTTTCATTAAAGCACTGATGGCCTTACAAAACAAAAAAAAAGAGGGAAAGAAAGGAGTGCAATAAAGTCACGCTCTATTTTCCAGAGCGACTAAGCTTGACGCCTAACTCTTCTACGCTTTGGACCCCCATGCGGTGTAACAGAGCAACGAACATTTTACGCTTCTCTGCGAGGCTCTGCCCATCAGAAGAAGAGGAGCCGTCCAGACCAAAGTAGCCCAAGAAATTCTTGGCTAAATGCGTAGGGTCGTCCTTGAGCTCGATGACGACAGGTTCGGGTTCTTGGCCCCCAAAAGTGGGGTCACCATGGGAACAGAATCCCAACTTACGTGCTTCTTCTTCAGCGGCTTCCTTTGGAGTCATGGTTTCAAAAGATGAAAGTCAAAAATTGAATTCTCTCGGTTTATATAATAGAGCTTGCTGGCTGTTCATATTCTTCCATCAGATTCAATCAATCTCGAAAAATGAAGAGTCATCATGACATTTAATGAACTCATGCCAGCGTGTCAGGATTCATTCCCACTTTCTGTTCAAAGTAATTTCGAACTTTTGAAACTCATAAAGTTCGAAAACTTTAAAGGGGGTCTTGTAGGATGTGGAAAATTATGACACGCTGTCATTTTCATCCATACGCTTAAAGACAGATGTCAGTTGAAGCCATACGTTCAGCTCAAGGCTATACGCTCATTCAAAAGCCATACGCTCAGTAAATATTTTATTATTTACTGAAGTGATAGCACAACATATGTTTAAATGAGGAATGAATCTGACACTTTATCTTTCGTGCAAAGACAGCTGTCACGAGAAAAGTAACCGTCGTATAGGTTTTCGAAGAGTCGGTTTTGTCTTTTACGAGGACAACTCAAGCAGCCTTCATAAATACAAAAGCCATCATTACTGTCAGTTTTGACAGTCTGTCAGCCGTCAAATCCGCAGTCACGACGCTCGAGAAAATTTTGTCAGTTATGGGAAGATATGGTGTACCAAAGAAGATTGATGATAGCCACGTGGCCACTTCTCCAGTGAGCGTATCGACCTCACATGACTCCTTCACCCAGCAAAGTGAGCGTATGGACCTCACATGATTCTTTGCTAACCAAGCGAGCGTATGATCTCCATACGACTCCTTGCCCATAAAGTGAGCGTATGGATTTCCTATGGCACTACGCTGTCCAAGTCAGCGTATAACTCTCCTTCAACGAGGCAGCGTATTACAGCAACCATATCCAGGATTACAGTCAACACACGTTCTCACGTGTCCTGTACCAGTTATCCACTTCTCTAGAAGTTATGCAACGTGGCATCCAGGCCATCAATCTCTCCTGAACATGCTCCACTACTTTCAACCGCACGCTAATGTGTCTCCATCAGAATTCGCCACGCGTCCCTGCAGTTATGCACACGTCAAGTAACTACCTGAGCGTATGCTTAAGGACAGTTATCCTGAACTCTATAAAAAAGAGTTTCTTCATCTTCATCAGACACTACAGGTCATTTTTTTAGAGAGAACAGAGAGATTGCCCAGTTGCTGTCCAAGTTCTTCGAAGTTCGAGTTTTCTTCATCGCATCGTCCAAGGGATAAAGTAATCGTCTTCTAGATTAGATTCCTACAGTTGTAATTTTCTCAGATACAAAATAAATAAAGTGAATTTATTTATGGAAAACAAAGCGGTCACCAAATAAAAAGGCAGGTTTTAAGAAAGTCGCATCCTCGAACTCGACAGATTTTAGTTTGCCGCTCTCCATCATACTCTGGAGGAAAATAGGCGACTGATCCCGGATTTGCAACAGTTACTCGGAAGGCTGATTCAGTAGGATAGCAGCCTTCGCGGGGTTAATAACCTCCTCGTCGAAATCAACTCCCATCTGGCAAAGAGAAGCATCCAGAAGGACTTCATTCAGCAAAGGGATAGTCATCGACACTGACACAGCAAAACCAAAAGTCAGACGACATAGAAGCCTTAAGAAGACAAAATATTGGGTATGTCAAGCAGCCTGGCGCATCATCAGGATTTAAACCCATGCGCGTAAGCAATGAAGCTTCGGCGCATCATCAGGGCTTAAACCCATGTGCGTCAGCAGTGAAGCTTCGGCACATCATCAGGGTTTAAACCCATGCGCGTCAGCAGTGAAGCTTCAGCGCATCATCAGGGTTTTAACCCATGCGCGTCAGCAGTAAAACCTTGGCGCATAATCAGGGCCTAAACCCATACGCGTCGACGGAATAACCTCAGTGCATCATCAGGACAGAAGTCCATGCGCGTCGGCGACAAAGAGTTAGGGTACAGCAACATGATGTAACTCATCCATGTGCTCCAGACCCGTCTAAAAAGTTGAGAGATCACACCCACCCGTCACCACAGGCCGAACGTCGGCCGGAGTCACGATGGTGACTGGAGCATCCTCCTCGACGAACTATGCTGGCTCCTTCCCCTTGCCAGCACCACCACGAGGAGTCTTGGCGGCCATCTCGTGAAAGAAGAAGTTAAGGTTTTTCGAAAGAAGAACTTTAGAGAAGAAGAAAGCAAAGTGGAGAAGAACCCTCTCTCTCCATCAGACGCCTATTTATAGGCTTAGACATACGCAGAAACCGATGAGGAGTGACATCAGCCGTCGCCTCGGGTTCTGTAAGGAGATAACTATAAATAAATCCAAAAAGATCATCATTAATCTTTTTTGGTTATCGAAGCATTATCATTTGCATTAACTGAGAGAAGCATGCGCCCCATCACTGATGCGCGGAGTATCTATACGCCCAAACAGTCATGCGCCCCGCTGAAGACACCACCATGCTTCTTATTCAAAGTATTCCAAAACTTGACAAAAAGTTTTGAAAACTTTGAAGGGGGTCTTGTAGAAGCATGGAATTTCAGGAACAGAAATCCTATGCGCTTAAATATTACATGCGCCAGGAAGCTCAGATGTAGTACTTGGCACAGCAAACAACAAAAGCATAGACATTAAAAGAAGATTTTTATTTCATATAAAAGTCTATTACATGTCTAAAAAAGGCTGTACAAAGAAGAACTTCTACAAAAAGAAAAGACCCTAAGTCTACAGCCAGGCACAGCAACCACCATGTGCTCTCAAACAGGCGTATGTCGTCATGCGCTCTCAGTCAGGCGCATCTCTTCGACGTCTCAGTCAGGCACATCTCTTCGGTGCCTCAGTCATGCGCATCTCTTCAAGAGTCTCAGTTATGTGCATCATAAAGTCTCAGCATATGCTCCACTTCGACCCGATCAAATGCTTCGACTAATGAAACATTTATTGAGTAGAACGAGGGTGGGCAATCAACCCCCTAGCTGGAGGAAGAGCTCTCCAAAGCCCAAGGAAGAGGAGAGCACCGCAACCGACCTGCGGCAAAAGGAGACTTTCAACACAACCAGAATGGACAATACCCACTCTAGCAGGAGGAGGAGCTCTCCCAAAGCCCAAGAAAGATGATCGGAGCACCGCAATCCCGATCTGCGGCTCTTCCAGCATAACGGAGATGGGGCTCGAGCATCCCGATCTTTGGATGCAACAGGCACCTTCCGCCTGCCTCAGAAGCCCTTGACTCCGACTTTTGGATGTAACAGTCACCTTCAAGTGCATCAATAAAGACAATGCGTCGCATCTTCACCCTCGGGAGCATCTCGTCAACAGAATGTACTCGAGCAAATAAGTTCATTTCGGAAGGATGTGAGAGAACGAGAAGCAAACTCTCTCCTTGCCACTATTTATAGGCCGGGCAAATCAAACCCATACGCCAAGTGGCGGGCTCTCCGAATCCCGTGCAATGAATTTGTATTAATGGTGATGAACCTGACGCTTCGAATTCGGCCAAGTCAAAAAAGGATATTTAAAGCACTCGAAGAACGTAACAGTCGGGCCAATAAAAACGTGTCATACAAACGGATGTGCTGGTCAGACCGCACATCATACTGACGTGTCTATCAGCCCCAAGTACCTTATGAGGATGCGCCCATGCATCCCCATGTGCCTAGTAGAACGCAGATCGATGTACCCACTCAACAGTCCATCACCTGTCAAAGAACATTAAATGCTGAAATCTGACACGACAGTAGCCAGTCCCCGAGGACTGAACAACTTTTTCAGAAGACGAAGCGTCGCCGACGTCAGCATCATCATTACTTTCCTCCGACGGTTACAAGCCACGTGGCTGCCCAACCATTTCGCATGCGCCTCCACAGCCATGCGCCCAAATCTCTGCATGCACCTCAAAAGCTATGCGCCTCAGACTTTTCTCTGATCCCTAAAGACAGAAGTCAAAGTCACTACTGAAGCCTCGTATGTGCCTTAAAAGCCGTGCGCCCAGACTTGTTCGTGACTCCTAAAGGTTATAAGCCAAAGTCTCCTCATGCGTCCAATTCCAGGCACATCCTATCAGATCACTCTCTACCAAATCCGAGATCTTTGAGCCATAGACCTACGACACGTGTCCTTTGACTCGATTCAGCCTATGAAAGGGTGCTAATCACCCAAGATCTCAGCAACTGAAAGATCCTCTGCATTGCTACGTGTCAGCTCGGATGCAGCTCACAAAAGACAACAGAAAGAGTTCAACTCCTCAATCAGAGCGCATCGTCCATGCGCCTCCATCAGCAATCACCACGTGGCATCCCCACAAACAGGCGCATCCTACATATGCGCGTATGAGCAGCTAGCCTACAAACTATAAATAGAGGGATCATTTCCTTCTTCCACAGCGACGAACCTATGAACACACACACACAGAGGCAGATACAGACACTCAACGTCTTCTTCCTCTCTGTAAGCTCCAGCACCCAGAGCAACTCAGACCTTCAAAGAACCGATAACCGTCGTCAGATCCTCAACGGAGTCAATGCATTACCACTCGCTCCATCGGCACAAGGGACCCAGATAAACAAAAGTATACTCCTAGGACTACATCTAAGTCCTACATTGTAACATTGTTCTGTTTGTAATTGAAATTGCAATCAAAAGATTTTAATGGCAAACAATTACGAAGCTGACATGACCCATAAGCTACTACCTTACCATGCTGCATCAAGACTGTGAGACCCGTCTCACTGTATCGGTATTTTGTACGGATACATATTTATTTGAGCCGTATTTCATATTTCTCGATTTGTGTGATATTTTAAAAATTTTTGAAGTATTAGATTTTCATGGCTTGGTTTAACTTGGATTTGGTTTTATTTGGTTCGGTTCCACTTTGACTTGGTTTGGTTTAGTTTGGTTCTTTATGAGATGAGGTGTATGGTTTAGACTGAGTGGAGAGGAATGAATGGTGGAGATCACTTGAGCTTGTTATATAAGCCACTTTTCTCTCTCCCTCCTCATTCACCCTCATTCATTTCTTTTCCACCAAAACCCTAGCCATTAGAGAGAGGCAAGTACACCTTGCCGAATGTTGGATTATTTCAATTTCGTTTGTTCCATTCTCTTCTTTGTTACATTCTAAGCATGTTTAGAACTTGGAGTTTTCTATTTTGATGGATAGATTATTGTAGATCTAACTTGGCAGCAAATTCGGTTTTCATGGGATTTGATCTGTTAAACTTGCATATTTTGGTAAACTTGTGGTTCCAGGTTGTAGAGAATTTTATTTTACCCAAATTTGACCCATAGAAGTCTGGATTTGGGGTTCCCATTGTAGTTTGGTGGTGTGGAGAAGTCATGGTATTTTCCCCATGGACCTCTCCTCTGTGGGAAGTCATTATTTGCATTTTGGCTTACATGCGAGCTTGCTAGCATTTTGGAGCCGCATGCACGTATGGGCATTTTGTGTTGGCCGCATAAGGAAATTATTTAATAATTAGTTGCTTGTTTGCATTTTCATGCAAGCAAACCGCATGGCCAATATTTATTTATTTATTTATTTGTTTGTATTTTCATGTAAGCAAACGTGAGGGTGAGCCGTATGGACATTTATAGCATTAGCAATTGCTTGATGCAGAGCCGCATAGCCTTTGGCCATTAAATATTATTATTATTTGCATGTTGCAATTTTTACATGGAATCTAAGGTGAGCCGCATAGGCTCCCTTCTCCCACTATCTAATATTTTGGCCACGTGAACAATTAATTAGGTAGCTCACGTGAACCTTTTCTTATTGCATTAATTATGGGGGGTCCCACATAGCTTCTTTTAGTTGACTTGCTTGCTGAAGTGAAAGCTTGCATTTTTGTGGGTCCCACTCTCCTTGTCTTTTTTGATTACAGAAATATTTCTTACAGGCATTTAATTTTGGAGCCGCATGGCCTCCCACCCATCCTTGGCCGCATGGTCCCCCTTTAGTTATTTTCTGTCCGCACGAGCTATTGCATGGCCGCATGGATGGTATCCCACTCTTGGCCGCATGCACAATTGTATGCTAGCCGCATATGGCTTGCTGGCCTTAAATGTTTGACTGGTTTTATTTAAATAATTTTGAAGCCGCATGGGTGGCCTCCCACTCTCTTTGACCGCATGTACGTTCTCCCACTTTTGGACCGCATGGGGTCCACTTTGATTGTTTAATATTTTATTTGCTTGAATTATGGTCAGAATTTCTTTCTACTCCCAACATGAAAGTTGTAGAGTTTCTCCTTGGCTTCAAGAATATATATTATATATATTATTATTTAATTGTGCAAGTTTCTTTCCTCCTTGATAAATGGCATGACTTGATAGTGACCCGCCGTGGTGTACTCCCGACAAGATAACTTGACCTGACAATTTGACATGATAACTTGACATGATAATTCTTGATAGTGGCCCGACGTGGCGCACTCTTGACAGTGAACTGACATGATGTATCCCAAGGCTGTTGCGACGGCCAACACGACATGATAAGATTGAATGACCTGGACACCATGGACGATTGTGCTTGTACAAATGAACCAGTATTGTCTTGTATCATGTCTAGGACTGGGACCCCTGAGTACCACGGTCATGGGTACCCACTGTAAGTGGCTAAGGCTAATAACTAGAATAATCCAGTAGTCATGAGAGATTTCTCCAGTTACAGGCGATCCCGTTATCCCGGCCACAATTGTTTGGACTTGTAGCCTGCCGTCGAGTAGGGCACATTTCCAGTCCACTGTCATGTGGGGCACTTTATGAAACAATTTCTGCATACCAAGCTACCTAATAATTATTGATAACTGCTTAATGAATCCAAGTCGCCTGGATAACCTGGATTAGCTGCAGGACTTGTGGCTGGAGGAACATCTCATTGCATATTGCTAGTAACTAGGCTTGTGATAACCCTAGTTAGTTAATGTAGAAAGCCGTAAGCAATGATTGGCCGTGATTGACTAGATGGAGTCTACTCAATGCAAGTCTTGTCTTGATCCTGTACAAGATTGTTACTTGTCTTGATTTCTTATATTATCTTGTTGATAAATGGTGGGAGAAACCAAGTTCTGTTCAGACGAAGGATTACAATCCCGGTCCTTGTTTGGTTTAAGGGTTGTAACCTGGCTCCCGGAACAGTACCTTCGTTCTCTCTTCGTATATTACCTAGCTCTATTTATTTAACATGTTCTCCAGAAATGATGATTTACTTACTGTCTTCCTATGTTTGGGATAAGTGCATTGGTACTGCACGAATCTCGATCCTCCTTTACTTATTGTTTTCTCTCCCTGTTGTTTGTCTATGATTGCTGGTTTTAAGTTCATAGTTCGGCCTCCTTTGTGGCACTTGCTATTTGGGATCTGACCCCACTGGTTTTGCATGGCCAGGTTCTAATAGAAGCGCCCGAAGGATCTACCGTACCATCTACTCGACGGTGACCAGCCGGAGCACCAGAGTGCCTCAGTGGGTTTCTTCTTCATTCTTCCACTGATATTTAAATTCTCCTCTTGTAATGTTTATCCCCGAGCACGTGTTTAGCTCGTGTTTTGGTATTTTCCTTGATATTGTAGCCTACGGGCATAAACATGATATGCGTATTCTAGACTATAGCTAGTCCTTATCATGTACGACTAATACTCTAGCTAGTCAACAGTTCTGTGGTACTGGCTTCGTGATCAATCATGTATATATGGTTCGGGATGCCTTACTATTGTATGTATGATGATCATACTCCTTGCTCTTGTATAATTGCATGTGATTGAGATACCTAGGATTGTTAAACCATAGGATTGACTGATGGCTTGTAGAGTAACCCCCATGTCTTGACAGCTTATACATGATTTCAGAGTATTAACGTACTTTGGGATTGCGTAGCTGGCTATGTCTGCCCCCGCTCTTCGTTATTCTGGTTCTGGGCGTGACATGATTTTAGTGGTGGCCCACACAGGTCTCGATTTTCAGATTTGTAGGGGGTTACCATGTTTAGATATCTCAATCATGATTATCCTTATTGATCTCCTTCGGATTATTCTCTACCTCTGATACTTGACTTGATATCTGTTTTGATCATTGATCATTCCTGTTCCCATGATTTGATCTTGTGTCCTTCAACTTTCAAGGGCACTGTTCTTGATCCTTCAGATTATCTTATTCGTGTTTTGCCGAGGGCAGCTCAGCATTCTTCAGCCAGGCCAGTTATGGAGGATCAGTCTCAGCATGCAGGCAGAGATATCAGTCCATCCCGATCAGCCAGTCGCTTCTGTCTTCGTACCTTGAGGCAGGTGATAAAGTTCATGCGCCCGTTTCAACTACGATGATACGTCCTGGGTAGAGTCTTGTCTTAAACTAAGTCATTGGTACCGACTTACCTTGAGGAGTCAGCTTTGGCCAGCAAGTACGTTGGTTCCTACACAACTGTCTCAGGAGACATATTGATCCATATGCCTCCAGCCCTTCTTGATCATAATTGTATTTGTTCTTGTGCATTTATTTACCGCTTACGCATTTATTTACATTACTGATTGTTTTATTTTTACTTATATGCCATGCTTGATTTATTGAGATTGTTGAGTTTCCTGGAGCTTTTGTTTTGTTATCTTGCTCGACTAGCCTCAGAAAATTTCGATGACAGAATTTTTCTAAGGTGTGGAGAGTTGTGAGACCCGTCTCACTGTATCGGTATTTTATACGGATACGTATTTATTTGAGCCGTATTTCGTATTTCTCGATTTGTGTGATATTTTAAAATTTTCCGAAGTATTAGATTTTCATGGCTTGGTTTAACTTAGATTTGGTTTTATTTGGTTCGGTTCCACTTTGACTTGGTTTGGTTTAGTTTGGTTCTTTATGAGATGAGGTGTATGGTTTAGATTGAGTGGAGAGGAATGAATGGTGGAGATCACTTGAGCTTGTTATATAAGCCACTTTTTCTCTCTCCCTCCTCATTCACCCTCATTCATTTCTTTTCCACCAAAACCCTAGCCATTAGAGAGAGGCAAGTACACCTTGCCGAATGTTGGATTATTTCAATTTCGTTTGTTCCATTCTCTTCCTTGTTACATTCTAAGCATGTTTAGAACTTGGAGTTTTCTATTTTGATGGATAGATTGTTGTAGATCTAACTTGGCAGCAAATTCGGTTTTCATGGGATTTGATCTGTTAAACTTGTATATTTTGGTAAACTTGTGGTTCCAGGTTGTAGAGAATTTTATTTTACCCAAATTTGACCCATGGAAGTCTGGATTTGGGGTTCCCATTGTAGTTTGGTGGTGTAGAAAAGTCATGGTATTTTTCCCATGGACCTCTCCTCTGTGGGAAGTCATCATTTGCATTTTGGCTTACATGCGAGCTTGCTAGCATTTTGGAGCCGCATACACGTATGGGCATTTTGTGTTGGCCGTATATGGAATTATTCCAGTTGATCGCATGTGACTTATTAGCTTGCATTAATTTTTGTATAGTAACAATGTGAGCCGCATGTGGCTTTGTTTACATTAAATGCATACTTGCATTTTTACATTTATCATGTTTGAGCCGCATAGGCTTGTTAGCTTATGAAATTCCTTACTGCATGCATTTTCATTTGCATGTAATAAGTAGCCGCATGAGGCAATCCCAGCCGCATGGCTTTTGGGATTTATTTCGTTGCATGCAAGTTCAGTAGCTAGGTTGCATGCTAGTGCATGCCTTAAAACAAGTTTTCATGCATTAATTAATCCATGCATGCATTAGAAGCATGGTTAGCATTATATAATGTATGTATTAGCAAGCATAGATAGCTTGCTTACATCAGCAGCACCTAATGCTTGCGTGCATTAGCATGCATCTCTGCTGAGCACCTTGCATCCTTTAGTTACATTGCAACTAAAGCTAAGTTATAGCCGCATAAGAAAATTATTTAATAATTAGTTGCTTGTTTGCATTTTCATGCAAGCAAACCGCATGGCCAATATTTATTTATTTATTTATTTGTTTGTATTTTCATGAAAGCAAACGTGAGGGTGAGCCGCATGGACATTTATAGCATTAGCAATTGCTTGATGCAGAGCCGCATAGCCTTTGGCCATTAAATATTATTATTATTTGCATGTTGTAATTTTTGTATGGAATCTAAGGTGAGCCGCATAGGCTCCCTTCTCCCACTATCTAATATTTTGGCCACGTGAACCATTAATTAGGTAGCTCACGTGAACCTTTTCTTATTGCATTAATTATGGGGGGTCCTACATAGCTTCTTTTAGTTGACTTGTTTGCTGAAGTGAAAGCTTGCATTTTTGCGGGTCCCACTCTTCTTGTCTTTTCTGATTACAGAAATATTTCTTGCTGGCATTTAATTTTGGAGCCGCATGGCCTCCCACCCATCCTTGGCCGCATGGCCCCCCTTCAGTTATTTTCTGTCCGCACGAGCTATTGCATGGCCGCATGGATGGCATCCCACTCTTGGCCGCATGCACAATTGTATGCTAGCCGCATATGGCTTGCTGGCCTTAAATGTTTGACTGATTTCATTTAAATAATTTTGGAGCCGCATGGGTGGCCTCCCACTCTCTTTGACCGCATGTACGTTCTCCCACTTTTGGGCCGCATGGGGTCCACTTTGATTGTTTATTGTTTTATTTGCTTGAATTGTGGTCAGAATTTCTTCCCACTCCCAACATGAAAGTTGTAGAGTTTTTCCTTGGCTTCAAGAATATATATTATATATATTATTATTTAATTACGCAAGTTTCTTTCCTCCTTGATAAATGGCATGACTTGATAGTGACCCGCCGTGGTGCACTCCCGACAAGATAACTTAACCTGACAATTTGACATGATAACTTGACATGATAATTCTTGATAGTGGCCCGACATGGCGCACTCTTGACAGTGAACTGACATGTTGTATCCCAAGGCTGTTGCGACGGCCAACACGACATGATAAGATTGAATGACCTGGACACCGTGGACGATTGTGCTTGTACAAATGAACCAGTATTGTCTTGCATCATGTCTAGGACTGGGACCCCTGAGTACCACGGTCATGGGTACCCACTGTAAGTGGCTAAGGCTAATAACTAGAATAATCCAGTAGTCATAAGAGATTTCTCCAGTTACAGGCGATCCCGTTATCCCGGCCACAATTGTTTGGACTTGTAGCCTGCCGTCGAGTAGGGCACATTTCCAATCCACTGTCATGTGGGGCACTTCATGAAACAATTTCTGCACACCAAGCTACCTAATAATTATTGATAACTGCTTAATGAATCCAAGTCGCCTGGATAACCTGGATTAGCTGCAGGGCTTGTGGCTGGAGGAACATCTCATTGCATATTGCTAGTAACTAGGCTTGTGATAACCCTAGTTAGTTAATGTAGAAAGCCGTAAGCAATGATTGGCCATGATTGATTGGATGGAGTCTACTCAGTGCAAGTCTTGTCTTGATCTTGTACAAGATTGTTACTTGTCTTGATTTCTTATATTATCTTGCCGATAAATGGTGGGAGAAACCAAGTTCTGTTCAGACGAAGGGTTACAATCCCGGTCCTTGTTTGGTTTAAAGGTTGTAACCTGGCTCCCGGAACAGTACCTTCGTCCTCTCTTCGTATATTGCCTAGCTCTATTTATTTAACATGTTCTCCAGAAATGATGATTTACTTACTGTCTTCCTATGTTTGGGATAAGTGCATTGGTACTGCACGAATCTCGATCCTCCTTTACTTATTGCTTTCTCTCCCTTTTGTTTGCCTATGATTGCTGGTTTTAAGTTCATAGTTCGGCCTCCTTTGTGGTACTTGCTATTTGGGGTCTGACCCACTGGTTTTGCATGGCCAGGTTCTAATAGAATGGCCAGAAGGATCTACCGTACCATCTACTCGACGGTGACCAGCCGGAGCACCAGAGTGCCTCAGTGGGTTTCTTCTTCATTCTTCCACTGATATGTAAATTCTCCTCTTGTAACGTTTAGCCCCGAGCACGTGTTTAGCTCGTGTTTTGGTATTTTCCTTGATATTGTAGCCTACGGACATAAACATGATATGTGTATTCTATACTATAGCTAGTCCTTATCATGTACGACTAATACTCTAGCTAGTCAACAGTTCTATGGTACTGGCTTCGTGATCAATCATGTATATATGGTTCGGGACGCCTTACTATTGTATGTATGATGATCATACTCCTTGCTCTTGTATAATTGCCTGTGATTGAGATACCTAGGATTGTTAAACCATAGGATTGACTGATGGCTTGTAGAGTAACCCCCATGTCTTGACAGCTTATACGTGATTTCAGAGTATTAACGTACTTTGGGATTGCGTAGCTGGCTATGTCTGCCCCCGCTCTCCGGTATTCTGGTTCTGGGGCGTGACAAAGACGCATTCCAGTCCCTTGCCGGAAGCGTCACAATAGACTGAAAATCCTCCAATCCCATCTGGAAGCGTGAGAATGGGGGCCGTCATCAATCTCTGCTTCAAATTCTCAAATGAACTCTGACACTCTGCTGTCCAAGCAAACTGCACATCCTTGTGGGCCAACTGAGTCATGGGTGCTAAAATTTGAGCAAAGTCTGAAATAAATTGTCGGTAATAGCCGACCAATCCAAAAAAATTGTGAACCTCGGCGACTGTACTAGGAACTGGCCATGTCTCTATATCTTCTGGGGGTCCACTTCCACTCCACCTCTGGTGATGATGTGACCTAAGTACGAGATACGATCCATCCAAAACTCGCACTTACTGAACTTCGCGTACAACTGGTGCTCTCTGAGAATCTGAAAAACTACACGAAGATGTTGCTCATGCTCTGCCTCATTCTTGCAATTGACTAAGATGGCGTCTAAAAAAATATCATAAACTGATCCAAATAAGGCATTAAGATACGATTCATGAGATCCATGAATACGGCTGGCGCATTGGTCGCTCCAAATGGCATAACAAAGAACTCCTAATGTCCATATCAGGATCTGAACGCTGTCTTCGGGATGTCTTGCTTTCTAACTCTGATCTGATGTACCCTGATCGCAAGTCAATCTTCGAGAATATTGCCGCTCCTCTGAGTTGATCAAATAAATCATCTATCCTTGGTAGATGATATCTGTTCTTGACTGTTACAGAGTTCAAGGTACGATAATCAACACATAATCTTGACATACCATCCTTCTTTTTCATAAGAAGTATCGGGGCTCCCCAAGATGATCCACTAGCACGAATGGATCCCTTGGTTCTAAGTTCTTCAATCATCTTGTACAAGATCTCTAACTCTGAAGGTGCCATCCTGTAGACTCTCCCTAACACTGGTGCCGTCCCTAGAAGCAAATCAATGGTAAACTCTATCTCTCTCTCTCTGGGGCATGCTTGTAAGCTCTTCGGGAAATACATCAGAAAACTCTTCTACTACTCTGGGAAACTGAACTGCTACTGCTACTGCTACTGCCATCCGTAATACTGGGGGAGAAGGTTCTACTTCGTCCCTAGAGAATGAAAACTCTGCCTCACCGGGAATACCAAAAATAATTATGCCAATATGGCAATCTATTCTTGCGTATTGCTCCTTCAACCAATCCATTCCTAGGACCACATCATAGTCGACCATCGAAAATTCTATCAACCTAGCGGAAAACTCTCTACCGCTAACTACGATTCGACACGAAAAAAACACTCTATCTACTCCCACAAGACCATTACCAGTAAGTATATTGAGCCTTACTGATAATGACTCGGGCTCCAGTCCTATCCGTGTTGTGAATCGTGCAGACATAAATGAATGCGATGCCCCCGAATCAAATAATACTGATGCTGGAAAAGAGTTGACGAGAATGGTACCTGCCACCACCTCACCTGAAGCTAACTCTTCTGCTACGGTCAGAGCCATAGCCTGACCTTGCCCTCTTGGTGGTGGTCCCTCTGCTGGTGACCTCCCTGCCTGTTCTGAACCTGAGCATGGGCATACTGCTGAGCCTGAGGCGGCAATGGCCTTGGAGGCTGGTACTGCTGCTGCACTGGTACTGGACCCCTAACCGATGGACTGGTTAGGTTTGATGATGATGAACTAGCTCTATTCGGACAGGACCCTATCTTGTGATCCGGTGTCCCATAAGCCAAGCACAATCCCTATACTCTGCGACACTCTGATACTACATGTCCTGGCTTCCCACAATGAGTGCAATCCATTACGGAAGACTGCTTCTGCTTCTGTTGCTGAGGATACGCTGGCATCGAGTGTTGAACCGACAAAACTGTGGTCGCCCTCCTAGGAGCTCCAATAGTCAAAGCCCTAGCTGCCGGGGCTGGTGCTGATGATTGGGATATCTGCCCATGGGACCTCTTCTGTCCTCCGCTTCTATCTACAATCCTCTGCGAAGTATACTCATGCCTCTTCGCTGCTCGCAAGACAGCATCAAACGTCTGGTGCTCAAACTGCTCCACTGATATAATGATCTCTAGGTGGAGCCCCTGCTGGAATCGTTGGACTCGATCCAATTCGGTTGCCACCAAGGTAGGAGCAAACCGACGGAGTCTAAAAAACTCGGCCGTATATCCATCGACCGTCCAGTCCATTTGCTTAAGATTAGTGAATCTCGTCTGCAGATCATACCGAGCTACTGCATCGAAGTACTTGGTCTGGAACTTGTTGCTGAATGCCGCCCAAGAGACAGGCATCGGTAATCCAACTGCTAGCATCGCCCACCAATTGCGGGCTAAGTCCAATAACTGCAGGCGCACAACGGCCACCTTCTCTTTCTCAGGAATCCTAGCTGCCTCCAGGATAATTTCTATGTCCCGAAGCCATGCATCAGCAGCGATAGCATCTTCACTGTTGTCAAAGAAAGGAGGGTTCAGACGCTTGAAGCTGTTGGCCGCATTGTTCCCTTGGTAACCAACTCTGTCCATGGCATCTTGTACTGTCTGGTGCAGGGCATCGCCCCGACGATCTTGAGATGCAATCAATTCTCTGATGAGACCCACAGGGTTCCATTGTCAGGTTCTGCAGGCTGGACTGGCTGAACAGGGGGCTCTGGATCCCCGGAATGCATGACTCGAGAGGCTGCTCCAGAGTGCTGGGCTTGGTCTCCAGGTTGCTGGTGGTCTACTGGAGGTGCTCCGCCTTGCTGATCGGTAGGACCAGGAACAATGTCGCTGAAGAAACGACATGGGAAACAATAACGAAGGACCATGATAGATCGAGGATATAATCATGTGATCAGGTCAAGATTTCGGAAAGATTAGAAGATAGAGTAGAGATCAAGGGCGAGTGCTGATTGAGACATCTATTCAGTGAAACCCTCACATAACTTGATTTATAAGACATGCATGGGCCACCACTTAAACCGTGTCACGCCCCAGAACCAGAATACTGGAGAGCGGGGGATAGACGCAGCCATCTATATATATAGAAGTGTAATCTACCTCGATATACGATCACGACTGTCTAGATGCATGAGGGTTTTACTTCAAGCCAACTGTCACTTATGGTCAAGAACAAGCCTAGTGTCTCAATCTCAAGCAAGCAAGTAAATGTAACAAGAAGGTAGATCATCAGACATACAAAGTAAGGCATCCCATACATTACATATTCAGATGATCATGAAGCTAGTCATAAAAAATGCGAAGACTAGCAAGAGTTTAAGTCACACATGATCAATCCTAGGATTTGTCAATCATGTTACAGCTCTTAGGCAGACAGGAATATAAATTCAACACGAGCTAACACTTGTTCGGCGGCTAAACGCCTCAAAAGAATAATTTTACAAATAGAGTGGGAAAGCAAAATAAAACCCACTCGTTGCCAGGGTTGCGCCTAGTGTTCACCATCTGGCTGGAAGGCTGGAAGATCCTCGGGTGCTACTTCGAAATCTGGCCATACAAAACCAGCTGGGTCAGACCCCAGAAAGAGCAAGTGCCACAAGGGAGGCTTCACTTAAGAACTAAAACTAGCATATTAGCACATAAAACATAAAGGATAATAAAAGACATGAGTTAGAGAAAACAAGATGATAAACGATAAGGCAACTAAGGGACTATTCCCGAGCCAAGTTACAACCCGTAAACCAAATAAGGACCGGGGTTGTAACCCTTCACCTGAACAGAGCTTAGTCTCCAATAAATTATCGACAAGAGTAAAGCATAACAGTAATGTGCTGAAATAACCATGTACTGGTCTTGCCTAGACAAGACTAGACGGGTCTCCATCTATCAATTACGGCCAAGCAATGAGTACGGCTTAATACTCTAACTAGGGTTATCACAAGCTTAGTTACTAACAAGATGCATCGAGATGTTCCAACAGCCACAAGCCCTGCAGTCTTAATCCAGGTTATCCGGTCACAAGTTGAGAGAGTTGGATTAGGTGACTTAGAGGTGAAACACATGACAGTGTGCTGAAAATGTGCCCTACTCGACGGTAGGCTACAAGTCCAATTAGAGCACCCAGATAACGGGACTGCCTATAGCTGGGAAATCTCTTCATGAACTACTTGATCAATCTAGTCATTATCCTAGTAAGATTCAGTATGAATCCCTCACCGTGGTAACCAGAAATTCATGTCCTAGACATGATGCAAGACGATACATGTAGCTTATACAAGCACAAATACCCACGGTGTCAAGACAAGAGTTACTTAGCAAGTCAAGATAGCCGTCACAACAGCTTATCAAGATTATCATGTTAGGTTTACTTATCAAGAGTGCACCACGACGGACCACTATCATGTATTATCATGCCAAGGTTGCTTGTTAAGAGTGCGCCACGACGGGCCACTATCACGTCATGTTACTTGTTACTTGTTAAGAGTGCACCTTAACAGGCCACTATCGTGTTCTATCCTTATATTATCATGAATGAGAGAAACTTGCATAAAATAGCTAGTAACATATTTTTGAAGCCAAAGAAAAGATCTACAACTTTCATGTTGGGAGTTGGAAGAAATTCTGGCAACAATTCAGCCAAATAGGACATAAAATAGCCAATAATAGCCAAAATAGGTACTATGCAAGCCATGCGGCACTATTCATCCATGCGGCACGAAGCAAGCCTATGATACTATTCATTCCTGCAGCACTATTCATTCCTGCGGCACTATACAAGCTTGCGATACTATGCAAGCCATGCGGTACTATGCATCCATGCGGCACTATTCATTCCTGTGGGACTATTCATTCTTGCGACACTATGCATCCATGCGGTACTATTCATTCCTGTGGCACTATGCATCCATACGGCACTATTTATTCCTATGATACTATTCATTCCTGTGGCACTATGCATCCATATGGCACTATTCATTCACGTGGCTCTATGCATCCATGCGGCACTATTCACCATCCCTGCCAGATTCAGGACAGATGAACTAGAAAATGTCTAAATCTTATTTTGGCCATAACTTCCTCAAAATAAGTCGAAATCTAACTTTTCAAAGGTCATTTTGGGTAAAATTGAATTCTCTACAACATAGAACAATCAAAACTTGAAAATAATAAAGTTTGATAAATCAAAACCCAAGAAAACCGAAAAGGCTATAAACTTAGATCTACAAAAATTCATCCATCAAACCCAAAAATGTCAAGTTCTAAAGAGGCTTAAAATCAAGTAAGTAAGAGAATCGAACAATAAAACTTGAGATCCATCATGAAGCAAGTTGCACTTGCCTAGGATTTGGTAGGTGGAAGGAGTAAATGAAAAAGATGAAGAAGTAAATGAATAAGTGAATGAGGAGAGAGAGAGAGAGGAGTTGGGTTATATATCAACCCTCTCCATCTCAAACCAAACCAAGCCAAACCAAGTCAAATTGAACCAACCCAAATAAATAAACCAAGTCAAATTAAACCAAGACTAGGCTAAGCAAAACAAGTCTAAATACGGTCCACCTGATAAATGCCAAAAATCTCGTATACGCATACGAAAATACGTATAACGGGAAACGGGAGTGACAGGTACCCAGATAGGGGTAAAGTCTCGGCCTTGCAAGCCATGTCGTTGCGGCGTAACACCGCAAGGGATCCTAAGACTTAATACTTGGTAGTAAGGCACTACAAAGAGGCGGTAACCTCATGCTACAGTAGTATGACACTACGATAAGGTTTCCGGTAAGGGGTATGTCACGCCCCAGAACCAGAATACTGGAGAGCGGGGGCGTACATAGCCAGCTACGTATATTGAAGTGCAACCCACCACGCTATACGATCACGGCTGTCTAGATACATGCGGGTTTAACTACAATCCATCAGTCGCCTATGGTCAAGAACAAGCCTATTGTCTCAATCTCAAGCAAGTAGTAACAGTATACAAGATGTCAGAGCACCAAATATATAATAGCAAGGCGTCTCATACATTACATATTCGGATGATCATGAAGCTAGTCGTACAAAATGTCAGGACTAGCAAGAGTTTCGGTCATACATGATCAACCCTAGGATTTGCCAATCATGTTACAGCCCGTAGGCAGACAGTAAATAAGGTGCAATACGAGCTAACACGTGCTCGCCAGCTAAACGCTTCAAAAGAATAATTTTACAAATAAGTAGGAGGACAAAAAGAAACTCACTCGTTGCCAGGGTTACGCCTGGTGGTCACCATCTGGCTGGAAGACAGGTAGATCCACTGGTGCTGCTCCGATATCTGGCCACACAAAACCAGCTGGGTCATACCCCAGAAAGAGCAAGTGCCACAAAGGAGCCTTCACTTAGGAACTAAAACCAGCATATCACAATAGAATATTAAAGATGATAAATAAATAAAGAACTGATAATAATAGAGATAACAACAGTAAACTGAGTACGAGAAAACCATTCAAGTAGCTAGGTCACAACCCTTAAACCAAATAAGGACCGGGGTTGCAGCCCTTCACCTGAATAGAAACCCGTCTAAAATACTATTGGTACAGTGAAGACAATAAACGAAGAGAGGACACAGAACTGCTCCGGGAGCCAGGTTATAACCCTTAAACCAAACAAGAACCGGAGTTGTAACCCTTCGCCTGAATAGAACTGGACCCCTGATCTTTATTGCTAAGGCCAGTATAAATAATCATGATATTAAGGTAAGATAAAACATGACGAACATGGCATGGGGTTGCGATAAGACAATAAACGAAGAGAGAACACAGAACTGCTCCGGGAGCCAGGTTACAACCCTTAAACCAAACAAGGACCGGGGTTGTAACCCTTCGCCTGAACAGAACTGGACCCCCGATCGTTATTGTTAAGGCAAGCATCAATAATCATATCATGTCACAATCTTGTACATGATCAGGATAAAACTAAGCTGGAATAAACTCCATCCAATCAGTCACGACCAATCAAGAGTACGACTTGATACTTGTAACTAACTAGGGTTATCACAGACCTAGTTACTAGCAAGATGCAATGAGATTATCCCAACAGCCACAAGCCCTGCAGACCATCCGGTTATCCAGGTCGAATATCCGTTTATGAAGAATGTAACACGTGACTGTGGGCTGGAAATGTGCCCTACTCGTCGGTAGGCTACAAGTCCACTTAATGCGCCCAGATAACGGGATTGTCTGTAGCTGGGAATCTCTTCATGTCTACTGAATTATTCTAGTTTATTAGCCTTAGTCAAATACTGTAGGTATCCCTGACTGTGGTACTCAGGGATCCCTATCTTAGACATGATGCAAGACAGTACCAATTTATTTGTACAAATGCAATCGCCCACGGTGTCCAGGTCATTCATACTTGTCATGTCAGGCTAGCTGTCGTAACAGCATGTCAGGTTTTCTTGTCAGGAGTGCGCCACGATGGGCCACTATCATACATTATCATGTTGTGCCCATGTATCGTGTCAGGTTCATGTATCATGTCGTGTTCATGTCACAATTATCCCACATTATACTAAGGATCAAGAGAAACAACACGGATAAGGTAACAAGATTTGTCATAGCAAAACAAATGGTACAAGAGATAAAAGGGGTACCAGGGACAGCATGTGCCAGGACAGCATGCGCCAGCAAAACAGCATGCGCCAGCAAACAGCATGGCAACAGTATTTTGCCAGCAAACAGTATGCGCCAAGAAACAGCATACGCCAGGACAGCATGCGCCAGAAAATAGCATGCGCCAGCAAACAGTATGGCAACAGTATTTTGCCAGCAAACAGCATGCCCCAGGAAATAGCATGCGCCAGGACAGCATGCGCCAGAAAACAGCATGCGCCAGCAAACAGCATGGCAACAGTATTTTGCTAGCAAACAGCATAAGCCAGGAAACAGCATGCGCCAGGACAGCATGCGCCAGAAAACAGCATGCGCCAGCAAACAGTATGGCAACAGTATTTTGCCAGCAAACAGCATGCGCCAGGAAACAGCATACGCCAGGATAGCATACGCCAGAAAATAGCATGCGCCAGCAAACAGCATGACAACAGAATTTTGTCAGCAAACAGTATGCGCCAGGAAACATCAATGCTCATCTTCTCCAACCAGCCTCCAATGGCCATGAAAACCCATGAACCAAAAGACCATAATTCACTCAAAATAAGTCGAAATCAGGACTTCCAATGGTCTAAATTGGGTAGAATCAAATTTTCTACAACATGGAACCATTAAAACTCGAAAACAAGAAGGTTTGATAGATCAAAACCATGAAAAATCCAAAAATGGCAAAAACCTAGATCTACAAGAAAATATACAATAAAATATAAAATGACAAGAACTAAGGTGGATTTGAAAGTTGTATAGAAGAGTTTAGAACAATAAAATGGTGGGTCCTTCATGAAGCAAGTTGCACTTGCCTAGACTAGGGTTCTCTTGGTTGGTGGTGGAGAGTAAATGAAGAAGGAAGGAAATAATGATGAGAGAGAAAATGAAGGGGTTATAAATAAGGAGGGTGGTGGTAGGTAGGAGGGTTCACCTTTGGTTCATGATGAACCAAAGCAAACCAAGCCAAGCCGAACCAACCCAAGAATAAACCAATCAATAAAATGCTAGAATAAATCAAGCAGGGAGACGTGCAATACGTGTAGTGCCCCGTCCCGCTCAGTCAATCGGCAGAATTAAAATGCCAACGGCGTTCGGACTTAGCCTTGCAACGGCTACTCGAAGACATCGCTCGGTCGAAGCGACCGCTCGCTCAGGTAGGGTAGTTTCGGTGAACTTGCCTCATCTTTCCCTTCACATAATAAATCGCATGTTTTCAACTTGCACAAGTAGGCTTGATAATAAAAGAGACGAATCCACATAGCTAAAGGGAATAATTCCGACGGGTTGAATTGAGTTAGAATATAGAAAGGTCCAACGGTCGTCTTAGAGTTGGTGCACGGCGTGCTTTGAAAATGACACTCGATCCTTCGTCCCGTGGCTTGGGAGAAGGAAAGTTGGTTGAGTCGGCGAAGTTTTGAGCATAGCCTAAGTCATAGGCGTCGCCCGCATGAATGCTTCATAAAGCATGCACGGTCCTGTCGTCCAAGGCTTGGCATAGCCTTGGCTTGTCCCATGAGTTAAGTTACGTTGCACAGCTTGTGCCATAAGTCTAGGCACCCAAATGACTTGGTCGTTCAAAGTTGAACGCGTGTACGGCACGTTCCATCGTGGCAAGGCTTGACGCGGCCTTTGTTCGTTAAGTTGTAGGCTTGAGTAAGTTAGGCAAAGTTATGTCGGTCGACCTAAGTCATTCGAAGTGCTGTCCCGCTCGTTCTGCGGTTGTCAGGCTAAATAGTCCCACGATCCCAAGGCCCGTCATATAAATTATGACTTGGGCGATAGCGTCGCGTAGATCGAAAGTCGGTTTGAGGCACGATACACGGACCTAGTGTTAAGACAGGAACCACGGTTGGTTGAATAAGTTTTGGAGAAAGGATTATTGAATAGGTATTGAGCTGAATAAAATGATATGGTAACATGGAAAGAATGCTCGCGACCGTGGGTCGTCGAGGGGTCTCAAATGATAGAAAGAATGCTCGTGACCGTGGGTCGTCGAGGGGTCTCAAATGATAGATGGTTTGATATTGGTTTTGAAAGAGATGGTGACATTGGAAGAGGAATGACTGTGTGAGACGTCAGTTTGTGTCGAGTCTTGCATGGTCATTGGACAACTTGTCGACAAGGAAGAGTTTCCACGCACGATAACCCTGGGCGCCATGGGACTGCGGCGTTCCGGAGGGAAACACGGTATAGCCGTAGCTGGACGAACCGCTCAGGTCATTCGGGAACTTTCAGCAGGGCTAGCTACTTGTGCTGAAAGGGTCGCCGAATGGCAAGGCTATAGTCCATGATAGCTTGTGATGTTAGTGACCAATTCATATAGATGGGTCGGCACGGGCGGAAATCCGCGTGTGTGCCTTTGGATTGAGTCAGTTGGATGGGTGTACAGTTAGAACACAAGATTTGGTCCTAAGATTGGCATCAACATAGGCGACGTGCTACGGCACGAGATGTGGCGTCGGGTCTTAAGTTGTCGGCATATAAGTTGCATAAGTTGGTTTGAGTTGTCTTGAGTCTAAGTCAGGAACTGCCGCAAGGCAAAGTTGGTCGAGTGGCACTTAGCCCACAAGTTTTGGATTGGGTCGGATGATGGTTTAGTAGCAAAGGGCCGCAAGGCGGCGATACGTTTGAGTCATATTGAGTTGTTGGCACGGTATGATGGATTCGTAGCACGGTCACAAGGAATGGAGCCTAATCGCGTTGTTGCATCTCTGATTTTGGCCGAAAGGCAAGCACGACTTGATAGGTTAACGTTGTTGAGTCGACATCGATGTTGCAAGCACGGGATGGTCTTGAAATACAAATAGGCAAGGCGTCGGTCCTAAAACTGATCCTAAGGCAAGAGTAGAAAGACAATCATAAAGGGAACTAAGTTACACAAAAATAAATCAAACGTGTCGGGTTTGTATGGGTGGGCGAGGAGCTCATTCCACCAGTACAGTTGAGTACTGACAGCCACATAGTTTATATGTGCAGGCACAGGTAGAAGCTCGTGGCGCGGGGCTCGCTTGGATGCGTCGAGGCATGGAGTTCCTTGGCGACTCGAAGCGTGCAGCTGTATAGATTAAAGACTTATACGGGACATAATGTATGGATGTCGCCTTCCGAAGCTTCCGCTGGATCAAGACTTGTAATTGAGAGATGAGACAGAGCTGAGTGACTTATAATGTGAGCTTGAGTGAGCTTGAGAGAATTGTAATCTTGGCCTTGCGCCCCAATGTAATCTTTGTTTCAATATCAATAAAAGAGTGTTTTGGAATGACTTGTGTTTTGCTTTAAATTTCCGCTGCTATTATTCAATGTCTCTGCATGGGACTTATGTGCGACGATCCCGTCGCAGCCGCTGAAATCGGCCGTTATGGAACCCGCCTTGTACGAGCGCAATCTAGGCTCGTGCGGCATCACGCCTTAGCGAGGACGATCGCTCCTACGGGAGCGGGGCATGACATAATGGTATCAGAGCACGGCTTTACGTCCTTGGACTATCGATTGAATTCTTTAACTCGTTGTTTCCGCAAACTCTGAATTGTGCTTCCGCAAGTTGATATCGTTGGTGCGCTCTCTCTCAATTGTCCCACGAGATGTCCATACAATAAGTCTATCTACTTTGCAAACCATAGGAGAACAGTTTTTGACAAAACAAAAAGATGGTTTGCGTAAGCACGGTTGGCTAAGCCGGGCTAGGCATATACATCAAAGTTGCGTCGACCTTAGAAAAGTCGAGTACGGGAATTAAATAGTGACGAGCAAGAATGAGTTGAACTCGATTGAGTAAAGTGAGTCGACTATCGATATGGGTGCTATCGAGCGACGATAACGTCGATGCGATATAGACGAGCGTGCTTGAAATTTAAGGAATCGTTCGGACGAAAGTTCGAGGAAGTAGATTGTGAATCGAATGATAGTTTTGAGGATTTGTTGAATGACTTCATTCCTTAGTGGTGTATGCGATAGTCTCAGGAATGTCGATCGATCGATTGAGGATTCGGGGTGTTGGTGAGTCTATCAGCATGCGTCGCACATATGCAAAGCCTTAGATCGGGTGCGATTGAATGAGTCATTGTCTGGAAGTTTGATGAGTAGATTCGAAAAACTTAGAAATTGACGTGCACGAAACGTGCACGGGATTGAAGATTATGTGAAGTATGAAACGCAAGAATGATTGAGTAGGTGAAATCGAATTGAGGAAAAGTTAGGGTGTACAAATGGATGACTTGATCGAGGAAATTGATACGGATCATATACAAAAAGTTAGCACGACAGATAGACAGCGTGCATGAAGGGTTTGATTTTGGAAGTTACGCGAATGACTCTAAGGATTGGATTGAATGTTGGTCGATGACTTAAGATAGACGGATAAACAATACGCAAATTTGGATTTGAGGAAAATTAATGTTGTAAATGATTCGAGGGATAATGATCGAACTTGAATTTGAATGACAAGAAGACTATCCAGTAGGACGATAGCATCGTTCGCACGACTCGGAACTTGTTGCAAAAGAAGATCGTCAGGTTACGCATATCATCGATGGTATTGAGGCGTATCAAAGATCGATATGCGATAACTCGGGGGTACTCTGACTCGGCGAATGACGATCGTGCAAGTGTTATCGTTCGATTGGATGCGATACTTAGGATTTTGATCGAGATGGATGTTGGATGAAAATGATTGTGTCTTGATGGTTACGCAGATAGCCACAACGTCGACGATCTGGTCTTGCGCGAGCGCAACTCTAGCCTCGCCCATGCGTTGCGTCGGGTTTGGGGTGATTGTTCCGCGTGAGCGCTGACATGGTGATTCATGTCGCGGGAATGATCGAACTCGAAAAAATCAGGACGCGGCAATGTTGATTGTCTCGACTTGTCGGTTTGACGCGAAGGTGAATTCGAGGATGTTTGGACTTGCGACAGATGAATGAAGGAAACTTGAGGATTGAGTAGGTCCAATCCGCGCATCGAAAATGAATTAGTCTGGTCACAAAACAAGAGTTACGTCCCGATGAGAATGATTATCTCGCGGGAGCGTGCATGGTGATTCGTGCCCACCGTGGATAAATCTGACTCGCGTGAGATCGGGTCGCAACATATTGTTAAGCTAGACGATCCCATGATCGATTACGTGAATTTGGAATAGATGACTTAGGAAATGAGGAATATGAAATTATGGTTTAGCGATGAATTATGTCGTAGCGTGCTTGAATTGGAAGGATTGATAGACGGATTATGTCGAACGTGTTCGAAGAGATTGACTATGCGAAGATGGTTTGTTGAAACGGGCGATTTTGTTACGTCGTGAAATTGGTTGAATGTGAGTTGTCGTAGGATGGCTTTGCTGAATGACTCGAACCCCGTGCGATGATTATTGGGATGTGTATAGGGAATCGATGCTCGATGTTTAGAAATCAGAGTGATGCGAGCTTTGGTAGAAAACCCCGTACTATCAACTTGGTTGACCTTAGGATGGGGTCAGTGTTGATATTGTTGTTTGGGAACTGTGATTCCAATACTGACAATTGACTTTAGCCTAAAGAGATTGCCTAGCGGCTAGGCGAGATGTCCAATGTTGCGAGGGTTAGCATCGGTGTGATTAATTTTGGGATCGAGTGGATGAATCGATAGGTGGAACTGGATTCACTATCACAAGGCTTGGTTGAAATGCATGTATTTTGGGGATGCCTAAGATATGTGCACGATCCACACTAAGTGATACGTTGAATCAAGTGAGACTTGAGGAACGGAAAAGTGTCGAGGATTTTGAGATCGTGAATTTTGAAGAAAGGATTGTGGATAGCACGAGCGTGGCTCGAATTGAGGGAACGCATAGGAGAAATGTGTGCGAGAAACGTAGGATGTTGAGTCGAGTGATAAGTCGAGAAGTGTACTCAGTTAGTTTCGAGGACAAAACTTTTTCTGAGTGGTGTATGATGTAGTGCCCCGTCCCGCTCAGTCAATCGGCAGAATTAAAACGCCAACGGCGTTCGGACTTAGCCTTGCAACGGCTACTCGAAGACATCGCTCAGTCGAAGCGACCGCTCGCTCAGGTGGGGTAGTTTCGGTGAACTTGCCTCATCTTTCCCTTCACATAATAAATCGCATATTTTCAACTTGCACAAGTAGGCTTGATAATAAAAGAGACGAATCCACATAGCTAAAGGGAATAATCCCGACGGGTTGAATTGAGTTAGAATATGGAAAGGTCCAACGGCCGTCTTAGAGTTGGTGCACGGCGTGCTTTGAAAATGACACTCGATCCTTCGTCCCGTGGCTTGGGAGAAGGAAAGTTGGTTGAGTCGGCGAAGTTTTGAGCATAGCCTAAGTCATAGGCGTCGCCCGCATGAATGCTTCATAAAGCATGCACGGTCCTGTCGTCCAAGGCTTGGCATAGCCTTGGCTTGCCCCATGAGTTAAGTTGCGTTGCACAGCTTGTGCCATAAGTCTAGGCACCCAAATGACTTGGTCGTTCAAAGTTGAACGCGTGCACGGCACGTTCCATCGTGGCAAGGCTTGACGCGGCCTTTGCTCGTTAAGTTGTAGTCTTGAGTAAGTTAGGCAAAGTTATGTCGGTCGACCTAAGTCATTCGAAGTGCTGTCCCGCTCGTTCTGCGGTTGTCAGGTTAAATAGTCCCACGATCCCAAGGCCCGTCATATAAATTATGACTTGGGCGATAGCGTCGCGTAGATCGGAAGTCGGTTTGAGGCACGATACACGGACCTAGTGTTAAGGCAGGAACCATGGTTGGTTGAATGAGTTTTGGAGAAAGGATTATTGAATAGGCATTGAGCTGAATAAAATGATATGGTAACATGGAAAGAATGCTCGCGACCGTGGGTCGTCGAGGGATCTCAAATGATAGAAAGAATGCTCGCGACCGTGGGTCGTTGAGGGGTCTCAAATGATAGATGGTTTGATATTGGTTTTGAAAGAGATGGTGACATTGGAAGAGGAATGACTGTGTGAGACGTCAGTTTGTGTCGAGTCTTGCATGGTCATTGGACAACTTGTCGACAAGGAGGAGTTTCCACGCGCGACAACCCTGGGCGCCATGGGACCGCGGCGTTCCGGAGGAAAACACGGTATAGCCGTAGCTGGACGAACCGTTCGGGTCATTCGGGAACTTTCAGCGGGGCTAGCTACTTGCGCTAAAAGGGTCGCCGAATGGCAAGGCTATAGTCCATGATAGCTTGTGATGTTAGTGACCAATTCATATAGATGGGTCGGCACGGGCGGAAATCCGCGTGTGTGCCTTTGGATTGAGTCAGTTGGATGGGTGTACAGTTAGAACACAAGGTTTGGTCCTAAGATTGGCATCAACATAGGCGACGTGCTACGGCACGAGATGTGGCGTCGGGTCTTAAGTTGTCGGCATATAAGTTGCATAAGTTGGTTTGAGTTGTCTTGAGTCTAAGTCAGGAACTGCCGCAAGGCAAAGTTGGTTGAGTGGCACTTAGCCCACAAGTTTTGGATTGGATCGGATGATGGTTTAGTAGCAAAGGGCCGCAAGGCGGCGATACGTTTGAGTCACATTGAGTTGTTGGCACGGTATGATGGATTCGTAGCACGGTCACAAGGAATGGAGCCTTATCGCGTAGTTGCATCTCTAATTTTGTCCGAAAGGCAAGTACGACTTGATAGGTTAACGTTGTTGAGTCGACATCGATGTTGTAAGCACGGGATGGTCTTGAAATACAAATAGGCAAGGCGTCGGTCCTAAAACTGATCCTAAGACAAGAGTAGAAAGACAATCATAAAGGGAACTAAGTTGCACAAAAGTAAATCAAACGTGTCGGGTTTGTATGGGTGGGCGAGGAGCTCATTCCACCAGTACAGTTGAGTACTGACACCCACATAGTTTACATGTGCAGGCACAGGTAGAAGCTCGTGGCGCGGGGCTCGCTTAGATGCGTCGAGGCATGGAGTTCCTTGGCGACTCGAAGCGTGCAGCCGCATAGATTAAAGACTTATACGGGACATAATGTATGGACGTCGCCTTCCGAAGCTTCCGCTGGATCAAGACTTGTAATTGAGAGATGAGAGAGAGCTGAGTGACTTGTAATGTGAGCTTGAGTGAGCTTGAGAGAATTATAATCTTGGCCTTGCGCCCCAATGTAATCTTTGTTTCAATATCAATAAAAGAGTGTTTTGGAATGACTTGTGTTTTGCTTCAAATTTCCGCTGCTATTATTCAATGTCTCTGCATGGGACTTCTGTGCGACGATCCCGTCGCAGCCGCTGAAATCGGCCGTTATGGAACCCATCTTGCACGAGCGCAATCTAGGCTCGTGCGGCATCATGCCTTAGTGAGGACGATCGCTCCTACGGGAGCGGGGCGTGACAATACGGGTCAAATTACGTATACGTATACCAAGATACGTAATACGAACCACAGGCATTACAACTCTACCTACCTTAAAAGAATTCCGTCCTCGAAATTTAATTAAGAGGCTAGAGGGGCAAGGACAAGCTATACTAATTACAAGCAAGCTATACTAGGCAATCAATCAATCATGCAAGCAAGAAATCGAAGGCATGAGGCATAAGGAGGACATTATACCTCACGAGTCAAACAGGTCGGGATATCGCGATCGGATATCATCCTCACGCTCCCACGTTGACTCACCCAAAGTGTGATGACCCCAAGCAACTCGGACTAACTTGATAGTCTTGTTCTTGAGTATCTTCTCTCTCATACGAAAGGTTGGTACCAACAACCAATTCCGAATTATCTACGATGTGGCTCGGGTCCCGGATATACCGCCGTAATTGGGATACATGGAATACGTCATGCACTTCACGTAGCAACGGCGGGAGAGCGAGACGATATGATACGTCACCTACTCGCTCCAGAATATCGAACGGGCCTATATACCTTGGACTAAGCTTTCTCCGTACGCCGAAACGATAGACGCCACGGTTAGACGAGATCCTCAGGAATGTATGGTCACCGACCGAGAATTCAAGGGGTCGTCGATGAGAATCGGCCCAATGACATTGGCGATCTTGGGCAACTCGAAGATGGTCTCTGACTCTCCTGACCACCTCAACGGTCTGAGCAATCATTTCTGGATCGAGCATCTGCCTCTCTCCGACATCGTCATATGCTAGCGGGGATCGGCACTTCCTACCATACAGTGCCTCGAACGGTGCCATCTGGATACTAGCTTGGAGACTGTTATTGTACGAGAACTCTACCAGGTGCAGGTGATCTTCCCACGAACCACCGAAGTCGAGCGTACAAGATCTCAATATGTCTTCGAGAGTCTGGATCGTGCGTTCTGACTGGCCATCTGTCTGCGGGTGATAAGCTGAGCTGAACTGGAGGCGAGTCCCCAAACTCTCTTGCAGGCTACGCCAAAAGTGCGACGTAAATCTGGAATCTCTGTCCGAGGTAATACTGACTGGTACACCGTGCAATCTGACAATCTGTCGGAGATACATCTCCGCTAGCTGAGCCGTCGACTGACCAACTCTGAACGGGAGAAAGTGAGCCACCTTCGTGAGCCTGTCTATGACAACCCAAATAGCGTATCTGCCAGCCGGGGATCTAGGCAATCCAGTCACAAAATCTATGGTTATATGCTCTCACTTCCATTCTGGAATTGGCAAGGGCTGAAGAAGTCCGGCTGGCCTCTGATGTTCAGCTTTAACTTATTGGCAGACCAAACATCGAGAGACAAATCGGGCTATCTCCCTCTTTATGCCATTCCACCAAAAGTGCTGACGAATATCTCGGTATATCTTCGTACCGCCGGGATGAATGGAATACTGCGAACTGTGAGCCTCTGCCATGATCTTCTGTCTGATATCTCCACTGGGTACACAAAGACGCTTCCCATGTCGAAGTGTACCGTCTTCATGGATACATAACTCTGGTCTTCCTCCTGCCTCACACTCTGCTCTGAGTCGCTGAAGCTTGGAATCTGCTGACTGCGCCATCCGGATCCTCTCGACTATAGTGGACTGAACCTGCATACTGGCCATCAAAGCCATACTGGAAGGGAGAACAACTTCTATACCCATCTTCTGAAGATCTGCTAACAGCTCTGGTTGTGCTGTTAGGAAATAAACTCCGGCTCTCCTGCTCAATGCATCTGCAACGACGTTGGCCTTCCCGGGATGATACTGCAGGTTGACATCATAATCCACAAGTAGCTCTAGCCACCTCCTCTGACGCATGTTAAGATCCTTCTGGGTGAAAACATACTTCAGGCTTTTGTGGTCAGTAAAAATCTCCACACTGTCTTCATACAAGTAGTGTCTCCAAAGCTTGAGTGCAAACACTACTGCTGCCAGTTCTAAGTCGTGGGTCAGATAATTCCTCTCATGATCACGAAGTTGTCGCGACGCATAAGCTATTACCTTCTCATGCTGCATCAAAAAACATCCTAAACCTCTGTCTGAAGTGTCACAGTACACTGAAAATCCTCCGGTCCCATCTGAAAGTGTGAGAATGGGTGCCATCATCAAGCCTCGCTTCAGCTTCTCAAAAGAATCCTGACATTCTGTTGTCCATGCAAACTGCACATCCTTGCGGGTCAACTGGGTCAGTTGTGCTGAAATCCGAGCAAAGTCTGAAATAAATCGCCGGTAGTAGCCGGCCAATCCAAAAAAACTGCGAACTTCTGCAACTGTGCTGGGCACTGGCCACGTTTCGATAGCCACGATCTTCTGGGGATCCACTTCCACTCCTTCTCTGGTGATGATATGACCCAAGTACGAAATGTGATCGAGCTAGAACTCGTATTTACTAAACTTGGCATACAACTGGTGCTCCCTGAGAATCTGGAGGACAACTCTGAGATGCTGCTCATGCTCTGCTTCACTCTTGCTGTAGACCAGGATGTCGTCTATGAACACAATCACAAACTGATCCAAATAAGGCATAAAGATACGATTCATGAGGTCCATAAATACTGCCGGCGCATTGGTTGCTCCAAATGGCATCACAAGGAACTCCCAATGTCCATATCTCAATCTAAAAGCTGTCTTCGGGATGTCCTGCTCTCTGACTCTGATCTGATGATATCCGAAGCACAAGTCAATCTTCGAGAATACTGTCGCTCCTCTGAGTTGATCAAACAAGTCATCTATTCTTGGGAGAGGGTATCTGTTCTTGATTGTCACTGAGTTCAAGGTACAATAATCTACACATAATCTGGACGTACCATCCTTCTTTTTTACAAAAAGCATCGGGGCTCTCCAAGGCGATCCACTAGCACAAATAAATTCCTTGGTTCTGAGTTCTTCAATCATCTTGTACAATATCTCCAATTCTGACGGCGCCATCCTGTAGACTCTCTCTGATACTGGGGCTGTCCCGGGAATCAAGTCTATGGTGAACTCGATCTCCCGCTCTGGCGACATCCCTGGAAGCTCTTCGGGGAAAACATCTGGAAACTCTTCAACTATTCGGGGTAACTGCATTGCTGCTACTGCCATCTGCAACACTGGAGGAGAAGGTTCAACTTTGCCTCGAGAGAAGGAAAACTCTGGCTCGCCCGAAATGCTAAAAAATAACCCTGCCGATATGGCAGTCTATCCTAGCATACTAATCCCTCAACCAATCCATCCCTAAGACCGCATCATAATCGGCCATCGGGAACTCTATAAATCTAGCTGGGAATTCTCTACCGCTAACTACGATCCGACACGAGGAAAACACCCTATCTACTCCCACAAGTCCATTGCCAGTAAGTATACTGAGCCTTACTGATAATGACTCAGGCTCCAGTCCTATCCGTGTCGCAAATCGTGCAGACATAAATGAATGCGAGGCACTAGAATCAAATAATACTGAAGCTGGAAAGGTGTTGACGAGAATAGTACCTGTCACTACCTCACCTGGTGCAATTCCTTCTTCTCCCATGGTCAAAGCCAGCACTTGACCATGTCCTCTGGGTGCGGGTCCCCTCTGCTGAAAACTCTTCTGTCTGCTCTGGATCAGGGCTTGGGCTTGGGCATACTGCTGCAATCTCTGCTGTTGGAACGCCTGGGCCTGCGTCGGTAATGGTCTCGGGAACGGGTACTGCAGCAGCTGCTGCTGCTGGACTGGTGCTGGTCCTCTAACTGAAGGACTAGAGAAAGCTGATGATGAACTCCCCCTGTTCGGGCAGTTCCCAATCCTGTGGTCTGGGGCACCACAAACCAAGCACAAACCCTGTGCTCTGCGACACTCTGATACCACATGCCTCGGCTTTCCGCAGTGTTAACATCCCACTGCAGAAGACTGCTTCTGCTTCTACTGCTGAGGGTGCGTCGGGGTAGAATGCTGAACCGATGTCACTGAAGCCGTCCGCCTCGGAGCTCCAATGGTCAAAGCCCTGGCTGCCGGGACTGGTACTGATGACTGATTCATCTGGCCGTGAGATCGCTTCCGACCTGCGGTCCTATCCACGATCCTCTGGGAGGTATATTCATGCCTCCTAGCTGCTCTCAACACTGCATCAGAAGTCTGATGCTCAAACTGCTCCACCGCCAATAAAATCTCTAGGTGGAGCCCCTGCTGGAACTGCTGGGCTCTATCGAACTCGGCCGTATATCCGTCGACCGTCCTGCCCATCTGCTTCAGATTGGTGAACCTCGTCTGTAGATCCTACCGAACTACAGCATCAAAATACTTGGTCTAGAATCTCTCCCTGAATACTGCCCATGAAATAGGGGCCACTAATCTATCGGCCTGCGCTGCCCACCAGCTACGGGCAAGATCTAGTAACTGTAGGCGTACTACGGCCACCTTCTCGTTCTCTGGAGTCCTGGCTGCTTCTAGAATCACCTCTATGTCCTGAAGCCATGCATCTGCAGCGATTGCATCTTCACTGTCATCGAAGAATTGAGGGTTCAAGCGCTTGAAGTTGTTAGCCGCGCTGTTACCCTGATGACCTCCTCTAGTCAAAGTATCTGCCACCGCCTGGTGCAAGGCATCTCCGCGACGATCCTGGAAAGCTAATAGGGACCTGATGAGACCCACCAAAGTGCCATCATCAGGCTCTGCAGGCTGGACGGGCTTAATTGGTGGTTCTCCTCTGGTAGGCACGACTCTGGAGGCTACTCCTGAATGCTGGACTTGATCTCTAGGTTGCGGCTGGTCCACGGGAGGTGCTCCGTCTTGCTGATCGGCAGGTCCAGGAATAATGCCGCTGAAGAAGATGATATAGGGAACAATAAGGAAGGACCAGGACAGATCAACGATACAAGCATGTGATTAGGCCAAGATTCTCAGGGATTTGAAGATACGAGCAGAGATCAAGGGCGAATACTGATTGAGACATCTATTCGGTAAACCCTCACATATCTTGATTTATAAGACCTGTATGGGCCACCACTTAAACCATGTCACGCCCCAGAACCAGAATACTGGAGAGCGGGGGCGTACATAGCCAGCTACGTATATTGAAGTGCAACCCACCTCGCTATACGATTACGGCTGTCTATATACATGAGGGTTTAACTACAATCCATCAGTCGCCTATGGTCAAGAACAAGCCTATTGTCTCAATCTCAAGCAAGTAGTAACAATATACAAGATGTCAGAGTACCAAATATATAATAGCAAGGCGTCCCATACATTACATATTCGGATGATCATAAAGCTAGTCGTACAAAATGTCAGGACTAGCAAGAGTTTCGGTCATACATGATCAATCCTAGGATTTGTCAATCATGTTACAGCCCGTAGGCAGACAGTAAATAAGGTGCAATACGAGCTAACACGTGCTCGTCGGCTAAACGCCTCAAAAGAATAATTTTATAAATAAGTGGGAGGACAAAAAGAAACCCACTCGTTGCCAGGGTTACGCCTGGTGGTCACCATCTGGCTAGAAGACAGGTAGATCCTCTGGTGCTGCTCCGATATCTGGCCACACAAAACCAGCTGGGTCAGACCCCAGAAAGAGCAAGTGCCACAAAGGAGGCTTCACTTAGGAACTAAAACCAGCATATCACAATAGAATATTAAAGATGATAAATAAATAAAGAACTGATAATAATAGAGATAACAACAGTAAACTGAGTACAAGAAAACCATTCAAGTAGGCAGGTCACAACCCTTAAACCAAATAAGGACCGGGGTTGCATCCTTTCACCTGAATAGAAACCTGTCGCAAATACTATTGGTACAGTGAAGACAATAAACGAAGAGAGGACACAGAACTGCTCCGGGAGCCAGGTTACAACCCTTAAACCAAACAAGGATCGGGGTTGTAACCCTTCGCCTGAATAGAACTGGACCCCTGATCTTTATTGCTAAGGCCAGTATAAATAATCATGATATTAAGGTAAGGTAAAACATGACGAACATAGCATGGGGTTACGATAAGACAATAAACGAAGAGAGGACACAGAACTGCTCCGAGAGCCAAGTTATAACCCTTAAACCAAACAAGGACCGGGGTTGTAACCCTTCGCCTGAACAGAACTGGACCCCCGATCGTTATTGTTAAGGCAAGCATCAATAATCATATCATGTCACAATCTTGCACATAATCAGGATAAAACAGCATGGCAACAGTGTTTTGCCAGCAAACAGCATACGTCAGGAAACAGCATGCGCCAGGACAGCATGCGCCAGAAAATAGCATGCGCCAGCAAACAGCATGGCAACAATATTTTGCTAGCAAACAGCATGCGCCAGGACAGCATGTGCCAGAAAATAGCATGCACCAGCAAACAGCATGGCAACAGTGTTTTGCCAGCAAACAGCATGCGCTAGGACAGCATGTGCCAAAAAATAGCATGCGCTAGCAAACAGCATGGCAACAGTATTTTGCCAGCAAATAGCATGCGCCAGGAAACAGCACTGCTCATCTTCTCCAACCAGCCTCCATTGGCCATGAAAACCCATGAACCAAAAGACCATAATTCACTCAAAATAAGTCGAAATCAGGACTTCCAATGGTCTAAATTTGGTAGAATCAAATTTCCTACAACGTGGAACCATCAAAACTTGAAAACAAGAAGGTTTGATAGATCAAAACCATAAAAAATTCGAAAATAGCTAAAACCTAGATCTACAAGAAAATATACAAGAAAATATAAAATGACAATAACTAAGGTGGATTTGAAAGTTGCATAGAAGAGTTTAGAACAATAAAATGGTGGGTTCCTTCATGAAGCAAGTTGCACTTGCCTAGGCTAGGGTTCTCTTAGTTGGTGGTGGAGAGTAAATGAAGAAGGAAGGAAATAATGATGAGAGAGAAAAGAAAGGGGTTATAAATAAGGAGGGTGGTGGTAGGTAGGAGGGTTCACCTTTGGTTCATGATGAACCAAAGCAAACCAAGCCAAGCTGAACCAACCCAAGAATAAACCAATCAATAAAATGCTAGAATAAATCAAGCAGGGAGACATGCAATTCGGGTCAAATTATGTATACGTATACCAAGATACGCAATACGAACCACATGCATTACAGGGTAAGGCCTCGGCATTAGGCCATGTCATAGCGACGTAGCATCGTAAGGGAAGCGCAAAGCGCTTTATGCCATGTCTCTTTAACAAAGAACTCACCTATAGTGTATGGAAAGAGATAGCATGCCGTCTCTTGAGGGTAAACTTGTAGATGCCAAAAATTATACACTGAAATCAGGTTGGCATAATATGAGGATCCTGATTTTTGGGGAATTTTTTAATTTATTTTATAATATTTCTATTTATTAGGTTATATTGCATATTTAATTATGATCATATATGTACTTTTTCGTATCTTTGATTTTTGGAGCACAAGACATGCCCATCTCTCGAAACGTCCTTCATGAGTTTTGTAGTAGACAGGATGACCTTCAATTTGATATATCATGTCCCATCCAAACTTGTCTCCTACTTTTGACAACGTACAACTTTGGGTCAATTTAGGCTATTTGAGTATTTACCGTAATTCTAGACCGAACTTCCAACTTGAGTGCATGACTCGACATCGATCAAAACCAGTTGACCCAATATATGGTTTTGACCCATTTTGAGTCTACAACACACATGTCAAGGGTGTGCCACTCAATCAAGTCCCCATGTGCTATTTATTTACGAATGGCACAAGAGACTCATGGGTTGACTTTTCAAGTTTGATTTGATTAGAAAATATATTTGGACCCTAACCTAGCTAATCCCACCTGGTAGGAAGCCATGTTATGTTGCCATGACTTAGTATAATTATTATGGATTTATTTTGGAATGTTATACAGTAAAATAGATTTAAATATAATTTTGTATATATAAAAAAAATAATAAATATGCCCTTAGCCATGGTTAAGTTTTGGAAGTGCAAGATGACTAAAATTATGGCATGGATAGTGTGATCATATGCTTTGACTAGTCTTTTAGCCATGGTAGGGAAGACCGAGCCATAAGTGTGTCTCAATTAGGAAAACCAGTCAAAGTTACGACTAGAGACCTATAGACAATTTAATTATTTATTAATTAGATTATTGACTTTTAGGAGACCCGATTGTACCAATTTAGCCCGGACTTGACTCGAACCCAACCTAAGCCTATGTAGGCGTTTACTGTATCCAAAGACGGCCATATAGACATATTTTAGGAAGATGCAAATATTTTGTATCTATTTTTAGTAATTGACAAATATTTTCTAAATAATTGTTATACGTACAATATAGGTAGTATTAATATTAAATGGCGTTTAGAATGTTTTATACGATTTTCTGGAGCCAAATAAGAAGTGTGTATGTTATGTTCACCAAAAAAACTACTATTGATTTATTTTAGTTGTTACTAGGATTATTATTATTATTATTAATGTTGTTGTGGTTATTATTAAATAAAAGCATTATTATTATTGGTGGTTATATATATATATATATATATATATATATATATATATATATATATATATATATATATATATATATATATATATATATATATATAATATGTATATATATATAATATGTATGGGAAATTCTCCAATACATCCAGTGTAAAAAGTTGTATCGATACATCCCAAATCTGAACCATTGGATGTTGATCCAATAGTTCGGATTGAGATCAAAAGTCAAAATTAGCATTAATGCTTATTCAGATTAATAGAGTAGGGAATATCATTTAATGCTGAATTTGACTTTTGACCTCAATCCGAACCATTGGATCAACATCCAATGGTTCAGATTTTGGATGTATCGATACAAATTTTTTCATGGGATGTATTGTAGAAGGACCCAATATGTGTATATATATATATATATATATATATATATATATATATATATATATATATATATATATATATATATATATATATATATAGGCCATAGGTTGACTCGAACCCATATATATATATATATATATATATAACCTATGGCCTATATATATATATATATATATATATATATATATATATATATATATATATATATATATACAACCTATGGCCTATATATATATATATATATATATATATATATATATATATATATATATAATATATATATATATATATATATATATATATATATATATATATATAGGCCATAGGTTATATATATATATATATGGGTTCGAGTCAACCTATGGCCTATATATATATATATATATATATATATATATATATATATATATATATATATATATATATATATATATATATATATATATATATATATATATAAATATAAAAATATAAAAATATAAAATATAAATATATAAATATATAAATATATATATATATATATATATATATATATATATATATATATATATATATATATATATATAAATATATAAATATATATATATATATATATATATAAATATATAAATATATATAAATATATATATATAAATATATTTATATATATATATATATATATATATATATATATATATAAATATATATATATATATATATATATATATATATATATATATATATATATATATATATATATATATATATATATATATATATATATATATATATATATATATATATATATATATATATATATATATAAAATATATATATATATATATATATATATAAATTTATATATTTTTATTTTTATATTTTTATATTTTTATATTTTTTATATAAATATATATATATATATATATATATATATATATATATATAGGCCATAGGTTGGGTTCGAGTCAAGTCCGGGCTATATATATATATATATATATATATATAGGCCATACCCTAGGAATAGATTATATATATAAAGAAAAAGAAAAGAAAAAGAAAGAAAGAAGGTTTATTTGTGAACAGTGCTCATTCATTTTCCCGAAAGCCCAGTAGAGGACCGCGAAGTTTATTTGAGATATTGAAAGGATTCAAGCTCTCTCGAATTTGAATCAAATTTCTCCAATCTTTTTTCTACCAAAACTAGAATAGATACTCGACCATTTAAACTTGGATTTAGGACTTAAATCCCATAGAAATCCTATCAAACTTTGGTTTTAAAACCCAAGAATAAAGGAGTCTGGGTTAGACAGAATCTCTATATTCTACATTCGAACACCCATCGAACTTGGGATTACTGAAGATCAGGATATCCCCCAACCTTGGGCGAAACCCCTGTCACCTCTGCGCCAACGCACGGCCGCCGGAGCGCCGTCCAGGGCTGGCTGCGCATGCAACAGAGGCGGTAGCACAGCAGTATTCGTAGGATTTAGGGCTGACTTTGCCGCAAGTTTTCGTGACGTATAGTCGATCGTTTATGGATCTTCCACTTCAGGTATGAGCACAACCTATAGGAATTTAAACCTTTTTAATTTATTTGTAAGATGCAGTGCTAGGTTGTCAAACAACTCGACCCAAACTTGAAGAAAAGAAATTGTCATTAACAGTTTATGAACTTTCTGAACCCCTGTTTTCTAAATTCGTTTTCTTTAAAACAAGTGAATCAAAACTCGAACCTATTTTTCCAGATCAAAGACAACCTAACCAAGATTATATCCTTTTAACTAGTTGGTTTTATTTCACATTAAAATATAGTTAAAAATATATTCGAAAATCCAGAAAAACTATAAAAATATGTTTTCAAAAATTAGGAAATTTATCGATACGGAGTCCGCCTCGACAATCTGGGTGACGTCGTCACGAACCACTTACATCGAAAGGTACATATGGACTTCGTGCACGTGTGGGCTTTGACGGAATTTGAATTGGTTACGTGTGCACGACGAACTTGATGCGTATCCGTCCAAAATTCTAGTATCGACCTCTTTGCAAAAATCCTAATTACATTGTGCACGTTCGTCAACTCGAGACGAAACTTGTGCTAATAGGACGTGTCATTTTTTTGGTCCTGTATGCCAAGTTTGGTCCGAATCTGAGACAGTTGACCGGATCACCGTTTTGAGGGCCCCACGATCCAACTCAACCGACGAATTTGTGCACGGTCCGCCGAAATCCAACTTTAGACATAACGTTGGGTTTGTCTCATCAAAACGAATCCGTAGACATGTAGTTTGACGACTTTAGAGACCATAGACTCAAGCACGCTTTTTGGTGCAAAGCGGGTCCAACGGCGGACGCCGTTTTGACCCAAAATTACCGTTTTGCCCCTGTATCCAGAATTGGACTTATGGGTAGCCTATTCTAGCTATTTTTCTTATTTCAGGAATATTGGCAATGTCTGTTTCAGCATTCGAAGTTTTTTGCGGGAGTCCAGTTTTCGAGACTCTTTGATTTGACGAGTTGTTACGGGACTTTTTCCTACCACCAGACAAGTACACCTTGCCAAACTTTATAGTACTTACATGCTTTTCTATACTGCTATTCTTTTATGTCTCACTTGGTACATATTTCTCTTCTGCTTCATATCATGGTTGTTTTTTAGTTTTACGTGCACGTACATAGTTGCTCTTTCTTTTCTCATGTTACTCGCCATATTATTCTTTCGTGTTCATGTCTAGTGATAGTATTGCTTAGCCTCTGTTGTGTCCCTTTGACATGATTGAGCTGGACTTGACTTATTGACTTAACTTACCTTGACTTGACTCATAGTTCTAGGCGAGGACCTTGTGATAGACAATGACTATACTTGACTACTCTCTGTTGTGAGCCCCCACTGAGCTGCGATAGAGACTTACTATAGGTTGTGAGCCCCCATTGAGCTGTGATCTATAGGCCATGATCTCCCACTGAGCTGCGATTTATCCCAATTTACTCTTAGTCATGTTTATCAGCACGATTCTCGACGGCATGCCACTTCCTCGCTTCCTTATATTTTGTTCTTGTACTGCTCTGCAGTCTTTTTTCTTGTACTATTTTCTATCCCTCCTTGCATGTTAAAACTATTAAAGTAGGCATATATATTATGTGTCTTGCTAGTCCCCTGAGGACCTGGTTATCTCTCCAGGTTATTGCCAAGCTGGTAGAATCGATGGATGGTTATACTTTGCGTCTGCAAGATTCAGGTATCGTTGATGCATGATTTTATTGTATTATTCTATCGTGCTGCATATTCTTATTTTGCCATATTCTGCTTATTAGTCTACTTTATTAGACTCGTATTTCTTTCGAGTCTATTCGGACATGTATGCTAGTGGGCTGCAGACCACGAACCATATTGTTCATTCTGATATTTCGTTATTTATTGTAGATTGAGATTGGTTTTGACTTGCCTTGATTAGACATAATTCCATAGTCCATACAGCTTATACGTATTCGAGCTGGGCTGGATTCCTCTCGATGCGTAGTTGGCATGTATTCGTATCCTACTCCTATACGTATTTTGAGACTGGGATTTTTGGTGGCCCATGCAGGTCGAGTTAGCCATTTCGGTTACGTTACTGTACCGAGCGGGCCTGCGAATATAATTAAACCCTTAGGAATCTCAATCCACAGCTACCTGGACAATTCCTCAAGAAATTTCTCGATCATCCTTGAACTTTATATTTGCCCTCAACTATTCTTTCTTTGTTTTCTCATGCCATTGCTTCACGTCTCTTCCTATTTCGGAGTGACGAATGATCGTGCTATCTAGAATTTATCAGAAATTCTTAAGTTATAGTATAAATTAGTTTGCTTATTGAATTTTGGTTGCTTGATTGATAAGAGGGGATTAAAGATGCCAAATGTCACAGATATCTAGTGGTACTAATTTTGCAACTAGTATGTTAGGGTTATAAAATTTTATGGCATCGTGTATTTGATAGGGTAGTGTGACCAAAGGTGTGTAGACGTCCTCAGTATAGAAATAATTATATGATCATACTAGGTTACGCCCTAATGGTAGTCACTCGATCAATAATAGAGTGGTAATTTAGTGTAATGATTGACCTACTACAAGAAGAATCTAGACATAGCCTAACCCAACCTATTTATTATTATAACCTGTCAATTTTAAAGTTAGGATTTGACGGATTGTTAGGTATCACGTAGCTTGGTCGGGTGAAAATAGACTTATATAGTTGTGATAATATGGTTAGGAAGACAAGACTTCAACATGATCATTGTAAGACCACCATTATCAAGAAGAACGACTAGAGATAACCATGCATCTATAGTTTTACGATAGAGACATTACAAAACCAAATTGTTTAGGATGGATTATTACTTGAGTTATTAGGAGACAACGTAGTGACCTAGCGTATCCCTTAAACTATTCCTAGTTACGCTATCATGATTCTTCGTTAATGAGCCTTATTTTAATTTCGAGGACGAAATTGTTTTAAGGAGGGTAGATTGTGAGGACCCTGATTTTTGGGAAATTTTTTTATTTATTTTATAGTATTTCTATTTATTAGGTTATATTGTATATTTAATTATGATCATATATGTACTTTTCCATGTCCTTGATTTTTGGAGCACAAGACATGTCCATCTCTCGAAATGTCCTTCATGAGTTTTGTAGTAGACAGGATGACCTTCAATTTGATATATCATGTTCCATCCAAACTTGTCTTCTAGCAATCTTTTGACTTCGTACAACTTTGGGTCAATTTAGGCCATTTGAGTATTTACCGTAATTATAGACCGAACTTCCAACTTGAGTGTATGACTCGACATCGATCAAAACCAGTTGATCCAATATATAGTTTTGACCCATTTTGAGTCTACAACACAATGCCAAGGGTGTGCCACTCAATCGAGTCCCCATGTGCTATTTATTTGCGAATGGCACAAGAGACTCATGGGTTGACTTTTTAAGTTTGATTTGATTAGAAAATATATTTGGACCCTAACCTAGCTAATCCTACTTGGTAGGAAGCTATGTTAGGTTGCCATGACTTAGTATAATTATTATAGATTTATTTTGGGATGTTATACAGTCAAATAGATTTAAATACAATTTTGTATATATATGATTATATTTATAATAGCCTAATACTATATATAAATATGGCCTTAGCCATGGTTAAGTTTTGGAAGTGCAAGATGACTAAAAATTATGGCATGGATAGTGTGATTGTGTGCTTTGACTAGTGTTTTAGCCATGGTAGGGAAGACCGAGCCATAAGTGTGTCCCAATTAGGAAAACTAGTCAAAGTTACGACTAGACACCTATAGACAATTTAATTATTTATTAATTAGATTATTGACTTTTAGAAGATCCGATTGTACCAATTTAGCCCGGACTTGACTCGAACCCAACCTAAGCCTATGTAGGCGTTTAGTGTATCCAAAGACTGCCATATAGACATATTTTAGGTAGATGCAAATATTTTGTATCTATTTTTAGTAATTGACAAATATTTTCTAAATAATTGTTATACGTACAATATAGGTAGTATTAATATTAAATGGCGTTTAGAATATTTTATACGATTTTCTGGAGCCAAATAAGAAGTTTGTATGTTATGTTCACCAAAAAAACTACTATTGATTTATTTTAGTTGTTACTAGGATTATTATTATTATCACTCCCCGTTCCCAGAATATGTATTTTAATACGTGAACTGCTTGAATGAATTTATTTAATATTTATCATATATTTGTTCTGTATTTAATTCCTTTAATTTTATGCTAATTATTTTTCTGTATTTTATTTTCTGCTTTTACTTAGCTCTTGGTTTATTTTGTTCATGTTGAACCAACTTGGTTTAGCTTGGTTCATCATGATAAGGGATGGATGGCCTAGATTATGTAAGAAGGAATGGGTGGTGGAGATTAACTTGGGCTAGATATTTATACCCCTTTTCTTTCTCTCTCCTCAAAAACTCTCATTTCTTTTCCTCCACCAAAAATCCTAACCCCTTTGGAGAGGCAAGTACATCTTGCACACCATGAGGGATTTCATGCATCCCCATTTATTTTTAGTCTACATTGTTCTTCTCCTCTTCCTCTACAAGTTTAGGTCTTGAAGTTTTTGATTTCCATAGATGGTGGTGTGTAGATCTAAGTTTTTAAGTTTCAGTTTTTATGGGTTTTGTGATTTTAATTTATCAAACTTTATTGCTTTTAAAAACAAGTTGTTCCATGTTGTAGAGAATTCAATTCTAGTCAATTTTGACCTTTATTTTGCCTAAAATCGAGTCCGATAGCCCAAGTTATGGCAATTGGAAGTTATTGGAACTCCATGGCCAGAGCTTGCCGGTACAGCAGCACAGGATGCCATGCGCCCACACTGTTGAGTAGGCTATACGCCCACATGCAATCTATGTGCCCACATGCAGGCTAATCTGTTCGCCCATGTAAATAGTAAAAAAAAAGCCCCCCACATGGAATCTATGCGCCCACATGCAGTCTATGTGCCCACATGCAGTCTGTGCGCCCACATGTAGTCTGTACGCCCACATGCAGGCTGTGCGTCCACATGCAGGCTATGCGCCCACATGCAGTCTATGCGCCCACATGCAGTCTATGCGCCCACATGCAGGCTATGCGCCCACATGCAGGCTATGCGCCCATATGCAGTCTATACGCCCACATTCATCTATGCGCCCACAGTGATCAGTGCACTCCAGTTATCTTAGTCCGTGCGATTCGCCGAATTTGAGCGTTTCGTCTTGTCTCTCGCACCATCCGTTTAGATTATGCGCTTTGACCTATCTCGCACATTTTGTTGGATTGTGCCACTTGTTGCATGTTAATATTTTAATACATATTGTTGTGTGGAGTGTGCCCTGTGTCTTGATTGGTTTGTGGATACCCAGTATGACTGGAACTTAATCCTGAGAGTTATAGACTCGACCATACTAAATACTAGTTTGACTTTTATGCATTGTCACGAATTAACATTGATTGTCACTTCGACTAATGATTGATCATGCGTTCCTAATTGGAACTAAAAGTTTGGCTAGTCGTCTTATTGAATGAGACACGTTCATATATTAACCATGAACCATTGCAATCGACTAGCCGATCCCAAATATTGGCATATGGACACGTGCAGACTTTAACTTATTTCTATAAAAGTAGCATGTGTAACTTATGTCACGCCCCGACCCGAAATCACCCGAATCATCGTCCTCGTATGGGGCGTAATGCCGCACGAGCCTGGAGTTGCGCTCATGCAAGGCAAGATGACAAGTTCTCAAATGGTTATCTTTGAGTTAAACGTTAACAACGAAAGGCAAAACAGAGTATACGAAAACGATTCACTTCACTGATATTCGAAATCAGATTACAAAGGCTTTCGATAGCCCAACAAAATTTGCCAGATTGGCTACAACACTCAGGTTCTCTTTTGCCCATAAAGGATTTTACCGTTCCATACATCATGCCTTATATATCTCGGCCACATCAATCCTGTTGCATATCCAAGCGTCAATGCGATCGCACGCTTCAATACGCTTCGGCATTCCAAGACTCAATGCGTTCAAGCGAAGCTCCGTCGCGAGCAGACCAATCCCGGAACCTGCTAGCAAACTAGTGGGGGATTAGTACTTTCGTCCTCGCTATACTGATAAAAACCCACTTAACAAACCGACATTTAGTATTGTATTGATTCATGCAAACATACAATTTAGTTCTCTTTCTATGTTCTCCTTAGGATGAGTTTATGGCATATTCGAAGACTGTAAAGCATGGCAAGCATGTTATTCAATTTGCATAAGTAAACAGGCAAGCAATCTCGTATTTGATTCGTGGCGCAACTTAGCAATATCGACGCACTCGCCCTTGCACCGACGCAAGGTGAATACGCCTATCCATTTTCCCTGTCATGTTATAAGTGCTCGCTATTCAGGATCCGTCCATGCAGGATATACACATACCTTGCACTTCCAAACCCGTCGCCCTTAACTATATGAAGGTTACTAGCTTTCCGGGCTAGAATGGACTTATATTTATCGAATCGAAACATAAGACGATGTTAACTCTGTGCGGTTGCTAACCAACATCAGAGGCTATCGAAATAATCGTAGCAAGTGGCTTATCACATTCACCAGACGGTCGCTACCCATCTAAATAAAGTGCACCAATAATACCGAAAACGAATCCCTCCTAGGCCGAACGGTCCCAGCGTTCTGGCGCTCCGCGTTCGAGGGAATACCCATGCATGAGCTTTTATATCTTTAAGTCCATTTGACCATGCAACAAATCTTATCTTTCATACAACCATGCAAGTTCGCTTATCTCTATTTCAATTGGCACAATGCCCGAATGTTCTCATCGAACGCCCGAATGTTCTCATCGAACGCCCGAAGGTCGCGAACATTTTGAAGGCACCATGCCACATTATCATCTCGTATTTCTTTCGTTAACTTTCTATGTTCTTACGTTTCATACTTCGTTCAATGTTTCAATGGCATCATGCCTCAACTCAATGCTCGTCAACCGAATGACCCGAAGGTCCTGAACACCTTTCGAGGCATTATGTTATATCCGACAGTTCTGCCACATTTATGTCACAACTGTATTCTTTCGTAACGAAGCCATCTTTTATGATATTGTGCACGTAGGCACGTTTCGACACATTTATCTATCCTTCGAGTCGTGCACTTACTGCACGCGTCGAAGCCGTATTTCTACGCTTTAGTATTCCATGTCCATGGCTTGCGCGCTAGGGCGCTCGCCTATTGTCTTTCAATGTTCTAGCCGTTCTAACTCGTGCGCGAAGGCATGGTATGGTTCGTGCACTAAGGCACTCGCCGAGTACAGTTATCCCATGTTCTTGCGGCTTGCGTACCGAGGCGCTCGCCCTTGAGATATCCAATGTTCCATAGCGACTCGTACGTTTGCCGTACGATTCATTTCAATTGTTCTATCTAGTATTCGACACGTACTACGTTTATCTCTCTATCGAGCCACGCCCATGGCATTGATAGGTTAACTCAGCATTCAATGATATGTATTTTATTTAAGCATGACGGAGTAGGAAAGAGAGTTAATGTTCCCCCACCTTGAATCAATATGCCTTGTCGTTTCGTCGAGCCGTTGCGGCTCGATTTCATAACTTCGTTGCACGGGCAACTCTCCTGACTTAGCCATTCGAACACTTCGTGCTTATTGAATTATACGCCCGATTTAGCTTACCGTGCCAACGCCTCAGTCCGTCGCAAGACGACAATTTGCTTTCGCGGACCCCTTACTGAATAAGGCAAAAGATCGACCTCTAACATTTCATCGTAAACGTATAGCCTGCACATGAAACCAACTAAAATCAATACTTGCATCGATTCGGACTTGCGCCTTGGTCGATTCGATTTCTTAGAATCTTCGAGCCGTCTCAACGCACTTATCCTTCGAGGCAACGCGGCGCTTCGCATCGATTCACTCGATGCATTCTTTGGGACAAGGCAACTTTTCGCATCGACTTAGTTCGATGTATTCCTCGGGACAACTCAACACTTTGTATCGATTTACATCGATATGTAATCGGGTCAACGCAACTCTTCGAGTCAACGACTCAGCATAATGCACCGTGCGGAGCGGGTCGTTACATAATATACCACTCAAAACAAGGTTCGTCCCGAACCGAAACCAACACTAAATTTCCAAAGGTTTCATTAGATCGTTCCACGATCTCGTCTCACTATCGTTTGGATCGTACAACTTAGTTTGGAATCATACACATATTTTAGGCGTCCCACCAATATATGCATTTCAGCCAGGCTCAGTTGTAAGATATCGGAACAACGCTAACATGTAACTCTTATTCTCGATAACTTGACATCTCGTATTCTCGATCGGACTTGGCTCTATTATTTGTTCTCGCAATTCTAGCGCACATGCATATTGATACATACGCGATCCTCCAACGAAAGTCAAGGCACACGATGCGATTCAAAAATCGTATTTCTCAATTTGTATATTTTATCGGGACTATCAATTCTACGCGTCGCGTCAAGCCGTCGCGCATCCGATCACAACAAGTCTCCACAACGCCTTGCGTTTGGCGTCACTATCCAACGATTTCTGACGTTTCACTTTGTATCCTATCTCGACATGATTCTCTTTTGTTGACTTGCAAAAGCATCAACATTCAGGACTATGTCCGCTAGGTGACTTACCTAGACACCGTGCTCAAATCCTTCCGACGCAAGTTTAAATTGACATTGCACAAAGGCCACAATCTATCCGACATAACAGTTTACATCGAGGCGACGGTGCTCAAGACAACGATCGCCTTAACACGAAGGCCTTTACGATGCGCCTTACGTTCGATTCCTAACGAGTAGGAATTCACTTTCTGAATTCCAGACTTATCCGTCTCGCAATATCGAACATAATTTCGATTCACGCAAGCTCAATTGTGAGGTGAATCCGAATCTAACGACATGACTCGTAAGTCATTCCCTTATCGCTCCCTCTCGTGCATAGCACGATTCTCGCACTCGCCTATCCGAATCACCAAGTTCGTTGGTGAATTTCAAGTTCGCTCGTCGACCAACGTAACCATTCGAGCATTCATCCGACGAATACTTAAATCTAACTATATCATTCTCAATCGAAAGCTGTTCCAACAATTCTCGATCGCCTAGACTTATCGTTAACATGCACCACGTTAATTTGTTATCGATACAATTCTATATGCAATATCGCATGGGTCATCTTACGGTCTGCAACATTCAATTTGATTTGGCGGTCAAGTCTTCTAGGGTCAGCTGCCCCGAAGCTACGCTCGATAATTGTGGATCATCACCGAAGGACAGTTTACTACGAACTATGCTATAACTTATTTCGGAGCCAAATCACGTTCTGACAATTTCTATGCGACTACCCAAATCCGTACATAACCATTTCTATTGGCGCAACTGATGCGCAACTATCCTCCGAGTAAAGTCATGCACTATCGTCGATGATTTCACAATTTACGAAACATCTACTTGTATCGAGTTCGAGTCTATCTTATTTCCAGGTCGACACACGAGATGCTATACGCATCGAGCAATCGTCGATGACTTATAGTCTTGTCTGATTAATCACCAAGTTCATGATCAACCAGCTCGTTTTATTCTCGTATCGTTACTTATAAAATTTTATTGCGCGAGGCACACTCTATTTTGTATTCTCACATCGTTTACATTTCCTTACGTATCGATCTCGATACGCCGTATCCATTTCGATAACGTAAGGGTCAACTTTGAATCCGTTTCAACGTCAACTTAACTCGCATCGCATACATCCAAGTTCTTAACGAACTTTTCCATACGCATCGACTCGTTCTCCGATTTGCCGCATCCCGCTATACTTTGATCGCGTAACTGAGTTACCGATTATCCAACATCGAACCCTCAAGTCATACGATCTCGCCCTCAAAGTTTTACGTGTTTTCAGTCGTACTTTTATGAGTTTCGCCGTAACGTAACCAACTATTTCTTAGGCACGATTACTATTATTGGTGGTTATTTTTATTCCATTGTTAAATGAATTTATATATATATATATATATATATATATATATATATATATATATATATATATATATATATTACCCTAAGAATAGATAATATTGATATTTTATTTAGATTTTTTTTTTTTGGTATTATACATATATATATATATATATATATATATATATATATATATATATATATATATATATATATATATATATATATATATATATATATTTTATTTTTATTTTTTTTGGGGGGGGGGGGGGGGGGGGGGGCCGGGGGGGGGTCCGGGGGTGGGGGGGGAGCCCGGGGGGGGGGGGCCAGGGAGGGGGGTGTCCGGCATCGGGTGCCACCCGGGGCCGCGGCCAAAGCCGCCCAGCCACCCCGGGTGGAAGGGGAGGCTCGAACCCAGCCCATCCCTAGGGGAGCCAACCCTCCTAACCACAAGAGCTAGGCCCGCCGGACAGTGTGTGTATATATATATATATATATATATATATATATATATATATATATATATATATATATATTATATATATATATATATATTACCCTAGGAATAGATAATATTGAGATTTTATTTAGATTTTTTTTTTTGGGTATTATATATATATATATATATATATATATATATATATATATATATATATATATATATATATATATATATATATATATATATATATATATACTAGTCATAACCCGTGCCCATAGGGCATGGTTCATTTAAGGTATTCCCCCTCAAAATCTTGGACCCCAATTTTAAACGAACAATAATAATTTTGAGGCCCCCATCAAAATATTAAATCCCAACCACTGCTGGATGTGAATTTTATTTGGATTTTCCATAAAACCCCACTCTCAATAATGCTCATCCACAACCATTATGAGGCCCCCATCAAAATATTAAATCCCAACCATCAAAATATTAAATTCCCATCTTTGGATTTCCCATAAAACCCCACTCCCAATAATGCTCTTCCCCATCAAAACCCCACTCCCAATAATGCTCTTCCCCATAAAATCCCACAACCGTTGATTCACCAAGATTAAATCCCAACCACTCTTTATCTTGGCACAGTCAGCCCTAGGATTCAAAAACCTTTGTGTTTTGTATAAGATATATATATATATATATATATATATATATATATATATATATATATATATATATATATATATATATATATATAAAATATATATATATATATATATATATATATATATATATATATATATATATATATATATATTTTAAGATATATATATATATATATATATATATATATATATATATATATATATTAAAATATATATATATATATATATATATATATATAAAAATATATATATATATATATATATATAACCCTATGAATAGATAATATTGAGATTTTATTTAGATTTTTTTTGGTATTATACATATATATAAGATAGTTGTATATATATAGATTTTTTTTTGGTATTATACATATATATATAGTTGTATATATATATTTATATATATATATATATATATATATATATATATATATATATATATATAAAGAAAAGAAAAGAAAAGAAAAGAAAAGAAAAGAAAAGAAAGAAGGTTTATTTGTGAACAGTGCTTTGCATTGTTCACATTCATTTCCCCGAAAGCCCAGTAGAGGACCGCGAAGTTTATTTGAGATATTGAAAGGATTCAAGCTCTCTCAAATTTGAATCAAATCTCTCCAATCTTTTTCCTACCAAAACTAGAATAGATACTCGACCATTTAAACTTGGATTTAGAACTTAAATCCCATAGAAATCCTATCAAACTTTGGTTTTAAAACCCAGGTATAAAGGAGTCTTGGTTAGACAGAATCTCTATATTCCACATCCGAACACCAATCGAACTTGGGATTACTGAAGATCAGGATATCCTCCGACCTTGGGCGAACCCCCTGTCACCTCTGCACCAACGCACGGCCGTCGGAGCGCCGCCCAGGGCCGATCGCGCATGCAATAAAGGCGACAGCACATCAGTATTCGTAGGATTTGGGGCTGACTTTGCCACAAGTTTTTGCGACGTGTAGTCAATCGTTTATGGATCTTCTACTTCAGGTATGAGCACAACCTATAGGACTTTAAACCTTTTCAATTTTTTTGTAAGTCGCAGTGCTAGATTGTCAAATAACTCGACCCAAACTTGACGAAAAGAAATTGTCATTAACAGTTTATGAACTGTCCGAACCCATGTTTTCTAAATTCGTTTTCTTTAAAACAAGTGAATCAAAACTCGAACCTATTTTTCTAGATCAAAGACAACCTAACCAAGATTATATCCTTTCAACTAGTTGCTTTTATTTCGCATTAAAACATAGTTAAAAATGTATTCAAAAATCCAGAAAAACCATACAAATATGTTTTTAAAAATTAGGAAATTTGCCGATACGGAGTCTAACCCAACAATCCGGGTGACGTAGTCATGAACCACTTGTATCGAAAGGTACGTATGGACTTTGTGCACGTGTAGGCTTTACGAAATTTGAATTGGTTGCGTGTGCGCGACGAATTTGATACGTATCCGTCAAAAATTTCCATATCGACCTCTTTGCAAAAACTCCAATTACTTTGTGCACGTTCGTCAACTCGAGACGAAACTTGTGCCAACAGGACCGTGTCATTTTTCTGGTCCTGTATGCCAAGTTTGGTCCGAATCTGAGACAGTTGACCTGATTGCCATTTTGCGGGCCCCACGATCCAACTCAATCGACGAATTTGTGCATGGCCTGCCAGAATCCAACTTTGGACATACCGTTGGGTTCGTCTCGTCAAAACGAATCTGTAGACATGTAGTTTGATGACTTTAGAGACCATAGACTCTGGCATACTTTTCGGTGCGAAGCGGGTCCAACGGCGGACACCGTTTTGATCGAAATTACCGTTTTGCTCCTGTGTCCAGAATTGGACTTATGGGTAGCCTATTCTAGCTATTTTTTCTTATTTTGGAAATGTTGGCAATGTCTGTTTCAGCATCCGGAGTTGTTTACGAGAGTCCAGGTTTCGTGACTCTTTGATTTGACGAGTTGTTGCGAAACTTTTTGCTACCACCAGGCAAGTACACCTTGCCAAACTTTACAGTACTTACATGCTTTTCTATACTGCTATTCTTTTATGTCTCACTTGGTACATATTTCTCTTCTGCTTCATATCATGGTTGTTTTCTAGTTTTACGTGCACGTACATGGTTGCTCTTTCTTTTCTCATATTACTCACCATATTATTCTTTCGTGTTCATGTCTAGTGATAATATTGCTTAGCCTCTGTCGTATCCCTTTGACGTGATTGAGCTGGACTTGACTTGTTGACTTATTGACTTGACTTACCTTGACTCGTAGTTCTAGGCGAGGACCTTGTGATAAACAATGACTATACTTGACTACTCTCTGTTGTGAGCCCCCACTGAGCTGCGATAGAGACTTACTATAGGTTGTGAGCCCCCACTGAGCTGTGATCTATAGGGCCGTGAGCCCCCACTGAGCTGCGGTTTATCCCAATTTACTCTTAGTCATGTTTATCAGCACGATTCTCGACGGCATGCCACCTCCTCGCTTCCTTATATTTTGTTCTTGTACTGCTCTGCAGTCTTTTTTCTTGTAATATTTTCTATCCCTCCTTGCATGTTAAAACTGTTAAAGTATGCATGTATATTATGTGCCTTGCTAGTCCCCTGAGGACCTGGTTATCTCTCCAGGTTATAGCCAAGCTGGTAGAATCGATGGATGGTTATGCTTTGCTTCTGCAGGATTCAGGTATCGTTGGTGCATGATTTCATTGTATTATTCTCTCGTGCCGCATATTCTTATTTGCCATATTCTGCTTATTAGTCTACTTTATTAGACTAGTATTTCTTTCGAGTCTATTCGGACATGTATGCTAGTGGGTTGCAGACCACGAACCATATTGTTCATTCTTAATATTTCGTTATTTATTGTGGATTGAGATTGGCTTTGACTTGCCTTGATTAGACATAATGCCATAGTCCATACAGATTATACGTATTCAAGCTGGGCTGGAGTCCTCTCGATGCGTAGCTGGCATGTATTCGTATCCTAGTCCTATACATATTTTGGGACTGGAGCGTTACACATAGGGCCTTTAATGTGCAGCCAGAAGCACATGTAACTACGTTATGTGAGTGGGAAGAATTTCAACTATGGTGCAGAATTCAAGGCTTAGTCCATTCTTGTATTATAGTCTGTTGTTTGACCCATGCGGGAAAATTCAAGTCATCATCGACATCTCTCATACTGCATAATGGACAGTTATTGTGGGGAATACTCAAACCCATATATAGAGATATGTGGGAGATTGTTGGGATTTTGGCCTTTGCATTGGAAACTTTAGTCACACATCGGCTAGGCCAGAAGAAATGTCTCTCTATATATAAGCTATGCTTGTTTAGAGATGCACAAGTGGTGTAGAGGTACACATGGGTGTGCCATGTGGGGATATTTTTCTAGTGGAAAAAAAAGGCCAAATCAATAATAAAGCATTCATGCTTTTTGCTCTTGGGAATTAATTTTCAATGGAGCTAAGCCCCATAGGGGCTTAGCGACTCGGACTCGGACTCATGGGCTCATGAGGCGTAATGTGGCATTTTGTTGGCACACTTTGCACTTAGCACGTCAGCATCGTCGCTAGGCGCATAGTGCGCTTAAGTTGCGCTCGTTGCGCGAGCCACTTGCGCAGCAGATGGCACGGCCAAGTGGCGTACCCAGTTGCGCGGCCAAGTGGCACACCCAGTTGCGCAGCCCAGAGGCGCGCCCAGTTACGCGGCCCAGTGACACGCCAGTGGACGCTGCCTGTTGGCGTGCGGTTGGAGCTGGTTGCGTAGGTGGCACAAGTGGCACTGTACGTGCGGTGCGCAAGTTTCACAGGTGATGCAAGTGGTGCACGATGTGCGCCAGTTGACTCAGATCATGTCTATGCATGATCTGAGCAGTTACAGCATGTTCGGAGCAGTTTTTTCCACGTCCCGAACGTTCTGCTAACTGGACACTTACAGCGCGGGTCTATATAAGGTTTCTTCTCTCTCACAGTGCAAAAAGATAAGTAAAAGACAAGTGTTCAGAATTCCTTACGAATTTCTACAGACTTTGAGAGAGAAGAGAAGCGTTGCACCAGCGCACAGGAGTCCGCTGCCATCCGAGGAGTCAGAAGAGCGGAGTGTTCCAAAGTTCTCCGTCGAACTTGCTGCTTTCTGGAAGCTTTTCGTGTGGGGCAAATTAAGCTTTGAGCAACGGTGATCATTAACCCCAGCAGTTTGTTCTTCCATCCATCGTCTGTCATCGCTGATGCTGCTAGCAATTCGATTGGATACTTTTTTTTAAAGTACTACTCTCGTTTGCTGCTATAACAAAATCTTTTTAGATTTTCGTTATCCAGAATCCTCCAAGGATGTCTGTCAAGCACCTTCTTTGAAGTGTTGCTAGAAACATTAATTTTACAATCGTTTCATTTTCTCAGTTTTCCATCAAAAATTGTACCCCGGGACTAACACTATTCAGGTCTAAACCAAACATGACAATGGAAAAATTAATTTTTGGAGCTACATTGTCAGAGTTGCATCTCGTTATACGGTATTCGTAAATTGGATAGGCTTCATTTATGATTTATTTTAATTTTTAATGATAGTATTCTTAATTAAATAGGTTTAGCTTTAATCTTTATATATAAACTATTGTGATGGCATACTTACACGTGTGCAACACAGTTTACAAATGTTCATATTATTTTGTCACAGATAACATACATAAATTAAAAAAATAAATTACTTTTCGATATATTAATATTTTTTATGTTAGAAATGTTTATACCATCTTATTTAATAAAGAAAACATCCATATAAACTTACTAAACGAAAATATTAAATTTCACCAACTGACAAAATTATAATCATATTATTTGTCAGCATCTTCGAGCAACATATTTATCAGCATGACTTGACTGGTAACCCTTGCTTACCTATAAAAGCCTATAGTCACCACGACATGACTTGACTGGTAACACCTTTATCAGCATGACTTGATTGGTAACCGGAAGTTGGTTACGGTTTCAAATATTAAATTAGTCAAATATGTGACCAATGATCTTTTTATCCATATTTAAATAAACTTTTATCTAAGAATTTATATCATCAAAAAAATCTATCTATGAAATTATGTAATCCAAATATCCCTCTTATTTGAATTATATATTAGTATAGATAAAATTAATGTAATTTAACTTAAATCTTCTAGATAAAATTTATCTAGTTTAACTTAATCTTCTATTTCAAAATTCATAAAATTTAAATTGATCTACTATTTCAAATTTAATATACTATTTCAAATTTAAAAGTCAATATATTTATCTAAGTTTTAACTTTAATATAGTTTAAAATTTAAGTTAATCTAATTTAACTTAAAATTTAAGCTATTTTTTAAAATTTAATCTACTTTGTAAAATATAATATGAATGAATGATTTTTCCTATGTTTAAAATTTATAACTTAAAATTTTATGTAAACTAATCCAAATAAAACTTTATGTAGGTTTTATATAATTAAATGAAAATTTAATCCCATTTAAAGTTTAGCTAATATAATTAAAATTTAATCTATTGTTGACTAAAATATTCTAAATATGAATGCAATTTTAACACAAATTTTATTAAAATAATATAAGTTATCCCAGTACAAGTTTGATAAAACTTTATGTAGTCTACATTAATAAAGTCTAATAAAAATTTAATACTATTTAAATGTTTAGTTAACCTAAGAAAACTTTAATCCAATTTAAACCCTAATTTAATCTAATCTAATTTAAATTTAATCTATTGACTACGTCCATCTATTGACTATGTTGTTATAGCTAAAAAGAACAAAAGTGATGTTGTGATAATATATAACTGCCCAATCAACTGGAAGAAGAAAATTACCACTTAGCCTGCTAAGATTATAATAAAAATAATGTGACCGATGTAGTGTCCGTGTGGAGCCGTATTGGACATTTTATGGACACCAACAAAGACACCAAAACCCATTAGGATAAGCCATAGTCCGTGCATTGCCAGTGTCGTCTGTCTGATTCATTTCGTGTTGTAATCATGTTCATACAACATTGACGGTAATAAAATTGTAGACTTTACAAATTAGATAACCTAAACCAAACAAAGACTCATTTCTCCGTGATAAATTTCTAGATCTCCAAAACTAAAATCAAACAAAGACTCATTTTTTGTGATAAAGTTCTAGATTTCCAAAATTAATCTCGCATGTGGATTAAGAGTGATCTAGAAGCACCGGTTTTTCATGTCTAGTCTGCTCCACTGTAGTCAATCTCTGCCATGTAAAATTTCAAATTGAAACAAATTTCACAACCAAATAACTATACCGAGAAGGAATACCTTTGAATTCATCCATCAGAGTTGCTTACAATGCTTCGATTTTCATCTCCTGCTCCTACGGTGCAAAAAATTCCAAATAAAATCAATTGACTGGGAGAAAAAATATTGGAACTTTATGTTAGAACAAAGAAGAAATATTGAGAAAGAAGAAAGAAGAAATATTGAGAAATAGCAGACAAAGAGAGAGAAAGAGAGGCGTGGAATAATGACGAACAAAGACTCATTTTTTCACGACAAAGTTCTAGATCTCCAAAATTAATCTCACATGTGGATTAAGAGTGATATGGAAGCACCAGTTCTTATCTAGTCTGCTCTTAATGTAGTCAATCTCTGCCACGCAAAATCAAGGCATATTGAAACAAATATCTCAACCAAATAACTATAGCGAGAAGGAATACCTTTGAATTCATTCATCCGAATTGCTTCAAATGCTTCGATTTCCATCTCCTGCTCCTGCACGTAATCTGTAGGGAAAAAAATTCCAATTCCAAATAAAATCATTTGATAGAGAGAAAAATATATTGGAATGTTAGGGTTAGAAGAAAAAAGAAGAAAAGAAATATTGAGAAATAACATAGAGAGAGACAGAGAGACGTGGAGTAATGAGAGTTGGTTTTGTTCTACCTTAAAATTCTAAAAATGATATTTGGGGTTTTTTTTTTCTTCTTTCAAACATATTATTTAGAATAATGCTATTTGTCCCTCCAAATTATACCTCCAAACCGTCCCTCCTTACGTGGCAGCTGACGTGACATGTTGATGTGGCAGCTGACGTGACAAATTTTAAAATTCAAATTCAAATTAACATTAAAATTAATGTTAACATTAACATTAAAAATTAATATTAACGTTAACATTAACAATAATATTAATATTAATATTAACATTAAATTAACATGGACAAAATTGGGTAATTAACTTTTGGGTTAAAATTTGTCATGTCATCTGACATGGCCGATGACACATAATATTATTTAATATGTCATGTCAACTGCCACATAAGGAGGGATGCATTGGAGGGATAATTTGGAGGTACGAATAGCATTACTCTTTAAATTTTTAGGTTACATTTGGGAGGATTTTAGGGGGATCCGGAACTGATTTTTCCAGTTTGGAAAACCTAAGCAAGGCGACCCCCAGATTCCTCTTCCTTTTTTCAACTTCCTCTAAAATTTGAGAAATTGAACACTTGGAAATTGGACACCTCCAAATATTTTTGCATAGACCGAAAATAGTTTCGAGATAATGTCACGTCGGCTCGCCGTATTTTAGAAGCGGGACGTGATATACATATTCCAAGAAAGTCGTTACTTTCTTATGTTTGGGCGTCGAAAGGAATTGAAGAGAAAATAAATGATTAGAAACCAAGTTCTGTTTCAGGAGAATGTAGGACCGTTGAGCACCTCTAGAGGGGGGTGAATAGAGTGTGTACGTGTGCAGCAAAAATTAATCACCAATTAAAAATATTAAGCAGTTTTATATTATGGCAGATAAAAGACGGTAAATAAAATGCGGTAAAGTAAGAGTCAAGAATTCAAACTCAGTGAATACCACGATGTATACTGATTTTCCTCTGAGAAGACTAGTCCAGTCGCGAGTACTCTTGCTCGCTATTAATCCACTATGGCACAAGCTTTAACTGAGTGCTTGCAACTCTTACAACACCGTGCTTGGTGACAAGTGCACGACCGACTTCACAATACCGTGCTTGGTGACGAGCGCACGACCGACTCCAGAAGGCAATTGGAAAACTAGAACATTTTTTGAATACAGCCTCCGATAGAACTCTTCAACACCAAACTCTAGATTAAACAGAAACTGTACTGGCTTGGCTAAGAGTCGTAAAGGCTTAGATATGAAAGTAAAAAGCTCAGAACACTTTAGATAGAGAAGAGATAAAATTGGATGGATTTGGAAATATGAAAGTCCTTATCTATTTATAGTGTTTTTGCTGACCGAATTCGGGCAGAGTTCGGATGCTAAGATTTCGTATACGAACGTTGTAGGCAGATTTTGTGGGAACTGTATTTCGAATTTACCCCGGCCGAACTCGGACCGAACTCGGGCCGAGTTCTGACCGAGTTCGGGCAGAGTTCTGCCAGAACTGTTTTGGCCAGTTTGATGGATTTTGTCATGACCCGCACCCGCTTTTCGGATACGAGACGTGTCCAAGCAAGCCTACGCCGCAGAGTCGGTGGTAGAACGCTGTCAAGCCCACAATAAATAAATGCTCAAAATAAACTTTATTGCTCATTCACATTTCTATATTGATTACAACAGTTACAAGATTTACAACATTTATATTTAAAAGAAAATATAAATTCTCACAATTAATGAAAATGATACAACTGCTATCTATTTCTAGGTTTCTGTCTGCAAATACACTCGTATCTCCCAAGCTAAGTGAAGTCACAGCTAACCTGAAAAATGTTGGTTTCCAGTCAGGAATGGAACAAGCACACAAACCGACGGCAATGCGAGAACACAATAGAATTTATAAAACATGAAAATAACATATGAGAGAAGAAAACTAGAAAGTAACTGATGACATGGCAGGCGGTGAAGAAGACAAGGAAAAACAAATAAAATACAACTATCTATGTGATTTGAAATATCAGTTTCGACATGTAAACGGCTAGGGGGTAAATCCGGCACCCTGTACGTGTCGTGTGCAGCTGCTATTCTCCACGAAAGACACGGAGGATAGTTCTGGCTAGTCCACATGTCTACTAAGATATTTTCCCTCCCGACTACTCCGTGTGACGAGCGTGTTAACAAGCAGCAAGACAAATGTATAAACATGAAATGTATAAACTACTATGAATCGAAAAGCAATCAGAAAGTGCACTTGCCTGGGATCCTTTGCTGGTAAAACAAATATTTTTATTGAGTCCAGAATAGTCCGATTAGCCTAGTATTGATATATAATAGTCAGAAACATAAGGAGTATGAACGTATGACTAATCACGATCAAGATTGATTTTCGAAGAGAAATTGTTTAAGGAAATCCTTAAGAAGCAAATGTGTATATAACTATCTTTATAAAATACTCATTATTTGAAAACCATATTTTTCTAGTTAAAATAATTTAGATAAATACTTTGAAAGCCAAGAGAAATCTTTTATATTTATATGAGAGCCAATATTAAGAAAATAGTGTAATAGATATACCTTTTAAATTACCTATATATATATACTTCTTTTTATAACTCTAATATATAGCATATATTTGTAAAGTTCGAACCTATTTATATGAATATAATTAAACTAAATTTCTCAAAGCCCAAATCCAATAATAATTGAGCCATCCTTTCACGTTATATAAAACCCATATATTAAGTGTTACCCAAAATAACTACTAATAATAAATAATAATAACAAAATATTATTATTACCTAATAATTTTAATAACAGTTATAAACTATTGTGTTCTACCATATAATACATACATGTATTTATATATTACTAGCCCAAACAATCCAAAAGCCCATAATAAAATAACAAAATATTCACTTAACTAAACCAGCCCATTGTTTGGCTATAAGCTCGGCCACAAACCATTACAAAAGTAAAACAAAAGGAAAATGAAATAAAAACAAAAAAAGTTAAGAATAAAACGAAATTCTCTCTTCCACAGGAAAGAGAGAGAAAAATAATAAAAGAAGAAGACTAAAGAATTAAGAAGGGGGAGAAGGGATCGAAGAAGAGGAGGGTACTCTTACCTCTCGACCCAGCGCTAGCGGATTCGGTCTTCGCGTCGGCGGCAAGGGCGGTGTCGAACCGCTGAGTTCGAAGAAGAGGGAAGTGCTCTTCGGCCATAGGCGGCGGACTGCCAGCGCAGGTCGAAGGCTTCGCGGACGGCCAGCCAGGTGGCAGACACGACATCGAGCGCTGTCCTTGGCGCGGAGGTACTGCTCGCGGCTGGGAGAGATCTCGATGGTGGTCGAGGTTTCAATGGAAAGAGGCCGTTGGCGGGTGGTAGTCGAGGGTCCTTGTCACCCGCGCCGGAGGGCTTGGCGAGACGACCGCAGGTCAGATCTGGGCCACGGTAGAGGGGTTCAATGGCTGACCGGCCGCACGGAGAAACGCCGGTAGACGCATCCTCGTGGCGTGGGGGCATCAATCTCAGGTGAACGAACAGGGCGAGGCTGGCTAGCCGTCGGGTGTCGGCACCACCAGCGAGGCTGCGGGTCGAGCTGACCGACGCTGCGGCGGTCCATGATTATGCGAGAGTCGAGGCTGGGTTCTGATCTGGGTTGGCGTTCCGACTGCATGGTCGACCGCGGCGAGATGATGTCGAGATCGTCGGCATGGCTTGGTACAGCCGGGCGGTGGTGTAGACCCGGAGAGGAGGTAAGTGGTGGGGGTATTGCAGGTGGTATTGGTGTGGCCAGAAGAACAGTATTGGTGATCGTGGTGGTGGCTGTTGGGACAATGATGGTGGTATCGATGGTGATGGGTCGAGGATGGCGGCCATGGTGGTCCTGATAATTGTGGCAATGATGATGAAGTTGGTTTGGGGAATCAGGGTGACGGGGACGATAGAAGGAGGAGGATGGCGGCTGTGTGGTGATGGGGGATGATGGTGGTGGTGATTTGGGCTGGCTGGGTGAGTGGCCGGAGTTGAAAGAATCGACGGGGCTTCTGGCTGGCCGTGTCGGGTGTCGGCGAGGTGTCGGTGACATTGGCGATGGAATTGCTCGAGAGTTGGATTTTGATAAGAGTAGAGGAAAAGGTTCCCTTTATAAAGGAGTCAAAAACCCCTATATCGATAAGGCTTAAGATTTTCCATGATAATCTGTCCATTAAATCAAATAGAATTTAAATACGAATTATTCTAATCGTAATACGAAAATAATTTAAACTAGTATTCAACATTATCAATAATTTAAAACATATAAACTAAATCCAAAATCAAATAATTGATTATCATAAATATTTAAATATAAATTCGATATTATCAAACAATTTAAATCATTGAAATCTAAATCAAATAATTAATTACTACAATAACTTAAATAACATTAAATACTATAATCATCCTAACAGTTTAAACATAACGATATTATCAAAAAAGTTTAAGTCGCATTCGTGGAAATCCATATCAAATAGTTGATCATACCAATAATTTAAATTAACATTTAGTATTATCAAATAGTATGAATTTAAATTGGCTAAAATAAAAGATCATCATAATATTTTATAAATAATATTTAGTATTTATAAAAATAAATTAAAGCAATAAAATTTGAAAACTAGATTATCCTAATCTAAATCTAATAACGGCTCAAAATAAAAGTTTAAAACAATATTCAATATTATCAAAATTAATTTAAAAAATAAATTAATAAACAAATCTTTTATTGGCAAGATGATAACTGATAATTTTAAAAATAAATTAATTAATCTTAATCCAATAATGGTTATAATACTAATAGTTTGAAAATATATCTAGTATTATTAAAGTAAATTTAATAGAATTCGACACTAGCAAAATTATTAAAATATATTCATTTTTGTTCAAAATCTTATTTGAAAATACTCTGGCAAATCCCTTTTATTGATAAAAGAATGCTTTTAATTTAGAATATATTTTCAAAATCAAAACATCTGGAAATCCCAAAAAGTAATCAACATTTTTTTTATAATTCTAATAAGAACATTAAGACAATCGCTAAAATTAATTAATATTTTTAAACCACGATTTTTAAATAGTTTTTAGAAAGCAGACATGTAACCAAACATCATTTATAAAATTTTGAAGAATTTTCCTTTAAACACAATAAAATAAAAAATATTTGAAAATTTAGGAAGAGAAGTTACAGGTTTTTTGCTATTTTGGTATGTGGACTTTTGGATAGATATTTGTGGATAGGTAGGCTATATTTTGTGGACTGAGAATAGCTAAGCCAGTATTGATTCGATCAATCTCATATTTTTTCTAGACTCAATAAAAGGAAAAATACATAATAAATATGAAAACCAATAGCCCTTTGATGATGCCTTTCTCCAGACAATTGAGCAGACTTCAAGACGCCTTTTTCTTTGACGGCAGTCGTCCAAAGATAAACAGATCTGAAAATCTGAATACCCCCGTCCGCTGACCGGGCAGCGGACCCCCCGATGTGAGGCCCCGGATAGGTCGTTAGGCGGTTCAGAAAAATCTTCTTGTATTATGCCGTCTTTGGTCCATCAATAATTCTTCGTTGCATATGTCCTGGTTTGATCATGCTTACTGTTTGTCTGTAAGTACATGTTAGACGAATAAAATAATATGATGCCATATGATACAAGCATAGCAATATGATGATCATTTAGGACAATTTAAGTAGCAACATGATAGTGATTACATGAACATAGTGACATCAATAGTTAAACTTAATTGATTAGCCATATTCAAAAACATGATATAATCATCGGGCTAACAGAGAAGGGTTACAACCCCGGTCCTTATTTGGTTTACGGGTTGTAACTTGGGTTCCAGAATAGTTTCTTAGTCATCTTGTCATTTGTCGTCCTATTTAGTACTCACATGCTATACATGATTCCTATGATGTACATTGATTAGAGACAAAGTTCTGTTCAGGAGAAGGGTTACAATCCCGGTCCTTATTTGTTTACAGGTTGTAACTTGGGTTCCGGAATAGTTTTTAAGTTATCTTATCATTGTCGTTCTATGTAGTTCTAACATGCCCACATGTCCCAGTTACCCTACATGTTTACATAGCCCGGTTACCTTACATGCTCACATGTCCCAGTTGTCTCCCATGCTCACATGTCCAGTTATCTTACATGCTCACATGTTCAGATATCTCACATTATCTACATGCTCAGTTTATTTCACATATTCACATGTTTTCGTTTACCTTACATATCCAAAGTTTACATTATGTCCCATGTTATTTATCCTATGCTCCAGGTTGCTTTGATTATTGTCTTTTCTATTCTCGGGATAAGTGCATTGGTAGTGCACGAGTCTCGATCCATTTTTACTTATTTATGTCTCTATCTATTGCTATGTTAGTTATTGCTGGTTTTAGTTCATAGTTTGGCTTCCTTTATGGCACTTGCTATTGAGGATCTGACCCCACTGGTTTTGTTTTGCCAGATCTGATAGAGGAGCCCAGAGGATCTTCCGTACCATCTACTCGACGGTGACTACCCGGAGCACCAGAGTACCTTAGTGGATTTTCTATTTCATTCTCCCACTAGTTATGTACATTATTCTTTTGTGGCGTTTAGCCTCCGAGCACGTGTTTAGCTCGTGTTTTGGATCTTGACATTTAGCCTATGGGCCTAAACTTGATTTGCGTATTCTAGACTATAGCTAAAGTTTATCATGTATGACTATTACTCTTTTTAGTTCTTCACTTTGTATTACTAGCTTCATGATCATCCATGTATATATAGTTTGGGACGTTTTACTATTTTATGTCTGATGATCATACTTCTTGTACTTTGCATATTTGTCTGTAATTGAGATACCTATGATTACTTGACCTAGGATTGACTGTTGGCTTGTAGTAGTAACTCCCATGTTTTGACAGTTTATACATTATTTCAGAGTACTGGATTACTTTGGTATTACATAGCTGGCCTGGTCCGTCCCTACTTACCAGTATTCTGGTTTTGGAGCGTGACAATTAATGACATGATCTTAAATTATATTGTTGGTTCTAATATACTTGAATTTTAAATTAGTAGGAGAGAATGACTTTTTTATCCATATATAAATTTATTCTTATCTAATAATCTATACGGATTGCTACGTTGCCTGCAGACTTGGGCAGCAGTCCTGGCCCGCGGGCCACGTGTCGCCTCCTGATTGGCCAGGGGGCTGGTGGGCCCAGAAGTTAGTAGGGGGCCAATCAGGTGCTGACACATGGGCCACGGGGCAGGACTGCGGTCCAAACCCACAGGCAACGTAGCATTTTTGTAATCTATCCCATCTATGAAATTATATAATCCATATGCCCCTGGTATTTGGATTATATAATAGTATAGAAGTATAGATCGATGTCTTGTCCGTGTGGAGTCGTATTGGACATTTTATGGACACCAACAAAAATACAACAAAATCCATTAGGATAATCCATAGTCCGTGCATCACCGGTGTCATCGTATCCGATTCGTGTCGTATTGTAATCATGTTAAGTCATAGTCCGTGCATCGCGAGTGTCATCGTGTCCGATTCGTTTGGTGTTGTAATCATGTTCATCCAAGAATGACAGTAATAAACTTGTAGACTTTAGAAATCAAATAACCTAAAATTAAACAAAGTCTTCTTTCTCCACGATTAATTTCTATATCTCCAAAACTAAAATCAAACAAAGACTCATTTTTTTCGCGATAAAGTTAGATCTCCAAAATTAATCTCACATGTCAATTAAGAGTGATATAGAAGCACCGACTATTCGTGTCTAGTTCGCTCTCGCTATAGTCAATCTCTGGCACGCAAAATCGTAAATTGAAATAAATTTCTCAACCAAATAACTAAGCGAGAATTTGAATTCATCCATCAGAGTTGCTTCCAATGCTTCTATTTCCATCTCATGCTTCTGCGTGTAAGTTGTGGAATTTTTTTCCAAATAAAATCAATTGATTATGACAAAAACTATTGGAATGTTCTGGTTAGAAGAAAGGAAAAATATAGAGAAATAGCAGACAAAGAGAGAAAGAGAGACGTGTGTGACGAACAAAGACTATTTTTTTGAGATGAAGTACTTGATCTCCAAAATTAATCTCACATGTGGACTAAGAGTGATATGGAAGCACCAGTTCTTCATGTCTTGTCCGCTCTCACTGTCACGACCCGTTACCCAAATTGTTGGGCCGGGCCGAGCCATGTCCAGCCTACGCTTAAGATAAAGCGCAGTAAGCTGTTCTAGACAGTCAGGTAATAATGATAAATGTGCTAATAATTAAGATAGTTTAAGAATGATCACAACACAGCTTCTATATAGATGAAAAACCACTAAGTTTGATAATAATACAAACCAAAATGTAAGACTGGAGACAAGGTCCAGTTTAAAGGTACAAACAGCAACTGTGATAATAACCAAACACTAAGTCAAACTAAGCAGCTAAGCAGGATTCCCTGCTGGAATATCCTCAACTGGAGCTCCATAGTACGGGTCACAAAGCATTTCTTCCTCGGTCAAAATACCTACAATGTTATCCTGTCAGGACGGGAGCAAGTACAACCTCTACTACTAAAGTACTGAATGTATAATGTAAGAGATGTACAACAGGAACATGGTATGATAAGACTGAAAAATAGACATACTGGAATCAAGGTAAATCATATAAAGCGGGAAATCATGGTATATCTTGATTATCATTTTAAGACACTCTTGTCAATTGTGGCATGTGTACATTATGTATTAAAACTGGGACATGTATGAGATCGGTCAATAAGTGCTATGCTAGTTTACTGCAATGTACGTATGTACATTCCACAAGTCCAGAAACTACATTGTTAGTTTACTGCAATGTACGTAAGTACATTCCACAAGTCCAGAAACTACATTCTCAGTTTACTGCAATGTACGTATGTACATTCCACAAGTCCAGAAACCGCACTGCTAGTTTACTGCAATGTACGTATGTACATTCCACAAGTCCAAAAACTACACGATTAGTATACTGCAATGTAAGTGAGTACATTCCACGAGTCCAGTAACTATACTATCAACTCTCTCATAACCCAGTAATCATCATGTAAAAGATACGGGAAATAGTGTAAAGCATGGTGGGAACTGACAATAGTATGAAACATGTTATGATTTGACTTGCTACTCCAAGGATCAGCATTCACATGGGTTGATTAACATTCTTTTATCACATAACAGTGTTTTAACATTTAACAAAAGACTTGCAACTGGATTAATGGTAATTTACAAGGTTGTCACATGTACTTAACATTAAAAGACAGTAAATGAGTTTGTAGATGTACTTGCCTGGAGCAAAGCAATGCAATGACAATAAAGCTAAGATGTAGAGTGTCCTGGCACTGAAAACATATATATACTCAGACTCTAAGTTACAAGACAATATAAATACACTAGTGATGTGAGAAGGCCAAATTGGACATTGGCTAGGTGAACTTAGCCTAGGGGTTCAAAGTGAAGTGATTTGGCATCTAAACTAACACATGGGTCTCCCATATTAAGGCTGGTTAACAATCCAAATACTAGAAATACACAAAAATCACAAGTCATGACTTAGCCATAATTATTGGTAAAATAAACATTCTGTGCACTGTGTTCTAACAATTTTTAGAAAATACTAGAAATCTCCAATAAATGCAAAATAATATACTGACAGAAACCTTGTTAACTATAGAAATTTATTATAATTTTTCTGGGATTTATTAACCAGTACAAATATTTTATAAAAATCAGTTTTCCTAAGTATACAGAAAGTGAGTTTTGGTTTCATATGCCAAACTAGTGGCAAAACAGTAAATTAATTACTACAAAAATTATACTAAATTAGCCAACTTAACAAAGTATCTAAAAACTATTTTTCCATAATTTTAGCAATACTCTAAGTATTTTTAGAAAATCATAAAACAGCTATGTACAATAATAATTAATTATCTGCGTATTTTGTCCATGTATATAATTTGAACCAAAGTTCAAATACAGGACCCAAGGCCATGAATCAAGTCCAATATGACTTGTACAGGTCTTGAATGTGTGAAAACACATTTGAGCCCAAATACCCATGCTAGGCTTGGACATCAAATGGTTGCAGTAATTTAAATATACAAAAATACAAATTGATAAAAGTGCAAAGTAAATATTATTATTTTAATAGGGCAAAATTATACATAGTGGTTACAAAAGTATGACAACTTATTTTATAAAGATATTTTACACTAAGTAAAGTAAAACATATATATAAAAGTATATCTACAATATTTATATTTATACATAAATATATAGATATTTATATCAAGGATATATACATCCATATATTAAAAGTTACATATATATATATAATGAAACATTTAATTATAAAGTGTATAATAATGTATATATACATATGAAAACATATATATACATAATTTACTAACTATAAAAATATATACAAGAAAATATATACATATATACATATATGTATATAAATACATATAAATATATATATAAAAGTTTACTAATTATAAAATTATATATAAATATAATATACTGTCAAAATACAGTATATAAAATATATATATATATACTAATATATATATATATATACACATATATATATAAATATATATAGAAAAAGAAAAAGGAAAAGGAAAGGAAAAAGAAAAACAAAACAAACAGCAGGGGAGGGGCTCGAACTCGGTCAGCCAGAGGGGGGGGTTTAAACTGTGCGGGCTGGCCAGTAGGTCGGGTTCGAGTGACTGTTAGGGAAAGGGTTTGGTTAAATATATGTCAGATTTTAAGTTAATGGGTTTTAAACCCGCTAAGCAAAACCCAAACCCGTTCTCTAAATAACAGTTCGCTCGTGTCCATACTGTCCAGGACACGAGAATATGAAATCTGACACCGTGTCGACGTGTCTATGCACTGCACGACACGCACGACACGATCTACGCGTGTCCACACTTACCACTAGGTTCGTCTAGGCTGGGCGAGTCTGTGTCCGTGTACACGAGTCGAGATTCGACACGAGGACGAAGCGATACGTACGTGTCCAAGCTCGACTTGCTGTCGAGAGGGCGATCAGGCGGAGGAGGCGTCGGCGTCGTGGCGGAGCGGTGGCGCTGAGTCCAGCACGTCAGGGCGAACCGATTGGTGGTGGTGGTTCACGGCGAGGTCGTCGGGATGGGGAGAACGGGGTTCGTCGGAGCTAGGGTTCCGACGAGGGTGATTGGGGAAGAAGAGGGTCAGGACGAGGTCGTGGTGGTCGGGGGAAGTGGTAGCTAGGTCGGGGGAGACGAGGGGAGTTTAAATAGGGTCTTAGGTCGGTCGGGGGGCAGCCGGATTCGGCGGGGGCAGCGTAGGTCGGTCGTCGGGGCAGCGTCGAGTCAGGGGAGAGAGAGTGTGACGGGGGGGTTTGGTAAATTACCCTAGGGCCCCTAGAAACTTAGGATTTTCCTATAGGTCCTTTCCATTAGGTTATGCAAATATCAATTTGCAAAAGCCCTCCCGCAGCTAGTTTATGCAAATTAGATTTGCAAACAACAAATAGGAAAATTACAAACAGCATTTAAACAATTCTAAAAATTGCAAAAACCTATATAAAATAATTCATTTTATTGCAAAAAGGTATTTTATGTATTTAAAACTATTTAAAAATCATTTTAAAAATACAGGAAAAATTCCTAATAATTATTATAAAATATTTTAATACTAAAATAATCATTAATGGCCAATTTAATACTGATTAACAAAAATTTTGAAAAACTGGGGCTGACAAATCTTCCCTCCTTGAAAAATTTCGTCCTCGAAATTTACAAGAACTGAAGACACGCAAGGCAATTAACGTTTTAAAATAATTACAGCGATGACTAAGGCTATCTCCTAATGATGGAACGTCTATGAAACAGGTCTACTGGTCAATAGCTTGTCTTATGAGTGCAGCTACTAAATGATGGTTTGGCATGAGTCTTAGTGATAGGTAACTTAATGAGGCACTAGAATCAAACAGTCATATGCAAATAAATCCAACCTGTGGCACCGTCTGTCAAGTATTCTGGCTCTGGCTCTGGGCCCTGTACTGGTACTGCTGCCTGGATGGCTAAAGGGTATGCTCTCCCTGAAGGTCCTCTGGTAAATGGCTTCGCCTTCGGGCACTCCCGAATCATATGGGTGGAAGACCCGCAAGCAAGACACTGGTTCAATTTCTTCCTACAGATGGAGACATCGTGCCCTGGCTTTTTGCAGAAGGCACAAGAGACCCACTTCTGCTGCTGTTGCCCCGGATCTCGGGCAAATGATAACTGATGCTGAGGATGAGCTGGTGGAGAATAGACCTGCTGGTGCTGGGTAGTCGTCCTCTGCTGGAAAGTATGGCGCTTGGACGGCCCGTCATGATGTGTGGTAGCTGGCCTCTTGCAAGACAAAAGACGCTCCTCGATACCTTGGGCTCTCTCCAGTAGCTGGTAGTAGTCTGTGATCCCGTTGGCCACTAGTAAGATGCTAATGTCCGGGACAAGACCATGGCAGAATCTGCGAGCCATCTCCTCCGGGTCGGCTACTAAGCTCGGGGCAAAACGACTGAGTCTGCTAAACTCACCTGCGTACTCATCGACTGTACGGCTCCCCTGTTGCAGGTTCTGGAATTGCAATCCCATGGCAACTCTAGCGGTGGTGGAAAAGAACTTCCTCTTGAACTGGATCTTGAATTGCTCCCAGTTTCCTCTGCCGCCAATGAACATCGTCTCATTTCTGAACCAGACCCCTGCCAGGTCTGCTAACAAAAATCCTGCTGCCTCGACCCAAAGATCGTCAGGTAATCTAGCCCCTATGAGCTTCCTCTCTACGGAATCTAACCAGTCATCAGCTACAACTATGCCTTCCGTCCCAAGAAACTCCTTCGGTTTTAGGTTCATAAAACTTTTGATACTACCTAGCCTCAATTGATGTTCTATAGGTTGCGAGACGGGGGTATGCTGAGTATTCAGGAGCCCCTGGATCAAAGCCAGTAATTGGGTTCCGTCGAGGGAAACAACAGTCTGGGGAGGTATGATAGGAGGTGGGGGTGGTATACCGTCACCTGAGGTGGCGGAATCGGGAGAGTGTGTAGGGTCCATCTATTTATAAAAGACAAAGGAATTATAAGAATAAAAGCAAGCAATCATAAACAAACAATTTAGTTACACTACTGGTCCTATGCTGTGATGAGTTTTCCTATGTTGCAATCCTAAAATTCCTCTAGGTGTTCTAGATGTTGTTCCTAGTGTTATCTAGTTATCCTTAATTTCTGCAGGCGTGCTTGGTACAGTAACGTAACCAAACAACTTTAGTCAGGACCTTGCATGGGCCACCAAAAAAATATGTCACGACCCGTTACCCAAATTGTTGGGCCGGGCCGAGCCATGTCCAGCCTACGCTTAAGATAAAGCGCAGTAAGCTGTTCTAGACAGTCAGGTAATAATGATAAATGTGCTAATAATTAAGATAGTTTAAGAATGATCACAACACAGCTTCTATATAGATGAAAAACCACTAAGTTTGATAATAATACAAACCAAAATGTAAGACTGGAGACAAGGTCCAGTTTAAAGGTACAAACAGCAACTGTGATAATAACCAAACACTAAGTCAAACTAAGCAGCTAAGCAGGATTCCCTGCTGGAATATCCTCAACTGGAGCTCCATAGTACGGGTCACAAAGCATTTCTTCCTCGGTCAAAATACCTACAACGTTATCCTGTCAGGACGGGAGCAAGTACAACCTCTACTACTAAAGTACTGAATGTATAATGTAAGAGATGTACAACAGGAATATGGTATGATAAGACTGAAAAATAGACATATTGGAATCAAGGTAAATCATATAAAGCGGGAAATCATGGTATATCTTGATTATCATTTTAAGACACTCTTGTCAATTGTGGCATGTGTACATTATGTATTAAAACTGGGACATGTATGAGATCGGTCAATAAGTGCTATGCTAGTTTACTGCAATGTACGTATGTACATTCCACAAGTCCAGAAACTACATTGTTAGTTTACTGCAATGTACGTAAGTACATTCCACAAGTCCAGAAACTACATTCTCAGTTTACTGCAATGTACGTATGTACATTCCACAAGTCCAGAAACCGCACTGCTAGTTTACTGCAATGTACGTATGTACATTCCACAAGTCCAGAAACTACACGATTAGTATACTGCAATGTAAGTGAGTACATTCCACGAGTCCAGTAACTATACTATCAACTCTCTCATAACCCAGTAATCATCATGTAAAAGATACGGGAAATAGTGTAAAGCATGGTGGGAACTGACAATAGTATGAAACATGTTATGATTTGACTTGCTACTCCAAGGATCAGCATTCACATGGGTTGATTAACATTCTTTTATCACATAACAGTGTTTTAACATTTAACAAAAGACTTGCAACTGGATTAATGGTAATTTACAAGGTTGTCACATGTACTTAACATTAAAAGACAGTAAATGAGTTTGTAGATGTACTTGCCTGGAGCAAAGCAATGCAATGACAATAAAGCTAAGATGTAGAGTGTCCTGGCACTGAAAACATATATATACTCAGACTCTAAGTTACAAGACAATATAAATACACTAGTGATGTGAGAAGGCCAAATTGGACATTGGCTAGGTGAACTTAGCCTAGGGGTTCAAAGTGAAGTGATTTGGCATCTAAACTAACACATGGGTCTCCCATATTAAGGCTGGTTAACAATCCAAATACTAGAAATACACAAAAATCACAAGTCATGACTTAGCCATAATTATTGGTAAAATAAACATTCTGTGCACTGTGTTCTAACAATTTTTAGAAAATACTAGAAATCTCCAATAAATACAAAATAATATACTGACAGAAACCTTGTTAACTATAGAAATTTATTATAATTTTTCTGGGATTTATTAACCAGTACAAATATTTTATAAAAATCAGTTTTCCTAAGTATACAGAAAGTGAGTTTTGGTTTCATATGCCAAACTAGTGGCAAAACAGTAAATTAATTACTACAAAAATTATACTAAATTAGCCAACTTAACAAAGTATCTAAAAACTATTTTTCCATAATTTTAGCAATACTCTAAGTATTTTTAGAAAATCATAAAACAGCTATGTACAATAATAATTAATTATCTGCGTATTTTGTCCATGTATATAATTTGAACCAAAGTTCAAATACAGGACCCAAGGCCATGAATCAAGTCCAATATGACTTGTACAGGTCTTGAATGTGTGAAAACACATTTGAGCCCAAATACCCATGCTAGGCTTGGACATCAAATGGTTGCAGTAATTTAAATATACAAAAATACAAATTGATAAAAGTGCAAAGTAAATATTATTATTTTAATAGGGCAAAATTATACATAGTGGTTACAAAAGTATGACAACTTATTTTATAAAGATATTTTACACTAAGTAAAGTAAAACATATATATAAAAGTATATCTACAATATTTATATTTATACATAAATATATAGATATTTATATCAAGGATATATACATCCATATATTAAAAGTTACATATATATATATATAATGAAACATTTAATTATAAAGTGTATAATAATGTATATATACATATGAAAACATATATATACATAATTTACTAACTATAAAAATATATACAAGAAAATATATACATATATACATATATGTATATAAATACATATAAATATATATATAAAAGTTTACTAATTATAAAATTATATATAAATATAATATACTGTCAAAATACAGTATATAAAATATATATATATATATACTAATATATATATATATATATATATATATACACATATATATATAAATATATATAGAAAAAGAAAAAGGAAAAGGAAAGGAAAAAGAAAAACAAAACAAACAGCAGGGGGGGGCTCGAACTCGGTCAGCCAGAGGGGGGGGTTTAAACTGTGCGGGCTGGCCAGTAGGTCGGGTTCGAGTGACTGTTAGGGAAAGGGTTTGGTTAAATATATGTCAGATTTTAAGTTAATGGGTTTTAAACCCGCTAAGCAAAACCCAAACCCGTTCTCTAAATAACAGTTCGCTCGTGTCCATACTGTCCAGGACACGAGAATATGAAATCTGACACCGTGTCGACGTGTCTATGCACTGCACGACACGCACGACACGATCTACGCGTGTCCACACTTACCACTAGGTTCGTCTAGGCTGGGCGAGTCTGTGTCCGTGTACACGAGTCGAGATTCGACACGAGGACGAAGCGATACGTACGTGTCCAAGCTCGACTTGCTGTCGAGAGGGCGATCAGGCGGAGGAGGCGTCGGCATCGTGGCGGAGCGGTGGCGCTGAGTCCAGCACGTCAGGGCGAACCGATTGGTGGTGGTGGTTCACGGCGAGGTCGTCGGGATGGGGAGAACGGGGTTCGTCGGAGCTAGGGTTCCGGCGAGGGTGATTGGGGAAGAAGAGGGTCAGGACGAGGTCGTGGTGGTCGGGGGAAGTGGTAGCTAGGTCGGGGGAGACGAGGGGAGTTTAAATAGGGTCTTAGGTCGGTCGGGGGGCAGCCGGATTCGGCGGGGGCAGCGTAGGTCGGTCGTCGGGGCAGCGTCGAGTCAGGGGAGAGAGAGTGTGACGGGAGGGTTTGGTAAATTACCCTAGGGCCCCTAGAAACTTAGGATTTTCCTATAGGTCCTTTCCATTAGGTTATGCAAATATCAATTTGCAAAAGCCCTCCCGCAGCTAGTTTATGCAAATTAGATTTGCAAACAACAAATAGGAAAATTACAAACAGCATTTAAACAATTCTAAAAATTGCAAAAACCTATATAAAATAATTCATTTTATTGCAAAAAGGTATTTTATGTATTTAAAACTATTTAAAAATCATTTTAAAAATACAGGAAAAATTCCTAATAATTATTATAAAATATTTTAATACTAAAATAATCATTAATGGCCAATTTAATACTGATTAACAAAAATTTTGAAAAACTGGGGCTGACACTCACTGTAGTCAAACTCTGCCAGGCAAAATCAAAGCAAATTGAAACAAATTTTTCAACCAAATAACTATAGTGAGAAGGAATGCCTTTGAATTCATCCATCAGAATTGCTTCAAATGCTTCAATTTCCATCTCCTGCTTCTGCGCGTAATATGTGGGGGAAAAAAATCCAATTCCAAATAGAATCAATTGATAGGAAAAAAATATTGGAATGCTAGGGTTAGAAGAAAGAAGAAGAAAAAAAAGAAATATTGAGAAATAGCACACACACATAGAGAGAAAGAGACGTGGAGTAATGTGAGTTGGTTTTGTCGGTTTTCTAAAAATATGACATAAATGACGTGACCTTAAATTAAATAATTGTTGTTTCTAATATATTTAAAATTTAAATTAGTGGGAAATAATGACTTTTTTATTCATATATAAATTTATTCTTATCTAACAATCTATATCATCCCATCTATAAAAATTTATAATATATATATATATATATATATATATATATATATATATATATATATATATATATATATATATATATATATATATATATATATATATATATATATATATATATATATATCATTTTCTAAATAATTTCTTGTTCTAATTTTTTTTCCTCAAATAAGACCTTTGCAAGTTTTTACTATTTGCAACACATTAACACCTAAACAACATGTGCCTTCATGCATAGGGGTGAGCATTCGGTATATTCGGTTCAAACCGAATCGAATAATTAAAAATTAAATTGGACTGAAAGTCGAATAAGTAAAACCGAAACCGAATCGAATTGACACATAACCGAATCAAACCGAACCGAATTATCGGTTTTCGTTTTATTTTTGCTTTATATATATATATATATATATATATATATATATATATATATATATATATATATATATATATCGTGGCTTCGATGTGGGTCCTTTGGAAAAATCGGAACAAAGCGCGTTAAAGGCAAGTCTCTTCCGTTGCAGGGACTGGTGGCGGAGATCAAACGGCAGATCGAAAGGAGGCTTCAGTGTCGTGCGACGTGCCAGGGTGTTGGTTAACTGATTGGGGGCAGTGTGTTAGTCCCCTCTTCTCTCTTTCCTTCCTCCTTACTTTTGTATTGGTATACAGCTTCTAGTATACGTTTTGAAGGTGGGGCTTCACTCGGACCGCATGCATTTCTCTTAACCACTAGGCTGGAGGTCATTTGATATATATATATATATATATATATATATAAAATGTTGTTTTGTATATATATATATATATATATATATATATATATATATACAAAAAAAAAAAAAATATATATATATATATACAAAACAACATTTTATATATATATATATATATATATATATATATATATATATATATATATATATATATATATATATATATATATATATATATATATATATATATATATGTCCGGCGGGCCTAGCTCTTGTGGTTAGGAGGGTTGGCTCCCCTAGCGGTGGGCTAGGTTCGAGCCCTCCCTTCCCCACCCGAGGTGGCTGGGCGGCTTTGGCCGCGGCCTCGGGTTGGCGACCCCTTGCCGGACACCCCACCCCCGCCTGGCCCCCCCCTCCCTCCGGGTTACCCCCCACCCCCGGACCCCCCCCCTCGGGCCCCCACAAAAAAAAAAAAAAAAAAAAAAAAAAAAAAAAAAAAATATATATATATATATATATATATATATATATATATATATATATATATATATATATATGGCGGCTGCGGGAGAACCCGGAAACCCTAGCTCTGCTAGGGCATCGCCAAATCGTGGTGTGGAGGCGGCCAACCGCCCCCCGGACCGGGGGAAAGGCAAGGGGGTGGCGGTGGCGGTCGGTGGCGACCGGCGGGAGGTGGTCGGCGGCGGCCGGCCGCCGGAGACGCGCGCAGCAGCTGCTGCTCGCCCGCGCGCGAGAGCAGGAGCCCAGAGGGCCGACCGGGGAGGTCCGGCGACCCTCCCCCGGGGGCAGGCGGCTGCCGGCGACCCTCCCCAGGCGGGGGGGGGGTGGCCGGGAGGGCTGCGGTCGGCGGCTTCTCATCCGAGCACGGGTTCGGTTGGGTGTTCGACGGCGGTGGACCCCGGGGGCTCCTCGATGGTGTTCACCGCCCAAAGGACATCGTCTGGATTGGAGGATGAGGAGGGGGCTTGGACTACGGTCCAGAATCGGAGGGTAAGGCGAGGAGGAGGGCAACGATCGCAGATCCCTGCGGCTAGGAGAGGCTCGGCTTATACGCAGGGATCGGACAGGAGGTCGGGGATAGCCAGGAGAACGGGTCCAACGGTGGGTCAGGCTCACTTGGGGGAACGGGAGGGACAAGCCAGGATTGCGTGGCGGCCTCGTGCGAAGGGGTCAGCGGGGACGGCTGTCCCAGTTATCGGGGGAAGAGGGACTGCTGCGAACATGAGTGCCCGGCCAACCCCGACGATTCCACCTCGGAGTCCGGTCCCGCGGCCTGTATCCTGGGCAGATGCATGCAAGGTGGGGGTCGCCAAGACTCCGGCGTCGATGGAGTATGTTGCACCTATGGCGATTGGGGGTGAGCTCTGCGCCGACTTTCCGGCCGACGAAGTGGCGAAGGTGACGGTATTCTGGGAGAATACTTTAGTGCTATATGTGTTGGGGAGCAAGCCCTTCTACGGGCAGATCCGAGGATATGCGGACAGAGTCTGGCGGCCGAAGGGTAGCATGGAGTTCTTCTCCAAGGAAAACGGCTTCTACTTCGTTAAATTTGGGTTGGCAGAAGATGTGACTCGGATACTCCAGGGAGGGCCATGGACGTTTGACGGCCGTCTCATTATTCTGAAGCAATGGTCTCCCGACTTGAGGTGTGAGAAGGAGGTGCTTAATGCGGTGCCTGTGTGGGTTCGGTTTCCTGAGTTTCCGGTACGCTTCTGGAGTGTCCCACTTCTTATGGGACTTGCCAGCCTCATTGGCAAGCCGATTAAGGCGGATGATGCCACCGCCTTCAGGTCTAGATTGATGTATGCTCGGGTATTTGTGAAGATTGATGCCAGGTTGGACCTGCCTGAGCAGTTGAAGTACAGGACCCCTTCTGGCCAGTTACTTATGCAGAAGGTGGAGTATGAGTGGGTTCCCCCCAGATGTCCGGCGTGTGCCTGCTTTGGGCATCTCCCGAGTGCTTGTAGGCGTGGAGGAGCTTCTGAGGTGGTGACGGAGGAGGTAGTGCAGGAGGCAGGTGGTGCAGATGACTCCCCAGTAGTTGACCAGGTGGGCTTGATGGAGGATGAGATGGAGGCAGACCCTTCCCCAATCTCTGGAGAATATGAGGGGTCTCCGACGGAGGTTCTTGCTGGAGCGATGGTTGAGTATATGGGGACGAGGACCATGACCACCAGGAGTATGGGACAGGAGGACAGACGAAATGGAGATAAAGACACGCTAGCTCTTCAGGTTTACAGTCGGAAGCGCCAGGCTACGGAGTCGCATAGTGAGGACAGCGGACAGGGTGGGACGGAGAGAGTGTGGAAGGTCAATCCTAAATGGGTGGCGGTCCTAGCTCAGCCTTCCCCACAGGGGGACCCACAAGGGGCTGCGGCCCCTGCTCTGCCCCTTCTTCTTCAGGGGTATAGAGTTGAGGATACCAGAGATATGGAGGTTGCACTCTCCCCGGGTGCCCCTTCAGAGGATGTTCAGGGGACCCCACCCGCGGTTTAGATGTCGGCCCTTGCCTGGAATGTCCGGGGGGGTGTTCTCTGGGGAGATGGAGGGAGATTAGTGAGGTGCTGAGGAAGGAAAAGTGTGAAATCTCGATCTTACTAGAGACTAAGATCAGGGGGGCGAAAACTCTGTCCCGTAGAACTCCTACGGACTGGGTCCAGCTCCACAACCTTGGTCTCTGTGATATGGCGAGGATCTGGGTTAGATGGAATGGAGCTAGTTGGAAGGGAGAGGAGGTTTTTATGTCTGACCAGCTGGTGGCTATCTCCTTCACCAACAAGGGTGGGTTCCGATTCTTACTTGGTGCTGTCTACGGGCACAACGACAGGAGGCGCCGGAAGACCTTGTGGCAGGACATCATCAGGCTGAGTTCCTTAGCGATGCATCGTCATCTCCCCTTACTTATTATGGGAGACTTCAATGCTACGCTATACAGGAGGGAGAAGCTGGGGGGGAGGCCGATCCCGGACCAGATCCTCTCAGATTTTCAGTCTTGTCTGCTCCAGTCCGGGCTCAGGGATCTGGAGAGGGTAGGGCACATATGGACATGGCACAACAAGGCGATGGTGAGCAGGGTGGCATGCCAGCTCGATCGTGCTTTGGGAAACAGTGATTGGTTCCGCCTATTCCCCTCTTCTGTGGCTGAGGGGCTCCCTGCGGGGACCAGTGACCACTCGCCGATCCTGGTGCACTTCGTAGAGAGTTCCAGATGGAGAGCCCGTCCGTTCCGGTATGATAACAGTTGGTTCCTATCGGCTGGAAATGAGGAGACTGTGGCGGGAGGTCTTTGCCAGGAGGCGGTCGGCACTGCCCAGTTTTGTATGGTTCACAGGCTGAAGAAGACCAAATGCGCCATCAGAGACTGGGTGAGGGCTCTCCCCGGGACTTTCTTACAAGAGAAGGAGGCGGAGTTGAGAGACCTGCAGTCAGATCTTCAGGGCGACATGATGAGTGGGGAGATGGCGGCTAGAGAGAAGAAGTTGGCTGCAGAGGTCAACACCTTGCGGCTCCAGCAGGAGATTAGTGCGGCCCAACGGGCCAAATACTCCTGGCTCAAGGATGGGGATCGCTGCATCAGATTCTTCTATGATGTCATCCGGGCTCGCCAGCACCGGAACCGTATTCAGAGACTGATTGGCAGGGACGGGCGTCTTGTGACCGACCAGGTTGCTATCCAGGAGGAGGCTGTCCGGTTCTATTCTGAGCTCTATCATCAGACGGACTATCCTTCGGTATTCCCGCAGCTGACTACGAAGACGTTGATTACGGAGTATGGCAATAGTCTTCTTATGGCTCCTATCCGGATGGCGGAGGTGGAGGCGATTGTGATGCAGGCTGATGCTTCCAAGTCTCCTGGGCCGGATGGTTTCTCCAGTGGCTTCTACAAGCGTCATTGGGGTATCCTCAAGGTCCAGGTCCTTACGGCTGTTCAGGAGTTCTTTGATACGGACAAGCTCCTGAAGGAGCTGAACCACACCTTCCTGACGCTAGTGCCCAAGAAGGAGGGGGCGACTTCTCTTGCTGACTTTCGACCGATTGCTTGCTGTAATTATTTGTATAAAATAATTACTATGTTATGTGCAGGAGGATGGAGGATGCTATGCAGGGCCTGGTTTCTCGGAATCAGGCGGCATTCATCAAGGGGCGGTCTATTGCGGAGCATAGCCTGCTGGCTCATGAGCTGATTCGGGAGTTCCACAAGCCTGGAGGGATGAAGGCCTGTGTGAAGCTTGACCTGAGGAAAGCCTACGACACCGTCAACAGAGACTTTCTCTGTCATTTGATGGGTGCGATAGGATTCTCCGAGACATGGGTGGACAGAGTCAGAGAGTGCATCACCTCTCCTACTTTCTCGGTCCTCATTCAGGGTATTCCATACGGGTTCTTCGGCAGCAGCAGCAGGGGGCTTCGGCAGGGGGACCCGCTTTTTCCCTACCTATTCACCCTCGTGATGGAGTATTTCACCTGTTTGATGGACATTACGGTGCATCGGGAGAGGATTGTACCGATATACAACAGGGTCTCTCCGGTGGTCTCACATCTCATATATGCGGATGACCTATTGGTTTTGTTGAGGCCTTCCATGCGAGGGATGAGGGAGCTTGCGGCGGTGATGGAAGAGTTCGGTCAGCTATCGGGCCTTCGGTTAAATAGGGACAAGAGCAAAGTTTACTTCAGCAACTCTTGCACTTTGAAGGAGGAGCGGGCCCTGGAGCTTGGGGTGGAAAAGGGGGACCTCCCGGTGAAATATCTGGGGGTGCCCCTTTCCGTCAACTACGCGAAGGACCGAGAATGTCAGAGTCTGGTGGACTTTGCACAGAGGAGGGTAGAGGGCTGGCAGGCGGCTGGCCTATCTTTTGGAGGGCGTATTGAGCTGGTTCGATCGGTCATTTCTGCTATTGCTTTGTTCTGGCTCCAATCTATTATGGTTCCTTTGGCTACTATCAGAAAGATTGAGGGCATATGTGCCAAGTTCATTTGGCATGGGAGGATTCATGCCATCTCTTGGGAGCAGCTCTGTCGGCCCAGGAATGAGGGAGGTGTGGGTCTGCGATCCCTTGTATCTGTCAGGGAGGCGGCGGGGATCAAGCTGGCATGGAGATTCCTTCAGGACGATTCTCTCTGGTCGGCCTGGATGACTAGTCGGTATCTCCGGGGTAGGAACTTCTGGGTATGTGAAATTGACAACAACTTCTCTGTGTCTTTCAAGCATATCCTGAGGAACCGTCCTGTACTTCGGACGGCTATTCGACGGAAGATGAGGGAGGGAGGGAAGACGGACCTTTGGCTCGATTCGTGGATTTCAGGTCAGTCTCTTCTGGAGATTCTGGGTCCCTAGAGGGACGGTGTGGCGTACAGAGGTCTGACTTGTAGGCACATCATCAGTGGTGGGGTCTGGAGGCCAGAGGAGTATCGTTTTACTGCTCAGTTAGGTGAGGAGATCAGACAGGTGCAGATCACTCCTACGGCACTGTCTGATGTCTGGGTTTGGGCCCCTCCCGGCCGCTCGGAGGGTGCGGGGGAGTTCAGATTTAGCAGCTGCTACGACCTTGTTCGCCCCCACTTCGATGATATTGAGGAGTACGACTTTGTCTGGGGGAAGGGGCTTGCCAGGAAGATGCAACTGTCTGCTTATAAACTGGTGCTGGGCCGGTTACTCACTAGGGACCGACTACTTCGGTTCGGGGTCCCTGTCCCTGACCCTAAGTGCGTTTTGTGTGAGACAGAGAATGAATCCATTGGGCATTTGTTCTTCCAGTGCCACGTGGCATGGAGCATCTGGGCGGAGCAGAGCCGGAGACACTTGGGAGGGGTTGGAAGGGAGCGGGACTTCAGAGAAATCCTTAAGTGGATTGGTGATTGCAGGGGCCAGGGGCAGAGCTGGGCCAGATGTGCCAGATTGAGACTTGCTGCATCTGTTTGGCATGTCTGGAAGGAGAGGAACCGGCGCATTTATGAGGGGCTGTCCACTACACCAGTGGACATCCTTCAAAACATTGAGTCGGATGTACTAGTAATGTCCTCCTGAGTTGGGACTGTATCTCTATGTTGTAACCTATTGCGATGATAGTGGAATAAAATTTACCCCTTTTCCAAATATATATATATATATATATATATATATATATATATATATATATATATATATATATATATATATATATATTCGGTTTGGACTGAACCGAAATCCAAAACCGAAACTGAATAAATTTTTTTAGTATTTTCAAAACTGAAACCGAATCGAATTTTTTTAAAACCGAACTGAATCTCTTATTCGATTTGGTTCGATTTTTGGTCCAAAACCAAATAATGCTTGCCCCTATTCAAGCATGTGATGACAAGGGCGTAAGTGTAATTCTACCTTAAAATTCTAATAATGATGTTTGGGATATTATTTTGTTTTTTTTCTTCTTTCAAACATATTATTTAGAATAATGCTATTTACCCTCCAAATTGTACCTCCAAACCGTCCCTTCTTACGTGGCAGCTGACGTGACATGTTGATGTGGCAGCTGACGTGACAAATTTTAAAATTCAAATTAACATTAAAATTAATGTTAACATTAACATTAGCATTAAAATTTGGAAATTGGACACCTCCAAATAATTTCTGCATAGACCGAAAAAATAGTTTCGGGATGATGTCACGTCGGCTCGTCGTATTTTGGATGCGGGACGTGATATACATATCCAAGAAAGTCGTTAGTTTCTTATGTTTGGACGTCGAAAGGAATTGAAGAGAAAATAAAAGTGATTTCCAATGAAAAAAAAAATGGTTCCATCCATCTAAACAAGGATTCACTTTTCCTCCCTTCCAATTTTTTTGGCATTTCCAACACCGAAAAAAGGAAGATAGAAATTATAATTTTTTCAAATGAAAGGTAACACTAACGAATTGATTTTCTTTCCTTTCCGCGAATCGAGGCCGAAATGTTGAATTCCTTTCCTATGCTAGAAATACAAAACCTTCCTCCAAATTCCTTTCCTATGAGAAACTAATGGGAACTTGAATTCCTTTTTGCTGCAAGTCTTTTATTTTTTATTTTAAATTTATAAATATCCAAACACACGTTTTGTACAAGCGAATATTGCCTTTTAACCCGAACCCGCTAAACGGTAACCTGAACCCGATGGAAGATGAGAACCCATTTTAGTTTTTTTTTTTTTTGTTTATTTATATACTTATTTCCTCTCTGAATCTCTCGGCCTTTGCCATCTCTCTAACCTACCCTTCTTTCTAGAACACCATCCTGGTAAGTTTTCCTTTTGATATATATATATATTTTCAAATTCTTTCTGAACATTGCAAAAAATTAGGATGGTATGTTTAGGGAAAAAAAAATTAGTTCAGAACATTGCAAAAATTAGGATTATCAGATGTTGGTCCATATTTTATATTTAGATCTAAAATTTGGTTACAATGTTATTTTTGTAAGTTGTTAATGTTTGTGCGGGGATATGAACAAAGTTAAGATAAATTGTGCAGGTATTTAATGTAATTGGTAAGTTTTTTAATTGTGCTGCTGCTGACTTCCTATGTGCTTGGGATGTGATATTATGTGTCGGGCTTGCCCACAGTTACCAAATATGCTGATTCCAACCCGGTTACTATATGTAATGATCCGCATTTTCACGATAAATAAAAAGAAAAAGTAAGGCCATTTCGACAAAAGATCATACCCAAGTTCAATAGCTTTCCGTCCGCTATCCCGATCAATGCAAAATAGGATAGAACAACCACGCAGCGCTGCGCCTGATAAAAACATGTTCTACATCTGTGGCATTTGGTATACTTGACATTTTTTTTAGTTTTTTAATTGAGAATGGAACTCGAGATCTGGGGCTGCTTGGTTGGCGGATTTGGAGAACTGAAGTGGTCAAAATCCGAATTTTGGACCATTTCACGTGTTTGGTTGGAGGATTTGTAGACAAGATTCACTTTAAATCTTATTTGCCACGAAATCGGAGTTTTGACATCGAAGTTTTTTTTTTTCCTCTCTGAAGTGGAGCACCGAAGTGGGAAATTCCCATTCCCACTTCTCGCGTTTGGTTGGAGGACCACTTCCTCTCTACTCTTGATGAAAAGAAGATTTACTATTCAAGTCACTTCATCAGAAAAAAGATGCACTTTTCAACTCACTTCAACAACTAGCCAAACACCAAACTTTAGGATTTTCCACTTCTAACCTCCACTTCTTCAAAGCATCCAAACAAAGAATTTTTCACTTCTCTCCACTTCACTGCAACGAATACACAAAATGTCGTTTTCCAGATTTTTCACTTCGCTCCACTTCGTCGAACGAAACAACCCCTAAGCTGAAATTTTAACAACTAAACGAATTATGCACTATTTAGTTGAATTTCTTATAGGAACTTACCTTAAAATGCGACAAACCAAAATTGTATAGCAGTCGACAGAAAACTCGGGAGAGGGGCCTCCGCCCCCTACCCCCGACCTAGGATGGATTCATCCCTATCATCATCATCACCATCTGATATGATCTTCCCGGGCTTCGTTGACATGTTCACTAGGTTGCATATATAGGCACCGGGTTGGATACAAACACGATAAGGATTAAGGATACGAAATATGACATTTATTTGGTGTTTGGGTAGGACACGGATACGGTTATATATACATATGAAAACATATTTTTGTATATGTTTTATATATTATATCTTAATATTATTTATATTTAAGCATTTTTGTGTAGTTACTAGGTTCCAAAGTGTTATAGAAAGGATTTAACGCAAATAAATATTATCTTCTTATATTTCAATTATGTATGACAGGATAAAAAATCTATCAAATTTACTGTCAAGTGTGTTTTGGGTCTCTTTGGAGTCTAGACATAGGTGAGCCGTATTCGACAAGATTGTCGAAGAACTGTCGTGCCCAATACATGTCAGATACGGATACACGCGGATACGATCCTCCAGAGGTGTATCCATGCAAAATAGCATGTTCGCAACATCCCTTGAACCTACCGCCCACTTTGTCCACAGAAGATGCGACTACCAGAGTATGTCGTTCGCCACTATACATGAAGGATTACGTATAACCAGGTTTACACCTCAACTACCAAGGGATTCACCGACATAATCCTACGTTGCACAAAGCACATTGCACAACATTGTTTCCAGGTTCTATGTAGATAGTTGTTTCAGTTTTTCCGCGCCAATATAAATGTCTTGCATGAAATAGCAGAAGGCAGTTAATATATTTCAGGTAATTTTTTTTTTTTTTGAAATAAACATCATTCATTCATTCAAACAGTCAAATTACAATGTGAAATGTCCAGATCAACAAAATCAGAAATACAAGAGGGAATGCTATCATGGACAGTAAGAGTATTTACAGGATTGAAAAGCAGAGCATGTGAAGCCAGTTGATGAGCACACCTATTACCAGACCTTCGAACAAATGAAAAAGAAATGTTGTTTGAAGTTTGTAGAAGATTTCTTGCAGAGCAAATTGTGTGACGAGCTAACCATATGACCGTATCAAATTTGGATAAGATCGCTTCGATCAATGGCTTACAATCACCTTCAATCACAGTGTTGCTAAGAGAGTTCATTTCAACAAGAATCAGAGAAAGATGAATACCCAAGGCCTCAGCTTCAATAGGTGATCCGCCATGTTGAGATTTTGAAACAGCTCCTAGAAATCGACCCGAACCATCCCTTAATAGAGCTGCAGCTGCCATTTTCCCATCAAGGAATGCTCCATCAAAGTTAATCTTCAAGTTGTTGTTCAATGGTGGTTGCCAAGTTGGATTCAAAACACTCATTGCTGTTGAAGACACCAGTGTAGGATCCCTCAGATTGTAGCCTTCATATGTGTCTTGCAATACAGTCGCTTCAGAAATAATCCGGTTGATGTCGATCTTCATATTCTCAAAAACAAATTTGTTTCTTGCTTTCCAAATAGCCCACATGAGGTAGAAGCATGATGACAAAGATTTTCGATCACCCTCTTTGAGCAGAGAATTAAGGAAAGTGGAAATTGTTGAGTGATGATGTAAAAGTCTCGTAAAGGTAGAATTATGACACCAAACTTTCCTTGTTATAGGACACTGCAAAAGAAGATGATCGTTAGTTTCTTCACATACCTGACATAATGGGCATTTGCATCAACATGGTCAATCCTTCGATGAATATTTGAATTGGTAGGCAATGAATTGGTAAGAGATCTCCAGGCAAATAGAAGGACACGCGGGCAGATATGAGAGTTCGACCAGAATTTCTTCCACTCAGTAAATGAGGATGATACAGAGAGATTGGCCTCTTTATTAAGAGATTCATGAATAACTCGATAGGCCGATTTTGTAGTAAGGTTTCCATCAGTAGTATGCTTCCAACATAGAGTATCAGATAATCCAGTATTTGATAATGGGATGTTGAATATTGCATCAGCTTCATGGGAAGGAAATAATAGAAGAATCACATTAGCATTCCAGGTGTTGGTTTGTGTATGAATCAATTCATTAACAGTAGCAATCTGATCTTTAGCAAAAGGATAACCTGATACCCGAAAGTCAGGCAAATCAGGCACCCAAGGATCTTCCCAAATATGTATGTTGAAACCATCACCCACAGACCAAATGATATTGCCATGTAGAAATTCTCTACTAATCAAGATACTAGACCATACACAAGAAGCAGAAGATGTTGGTGCAACCGACCAAAAACATGAAGAATGCAAGTATTTACTTTCCAGTAGTTGAACCCAAAGTGACTGTTTATCCCTTAAGAACTGCCAAGCCAATTTCAGAACCAATGCCAAATTTGATATATGAGGATCACGAATACCAAGTCCTCCCTGGAACTTCGGTTTTGTAAAAGTAGACCAAGCAGTAAAATGTAACTTCCTCTTGCTATCATCAGCTCCCCACCAAAAATTCCGTTGATGTTTAGAGATGGTATTAGTTACTTTCTTTGGAACAAGATAGGAAGATAGGTAATAAGTAGGTATGGAAGCGAGTGTCGATTTGATTAAAACAGTTCGAGCAGCATGGGAAAGACAGCTCCTCTTCCAACCTTTGAGTTTGCAATTACTGCTATTGATCAAATCAGAAAATGTATTTGATCTCTTTTTGGAAAGTTGGATTTTGTGACCAAGATATTTATCAATGGAGGACATGGCTTTAACACCCAACAAATTTCGATACAATTGGCACATATATGGGTCAGTAGCTCTTGAAAAGAAGATTGATGATTTATCGAAATTGATACGTTGTCCAGACCATTGCTCGAAGGTTTGAGTAATATTTTTAGCTTGAAACAAATTATGCAAAGAACATCTCCCAAATAGAAAAATATCATCAGCAAAAGCTAAATGAGAGAAGGAAACAGGGCATCTAGGAATTTTGACACCATCATAAAATTCATTCCTTTCCATTGTAAGAATAAATCGTAAAAAAATTTCCATACTCATAATGAAAAGATAAGGGGAAAGAGGACAACCTTGGCGAATACCACAACTTGGTGTGAAGGATTTAGTCGGAATACCATTCACAAGGATGGCAAACGAGGTGGTAGTAATGCAGTTCATGATAAGAGTGTGTTTTTCCAGTAATGCCAAAACCAAACAAAGCTTGGCTAAGAAAATTCCAATCAAGTCTATCATAAGCCTTGGATAAATCCAGTTTCAAAGCAAAGGAACTATTAACAGGACTGAATTTTGAAATTGAATGAAACAGCTCCTGAGCAATAATAACATTATCCCCAATGTGTCTCCCAGGAACAAATGCATTTTGTAGTGGATTTATAAGATGTGGAAGAAATGGGCGTAGTCGATTAGCAATAATTTTCGTAATCACTTTGTATAAGACATTACACAAAGCTATAGGTCGAAAATCATTAGCAGTAGAAGGACATGATGATTTGGGAATAAGAGTAATATAAGTATGATTCAACATTCTTGGCATAACAGTAGAAGAGAAATAGTTTTGTATAAGTTTAATTACCTCTTCACCAATCAAATCCCAATTTTTTTGATAGAAAGCAGCTGGATAGCCATCAGGACCCGGGGATTTATAAGGACCCATGCACATAACAGCCATTTTGATCTCTTCCTCATCAGGTATGGAACATAACCCATCATTATCTGCAGTAGAGATCCTACTCAGTTCAGATAATATGTGCAAAGGAACAGGGTGAGCAGTTGTTTTAGTGAACCGAGTTCTAAACTGAGAAACAAATTCCTCTGCAATATCCTTCTATGTTGTCACAACTTCACCATTATCCTTATTAATAGTATGAATAAGATTTCTGTGATGCCTTGCAGTTGCAGATAAGTGGAAAAAAAGAGTGTTTTTGTCCCCCTCCCGTAACCAAGAAATATGGGATCATTGTTTCCAGTATAACTCTTTCTGCATATGGAGTTTGTTGAGCAGTGATTGTAGCTTGCGCTCTTCATCATAATTGTCATGAGTACATGGAAGACTTTGGATAGAAAGGAGATTTTCCTCATTAATTTTGATATCCCTGTCAATATTCCCCATCCGAGAGTATCCCCAAGCTTTAAGTCTGGGAAGTAGTATGTTAAGCTTAGTACCAAAATTAGGTGAATGAATTTTCTCCCACAAATCAGCAAGCGTCTTTTTAAAACCTGGTTCATAGGTCCAAGCAGCTTCATAACGGTTTGGTCGTCTGCCTTTAATAGTGGTGGGTTCCAATAATAACAATATTGGATTATGATCACTATTCAAACAGGGAAGATGAAGAATACAAGCTTTAGGATATATAGAACGCCACTGTGTATCAGACATGGCTCTATCTAGCATTTCAGCAATATTATACTTAGAATGTCTGCGGTTATTCCAAGTAAAGGCAGGTCCAGAGTAGCCCAAATCCATAGCAGCAGTGTTATTAAACCATTGAATAAAGTATTTGTGGTGCTGATAATTAAAAGGATTACCCCCACATTTTTCTGAACCACAAAGAATAGCATTACAATCTCCCATGCAGATCCATGGCCCAGAAATAGAATGGATGGTTGTTTCCAAACTAGCCCAGAAGGTCCTTCTATCAACCACATTTGGTGGACCATATAGTAACAAGAGATTCCAAGAACAGTTAGGAGATGAGATTTGAATCTCACAATGAATGCAGTTTCCTGAAGCAGATATGATACTCAGATTCATTTCAGACTTCCAACATAGGAGCAATCCACCAGACAAACCCTTAGAAGATATTGAATAGTAATGGTTAAAACCAAGGTCAATTGCAATAGAACTAGCTATAGTTGACGATCATCTTGTTTCAGATAGAAAAACAATGCCAGGCCTCGATGCACGGAGGAATGACTTAATCGTTCGAATTGTCGGGTCATTCCTCAAACCACGACAATTCCAAGATAGAATCATAGTTCATGAGGCTGTTCAAGGCCAGCCGCGCCTATAACTTCAACCAAATTTGAATTTAATTTTTTCCTTGGTCTGGTAACATCATGTTCAGTAGTCTCAGCAGAAGAAAAATCTCTATTTCGTTTACTGATACTTCTAGTAGCAGGAATTATATGCATTGGGATTTCATTAGAAGACAGATGTATGGTGGATGAAGGTATGGTAGATGGGAACATGGGGGAAATTAATGAAGCCGAAGATATAGTGGTACATATGGAAGAACAAGATATGGTTGATGTGGACGGCAATATGGAGGAACAAGATATGGTAGATGGAGATGTGGTAGTGCATATGGAGGATGGAGATGTGTTATATGGAAATGTAGTAGTAAGGATAGATGATAAGGATGATGAAGAACACATATTAGAAGCTGGAGGGGATGTATTTGGGATTAAAGAGGATAACAGAGATGTGAATGTGTGACTAATGAGAGGATTGATATTATTGGATATATGCTTATGTGGCTTTGATTTAGTAGGTAATGGAATATTGGAAGGAACATGTTGATAGGTATTCACAGATGTGGATGTAGATGTAACAATAGGACTTGGTGGATGAGAAATACAGTTAGGAACTGATTCCATTTGTTGAACAGGCAGAACAGGGGACTCAATCATGGTAGATGTTACAATGGATTGATGAACAACATTATTGGGTATTTCCACTAACGGGCTTGCCAAAGCGGGTAGTGAATCAGATGATTCATTTAGATGAGGTGGACTTGGAGATATAACTGAAGAAGTAATGGGAGGAAAAAACGGAATATGAATGGAAGTAGTTACTGAAGTGGTGGTAGTGGCTGGTACTGAGGAAATAACTGTCGCCGGAATTGGGTTTGTCGTGGAAGAGATGTTCAGTTGTGTACTGGCAGGAGGAAGATCAGCATCTTTAATCAAATCATAACCAGTAGATAATGAAGTAATAGGAGGATCAGCAACCAATTGAGCATCAACCGCCTCAGACACAGTCGATCCAGGATTTTTTTTCCTCGACTGAGTTGTATTAGAACTTGAGACTTTTGTAAATCTCATGGCATGTGATACACAGATTGAATGATCAAGTCTTCTATTAAGAAGATGATGTATCTGATCTCTTTGTTCAGCAGTCCAGGCAGCATTTTGTAAAGCTGATAAATCTTTATGTGTTTCACAATTTTTAACACCATGACCCAATTTTCCACAAAATAGGCAGAATTTAGTAAGTCTTTCATACCTGAACTCGACATAACAGTAAGTATTGTTACCCATTGGAACTCGAAGCTTCCTGATGAGTGGTGTTGAAATATTGATTTTGATCCTAGTTCTGGCAAAAAGACTCCAATTTGAACCTTCAGTGATGGAAATAGGCTTCACAGAACCCACTTTGGCCGCCAGTGTTGAAATGAAATCAATGGTAAGGAGGTTCACAGGAAGGCCATGAAATTGGATCCAAAACTCTGTTCTGTCAAACAAGTATTCGCCTGGCAATTTGTTGGGGAGACACCGCTCAAGAATGATGAGATGATTATTAAACTTCCATGGACCATTGTCCAGAACAAATTCAATATCATCAACACATCAAATTTTGCAGAAAAGGATCCTTTGAAATTTTCTGCAACCTTGATATTTCCTTTCCGTTTCCACATCTTGGTTACAGTAGCAATGATAATATGAGGAGGATATTGCTTTTTGGAGAGTACCTTGAAGAAAATGTATTGCTGCCATTCTGCTTGTGGATTGGAAATGGATGAAGAAGAAGAGTGTTCGAAATTTGATGAAGACGTAGATAAGAGGGTGTTGAATTTTTCTAAAACTTCAGAAAAAGAAGAGGAAGAATCAGTATCCATTATAGGAGATAGAGAAGGACGAGAGGAGGAGATTAATTGAAGAAGCTAGGTAGAGAGGAGAAATGATGAGTAGTAGAAAATCCTGAAGAGAAGGAAACTGAAAATCGCCATGAGGAAGACGAAGCGGAGATCTTCTAAGTCATATATCTCAACTCAGGTAATTCATATTTCCATTATCTACCCTCTCCCACTTCTCTAGGAGGAGCTAGCTTTCAACTTAGAAAATCCATTGCACAAACACCCATCTCACACTCTCGAGTACCCACTCCAATGATCACCACCATGTCGTTGGTGCTTTTATTAAGATTTCTTCCACACTCATGGCAAAAGGTACCCGTCTCCTCATTATTGATGAAATCGCAACCAACCACGACAACTGGTTCGTTACTAACAGACCAACTCACTCGTTTCGTCTCTGTCGTCACCTCAATCGATGGCAAACTCGGACAACTTTGCCTTAACATTAACCATTTCAAACACCCAGAGATATCCTCCATTCTACCCCCCTTGTCATCTGTAACTCGACTTCCCTCGATAAGATGACTCCAACTCTCTTGTTTTGATCTTCAACAGTCATCAACTTTTTACCTTCCATTACACGTCAGACTTCAACAGTCATCAACTTTTTACCTACCATTACACGTCAGACGACTTTTCTTCATTTCACATGGATGCCCCATTCCCTGCTTGGTTTCAGTGGAGCTTTTTTGCTTCGTTGAATTGGAGATTTGCTTCAGCCAGTTGTAGTACATTCGTGTATGCATTTTGTTTGTTGTACCCTTATCATTTGAGTCCGTACAATAGGAGATGACAGCGAAACGAAGAGTATATGGCAATGGTTGTCTATGAAGGGAGATCTCTACAAGGGGTTCGTAGGTGCATCAGGTGCACCAGTGCATGGATCAGGCTTTGGTAATGGTTGGTACATGGGATCTAGATGATCATCTTTGAGGAAGATGTGAATTAACTATTAAGTCTTGCGGGAGGATGTGGAATTGAGCCTCGCAATGGTGGGCGTGAGAAAATTTCTTATCGCAATTATACACAAGTCCTTCGCGAGCTTGTATTTCATCCGGTGTAAGGCGACGAACTGGGAAGCGATGTGTGGTGGTGTCAATGAAAGACATAAGTGGTTTTGAAACAGATGAGGCTAAATGTATGAGAGGTTTTGCTAGAAATGGAGGCAGGCGGTAGGGATATGGGAGGGAGTTATTGATCGTCTTCTTGGTGCTTGACGAGTCCCATGGCCTGGAAGAGGGTGGTCGGTTGAAAAGCTTGGACCTTAGACGAATGTTGGTTCGAAAGTTGGAGATGTAGCAACTGAGCATGAATGTGTCTGGGAGAACAATGGTGCAATTGGCGATCTCTTTGAAGGCAACGGTGTATCTGAGGACAAAAGTGCTCTAATTGAGCTTGGATAAGGTGCCTTGGTGATTGATGTATTGCGATGGGCCGAAACGACTCTTTGGTTTGAAATGATTGTTGTCAAGGCAAAAGTTGTTCGAGTTTACCATCGAATTAGGTGACGGGGGAGACGAGAGCGGCGAGTTCGTCTGTGATAGTGGCGAGCTGGTTATTGGTTACGGTTTCGTCAAGAACGAGGAGACGAGTACATTTTGTTATAGGTGTGGAAGAAGGCTCAATGAAAGCACCAATGATAGGGTTGTGATCAGTGGAGTGGGTAGTTAAGAGTGTGAGATAGGTGTTTGGGTAATTAGTTTCCAGAATTTTGAGTCTATGAATTAGTTGAATATATTAATAACATATCGCTATTACATCATATTGCTATTTAATGTAAAGGCATTTATATAGGCATGAAAGAACTAACACACCTATCTACATAGAATCTGGAAACAACTTTGTGCAACGTGGGATTGTCCCGATGAGGAGAGTGATTGTTCTCTTGGCAATTAACATGTAGATCGGGTCACGTGTAATCCATCAAATCTAGTGTCGGACAACGTCTTCTAGTTCTTGTAGCTTTTGCAGACAAAGTGGCGGTTGGTGCGGGGTGGTTGCAAACATGTTATCAGAGTCCATGCCTAAAGTTATGAACACGTACTGCGATGGGTCGAGGAAAATCTCCAATCATCCAATTAGGGCCGGCCCTAGGGCAAGCCCAACAAACCAGTAGGCTTGGGCAACCCCCTATACATAGGGCAACATTTTACCAAGCAACCAGACCCAAACCCCCCCCCTCCCAAAAAAAAAAAAGAAAAAAGAAAAAAAAGAAAGATGTTGTTGTTGGCGCATGTGTGCGGTGCGGCTGGAAGAAAAGAAATGTTCTCTCCTCTTCGTTTCTGATCCTATTCCCATTCCCCCAATTTTTCTTCTTCTTCCTCGAGCCGAACAGTCGCCGAGTCTAATTTGCAGACTGTCGTCCGCCGCTCCGCGTCGAGGTTTCTTCATATCACATCTAGGTATTCCTCTTTCTCTCCTCTCCCTCTAATTTCTCCATCTGGCATGATTTCTGTTAGCGGTGATACTGATAATTTTGTGGAGTTTAGGATTCGCTAAGGTAAAAAGAATCAAGAACTCCTGAATCCCTGATTCGTGGCGGTTTCAGCCGACTTTTGGAACCTTGCTCTGAACAAATTCGAGGGGTTGAAAATAAGATATTAATGATTGTTAAGTTTGTTGCATAATAATTATTATTCATGTCTAAAGAACATTGGTTCCAACTAGTGTTGATCAATGACTACAAGAGAGAATCGATGACTTTGTAACTTCTCATGAGGAGCAACAGGAAGAGGTCCTACATTCAGTTCCTTTTACCGAGCGAGAAAATTTAATGAAACCTCAAAACATGGATTTTGATGCAAACATGAAATTGGATTGATTATATATGTTGGTGTTTTGTTCAAGACCCCATATTAAGCAGACCGAATGGATTGAAAATTTAATGAAACCTATAGAATTTGGATCTTGAATTTAATCGAGTTAGCAAAGTACTTCAACAAGAAGAGATAAATTTGGAGGATTCAATTACAAGAATAAAGGAGTTCATCATATTCTTTCAAAAGTTTAGAGATGATGGGTTTGAAGACTTGATAAAAGAAGCTAAAGAACTTGCTAATGAAGTTGGTATCGATCCGACTTTTCCAACAAAGAGAGTTGTTCGTACAAAGAAGCATTTCGATGAGGATATGGAGGCGGGTGCCGAAGGAAGCCAAACACCGGAGGATAATTTTAGAGTCACCTACTTTATCCACATTATAGATCAGGCTCTTACATCACTCAATGATCGATTTGAACAATTTGGACTTTATTAAGAAATCTTTGGGTTCTTGTTTAATGCAAAGTTGAGAAGTGTTAGTGATGAAAACTTGATGGAGCATTGCACTAAGCTAGAAAGTTTTTTGGAACACAACCAACATTGTGATATAAATGGAAAAGAGTTATTTAGAGACCGTAGGAAATTGAAAGCAATATTGTCCAAAGAAGTAACAAAATCAATTGACATCCTTGACTTCATAAGATCTTATTGGGAAGATGGGGGGTTTTCGGAATGCTTGGGTTGCTTACCGAATTTTGTTGACTATACCGGTCACGATTGCTTCGGCAGAAAGGAGCTTTTCTAAGTTGAAGTTGATAAAAAATTACCTTCGTACCACCATGTCACAAAAAGATTAAATGGTTTAGCTATGATCTCAATTGAAAATAAGCTACTAGAGAAGCTTAAGTATGATCACTTGATTGAAGAATTTGCCTCAAAAAATGCAAGTAGAAGCATTTTTCTTTGAATCGGAATGTACTAATTTATAAAGTATAATGACCCGACTTACTTTTTTTTTGTTATTTATGAAATCAAGATTTTATGATATAGTTCAAGCTAAAAACACAATGTAATATTGATTTTATCAATTTTTTTTTATCTATATGCTTTTATGTTTTATCTCATTTGTTCTATTATTTTCTTTTAATTTGCTTTCTTTCTCATTATATGCTGATCTTATGAACTTCTGGAATGTTATTTTTCCTTGTCTATCATTTTTGTTACATTTAGTTCTTCTAGTCTTTTTAGGTGTTAGTTGAAGCTTACATTAGAAAGATGTAATTAATTGATGCTTACATGTCAAGAAACTCATCATCTGCAATTGACACAATGTGGTTCAAAATAAAGATGATAAATTCAGTTAGCCTTCTAAGGTTCATATAAGGGCCCAAGAGAAATGCTTTGGACATCTTGTGCGTACGGAATTCCAGAACCCTGCTAGATTACATGAGAGTTAAAAAAAAAACCTACAATTTACCATCGAGTGCTTAATTGGATTTTGACAGGCATGGAGCAACCAAAATTAGTTCCGTCTAGGGCAACCCAAACTCCTGGGCCAGCCCTGCATCCAATGCAACGATGATTGCATCCTACGTCTATAACTAGTGGTTCTGGGAGCTCCAATTGAACCATGCAAGGGTTGGCCTTTCATGTGAAATGAGGAGACAATGAGTTGTTCCTCGTTTGGGAAGCGAAAAATTGATTAGCTTTGAATATTGGCCAAGATATCAAGATGTTAATTGGGCCGGCCCGGTCCAATACGGGCCCAGATTTGATCAGGCTTGGGTCGGGCTGGGCTGGGCTGGGCCAGTCCGGCCTTGAGCAGCAGCCCGAGCCGTGCCTGGCTTGAGATTAAAACTCAAAATCCAGCGCGGACCCAGACCCGGATAGCTTCGGTCCGGACTGGGTTCAAATTAAATATGGGCTGGGCCTGCCCCACAAGCCATTTAATTAAAAAAAAGAAAAGAAAAATATTAAGGTTTACTAGTATACAATTTTTATATATATACTTATAACAAAAAGTAATGTAGACATAGTTGTTAGCTAGGAAAAGTTTAGTCTCTTTTGAGATTCAGGGTTCAAATTTTCCTATCCTCGTCACTCAATTTTTTTTGTATATGTACTTATGAGTCGGGTTCTTACCGGAACTTTGACCAGGCCAGGCCTGCGGGCCTGAAGGGGAAAACTTTGGCCCGACCCGTTAGGCCAACCGGCAGGGCCAGGTTGGACATAAGGCAAACCCAGTTCGAACCGAATACAGTAGTAGCTCGGCCCGTTGACCGGGCCTGGGCCAATCGAGCATGTTGATTGGGCCTTGGGTTTGATTGGGCCCAGAGCAAGTGCCGAGGCCTTAGCCGATCCAGCTCGGGTTTGACTAGGTACGGAGCGGGCTTAGGGCCCCGGCCCACATAACACCTCGACCAAGTGAGTTAGTGTCGTTGAAACGAGAAAAGTCAAGTTTCAATAGCGAGGGGTTAGAGTTGAGTGGAGGATGTAGGCTCCTTTGGGTGTTAGAAATGGTGGTTGTTAAGGGAGAGTTGATCAAGTTTACCATTGAATAAGGTGGTGAGGTGTTATGTGATAATCGCTAGCTAGTTGTTGTAGTTGGTTACGGTTTCGTCGAGAACGCAAAGACAAATACCTTCTACTCATAGTTAGCAGTATCAGCCGATACCGATCAGTACGGCCGATACGGATACGGTTTGGCATATTCCGATCCGATACCGACCGATACCTGATACTGATCGATACCGATATTGGGGGTCTCCTTTTCAGTCAATTTGGCAAAGAACATTGAACGAAAAGACCAATCAACAAGGATGTAAAAGCATAGAAAGGTTATAAAAGCATGTAAAAGAAGAAAACTTATATATCGTATGTAAATCAATCGGTAAGGGTGACTACTATTTCATTCAATTTCAAAACTACTAAGAGACGACACTAAAAATATTAAAATTATGCCTAAATGTATAAAATATATTTTCTAAAATGTTAATAATTTATTAATAATTATTTGTTTTCTGATACCAAAAAATCCGATACTCCGATCCGAAACCTTCGATACTGCTCATCCCGATACTCATAGGAACGTTCCGATACCGATTCCGATACTTTGAACCTTGCGTTCTACTGTTCTACCATGGATGTGGGAGAAGAATCAATGAAAGCACCAAGATAAGGTAGTGATGGATTGGAGGATAAGGAGGGTGAGACGGGGGTTTGGGCAATGGATTTCCTAACTTCGAGGCTTGTTCCTCCTAGAAAAGAGTAGAGGGTAGAAGATGGAAACAAGAATTAGGTGAAATATTTAAGTACCTGCTACTATTACATGCTAGGCCTTTATAAATGCATGAAATAACTGAAAACAACTATCTACATGAATCTCGAAACAATTTTGTTCAACTTGGAATTATCTCGATGAAGGGAGTCATTGTTCTCTTGTTAGTTTGAGCGTAGAGTGTTGTAGAACAGGTCACTCTATAATCCTTAATGCGTAGTGATGGACAACATGCTTTTGTTGTTGCAACTTTTGTCGGGGAAGTTGCGAACATGTCGTTGGAGCAAGTGAAGACCATAACCTCCTTCTCCATTCAAAATAGGTTAGCTATGGAGAATAAGAAGCTCTGTAAAAGATCCGATAAAGTTTCTATTGTTTCTATGACCAGCTGTTTACATGTCATCAACCCTCTATATTGAGAATGTTTTTTTCTAAATTTTGAGGAGCATGAGACAGCGAGGCCATAAACCTAGACTGCCAGCAGTTGGCAGGTTGGTAGACTTGCCTACAAGGAAATTAGGGTTAAAGACAATTTTGAATAATTCAAGCAAAAAAACATGGTGATTATCTCAAAATTAGGAAGCAACAATAATTTTAATTCAGCATGGATAGAGACGCTATTGCTGATATAATAACTTCTAAAGAAATGCTGATTGAATTTACATGAGTCAAATTTATCATATCTATGGGATTAGATCCCAAGTTACTGCAAAACAAAAAAGAAGAAGATTATGAAAGTCGGTATTCTCGCACTTGTTGCTACTGCACACTTTATTTTAGTTCCTATTGTTTTTTTTTATTTATCATATACGTAAAAATGGTCAGCCAAAATAATATTTAAATTTTTTTTGAATATATTTTCTACATTTTGGCAGTTATTTTACGAATTCGAATTTGGTGGATATTTTTGATTAGTTCAAATGAAGTAGAACAACAAATTATACGGTCGATACTACAAATCTACAGGCAAATCTGGTTTGTTAACTTGTTTGTAGGCCGTTGGCTGTCACGTACCATGTTCGTTCCTGACGACATTTTCTCTAAAAAAAATTCCATAACAATAAATATTTGTTTTGCAGGATTCCGATGCTTCTCAAAGGCAACGATCTTCTTAGAAAGACGCATTACGATGTTCTTTCAGTGAAGCAAGACGCAAGCTATGCCGAGATTCGGGCCAGCTACAGAGCTGCCGTCCTCGATTCTCATCCGGACAAGCTCCTCAAGGAGTCCGACACGTCTGAGAACGGACATACATTTCTGGATGTACAGAAGGCATGGGAGGTTCTTTCTGACCCGAAAGCGAGATCAAATTATGACAAAGAACTGCAGGCTTCCGTCTCCGAAGTCGAAGCCGTTGCCGATGAAGTCGGATTGGAGGAGATGTCGGCGGAGACTGTTGGCGATGTAGACGAGCTCTTCTATCGATGCAGATGCGGCGATCGTTTCTCCGTCACTTCCGTGGAGCTCGAGGAGATGGGCTTTTCGCTGGGCGCAGAGGGAGGACTAACCAGGATAGAGTCTGCTGCCACAGATGTTGCATCAACCTGTGTTCTGCTTCCTTGTGGTTCTTGTTCGCTTAAGATCAGGCTAGTGATAGATTTGAATTGTTGAGTACTTGGTTTGTACACCAAAACTAATTATTATTGTTGTTATGGTTTCGTGTTCGGAAAGTTTTGAAGAGAGACTGCAGTGCGAAAGCTTGTTCTTGTGGTTCTGTTTCTGCAATTTTGTTTTGGAAGTATGTAAACGTAGTTTGGATTTTTTCGGAACAAATTTTGTTAACTATTCCTATGTTTTGCATTTATTACGGAAACAATCCCTACTGTGAAATTAATTATGTGGACCACCCCTATATTTTATATTTTATATAAAAACTTATAACACTGACCAGTGACCAACCCTATGTTTTACAAATTGTGGAATTATTGTGTTGATATGTGTTTGGTTTCTTTCCTTTCATATCTATCTATGGGTCTTGGCTTCTTCTTTGTTTGGAAGAGAGTTTCCGTCACGAAGAAACCCTAAGCCCAATAAGAACAGCTAAGGGCTATACCTAGTTGGGCCAAACTCCAACACCACCTCCTCAAGCTCGAGTGTGTGTATATATATATATATAAAAAACCATGTTAGCAGCAACGACTCCACCAGTCGATCTAGGGTTCCGAGCGGAGGCTTGGGATCCTGGTGGGTGACATGAAGGACGACGATGAGCAGTCGACCTGGCCGACGGGCCTCGAATGACAAACACTGGGTTGGGAAGGTGGGGTCCTGGCAGTCTGTCACGACCCGATCCTAATGTAGTGGATCTAGTCGGATCATGCCCAGCCTGCACCGTTGTGAGACGGCGGCAGTAAGATGTATCAAGCAGTGAAACGCAACATGCAGAAACATCTAACGGAAATAAGACATTTTATTCAACTGGAAAAAGTCTGGAAATAAAACAAACAACAACAATATTCATTTTATTACAATAGATTCTGAAAAGGAAAGTAAAGGAAAGTGCTAAGCCAACATTCTAGGGTTCAGGGGTTCCTCGTCCAGCCTCTGCGAGACCCAAGTCTGTCCCATAAAAAGTGCAGTAAGGCAGCTCCTCTTCGTCGCAGTCACCTAAAAATGTTGGGTCTCCAGTCAGGAGGGAGCAAGAACATATTTCATCCACATCTAGCAATTCTAAATTAATAATAAATGTAAAGTGCGAGACAGTTAAAGAAATAATATATTTTTTGTATTTAATAGTAAAAAGACCAGCAAGCAAGATGATGTCAATGTCCAGAATGATGCAATGCTAAGCTAGTGTTTGAGTATATAACAGGACCTGTGACCGGCTGGGATAGAGGCAATATGTATACTAACGTTTTGGCCAAAACGAATAGTATACGGTACGGCTCAACCCCCTGTGTGGTAGGAGTTAGCGCGAGACGAGAAATGAGCGAGATTTGGCTTTGGTCACAAACGTTATACTACTCCCCCAAGCAATCCCCAAGTCAATGAGTCAATAAGTCAATAATCAATAACTAACATGTCAAGATAGCTATCCAGCAGTCCATCAACCTATGTGGAGTCTGAGAGGGATCCACGGTGAATCAGTGTAACTATACTACATGTAACTAACTGATGCATACATTTAATTATTAAAATAAAAAGCAGACATGGTGTCACGACCCGTTACCCAAATTGTTGGGCCGGGCCGAGCCATGTCCAGCCTACGCTTAAGATAAACCGCAGTAAGCTGTTCTAGAGATAACAAGATAAGACTAAATGTGCTAACAGTTCTATAAGTGAAGAAGAATCATAAATGCTCCAAACACAAAAGTCATCTCATATATAGAAATAAGTCCAAAGTACAAGTCTGAAATGTAAAACTGGATACATGTCCAGTTACAAAATACGTAGTCTAATACATGACTACACTAAGTATCCCAAGCAGCTAAGCAAACTAGACGAGTCTCCCCGTAGGAACATCCTCATATGGCAAAACCGGGTCCTCGGCAGTGACTCCATAATACGAATCACAGAGCAACTCCTCCTCAGTAAGTATACCTACAACGTTATCCTGTCAGGACGCACTACAAGAAAAATGATTTTTTCCAACGTTTTATTAGCGTTGGCAAAACTGTGCAAAACGTTGGCATAGGCGTTACCGACGTTTGTTCAACGGTTTTTGCAAACGTCGTCGTTGCTCTAGTTGGCAATTTACAACATTTACGCAAAACGTTGGCATAGGGTTTAGACGACGTTTATAAACGCCATTAATTGTTCTATAATGATTACCATATTTCCAACAGTTTCTCACAAAAATGTCGCAAAAGAGAATCCAACATTTTTTGAAACGATGAGTTTTCCCAACCTTTTTCCAAAAACGTCGAATTTTGATTTCCTAACCATTTTAAACAAACGTTAGGTTTTGTATGGCCAAATTTTTTCAAAAACTGTTGGGTTTTTTTTTTTTGGAACCAGGTAAATTGTTTCAGGAATCGCTCCCACTGGGATTCGAACTCCTGACCACTCGGGCCGCATGCATCTCTCCTAACCACTAGGCTAGAGGTCATTTGCTATATGTATAAAGCAGACTTTTTAATTTAGTCAATGGTTCACCTTAATTTCCATAAACAAAATTTGCCATAAATTTATGTAGGATTAGAAAAAACAATTCCTTCACACGTCAAATAAGTGTAAATGCCCAAAAAAAAGTCAAAGAAATGTCGAAAAGGGTTTCCAAATATGTGACTTGCTTCACAAAACGTTGGTATATTGCTCGACGTTTAAAGAAAAACGCAGGTAATTAACAACGTTTGTTTTCAAAATGTTGGTATATTTCTCGACGTTTAAAGACAAACGCAGGTAATTGTCAAATATTGGTATATTCCTCGACGTTTAAAGAAAAACGCAAGTAATTATCAATGTTTGTTTTAAAAATGTTGGTATATTTCTCGGCGTTTAAAGACAAATGAAGGTAATTGTCAACCTTTGTTTAAAAATGTTGGTATATTGCTCAACGTTTAAGGGAAAACGCAGGTAATTATCAATGTTTGTTTACAAACGTTGGTATATTGTGCGACGTTTAAAAACAAATGCCGGTCATGACCAACGTTTTTTTAAATACGTCGTTATATGCTAACTTAGCCAACGTTTACAAAAATGTCGGAGGAATAAACGTTGAAAAAGACCTATTTTCTTGTAGTGACGGGAGCAAGTACTGTTTTCTAGCAAACTAAATATACAAAGCATGAACAGGAATGTAATAAACTGGAATCATGGCATATCATGGTTTAATTGGTTCTTTTTAGGAATGACAACATATAGTTTAAAAGTTTAAAACTGTAGCATGTACGTGAATCGGTCAATAGGTGAATAGGATGTACAGCGGCACATATCAAGTTTTTCTGGCATGCACATACGTGCACGAACGGCATCGGTGTATATCCATACACAAACGCGAGATCAGAACCTACGGCAAGGTTACATATAGAATGTCCTCGAGCGCGGTAAATACATACGGAGAAGGGGGTCATGATCACGTACACTACTAGCAGTTTCCCCTTAACCCGTTATTTTAAACATGTGAGAGATGAAAACAGTAATAACATGTGGAAGATATGAGAACGATATAAAGCATGTGAGAGATATGAGATACTGTCCTAAACATGGTAGAGACTGAAAGTAATACAACATGTAAAGTTCTAACTTGCTACCCCAAGGATCAGCATTTAACATGGTTGGTAAGTCGCAGTTTATTGTTCTAGCAGTATGTAAAGTTCGTAGAAAGTACTTGCCTCTAGCAAAGCAAAGCAAAACAAGCTGCGATAAAAGTGCTATGGATGTCCGGTAACTCGTCACTGTAGAAGTAAATATAATAACTTAGCTTTTATACTAAGCCAAAACACTAGGACACTAATTGGTGAAATACGACTTGTGACTGGGCACCTAGCCAAAATGATGACTTGACATAGGAGACCAATGTGGGGTGACACACTATGTTAACTAACTTTCTAGGGTCTTTACACTAGTGAGGGATGGGGTTCAACACGACTAAAACTCCAAATAACACAAAAAGCTACAAGTCGTAATTAATCAATAAATAAATCAAAAGATCATTGTGTTCTAACTATTTTAGAGATAGACAAAAAGCCTAGTTTTGTTAAAGCAAAGTATCAAAGTGATCCTTGTTAATCATAGAAATTTATTATAATTTTTCTGGAATTTATTAACCAGTACAAATATTTTATAAAAATCAGTTTTCCTAAGTATACAGAAAATGAGTTTTGGTTTCATATGCCAAACTAGGGGTAAAACAGTAAATTAAATACTACAAAAATTATACTAAATTAGCCAACTTATCATAGTATCTAAAAACTATTTTTCCATAATTTTAGCAGTACTTTAAGTATTTTTTGAAAATCAAAAACAGCATTGCACACAATAATTAATTATCTGCGTATTTTGTCCATGTATATAATTTGAACCAAAGTTCAAATACAGGACCCAAGGCCATGAATCAAGTCCAATATGACTTGTACAGGTCTTGAATGTGTGAAAACACATTTGAGCCCAAATACCCATGCTAGGCTTGAACACCAAATGGTTGCAGTAATTTAAATATACTAAAAAATATGATTTGGCAATAGTGCCAAGAAAATATTATTATTTTAATATGGTAAAGTTATGCATAGTAAAAATATACATACATATGGAAAAGGTACATATATCTATGTATAAGGAAAATACTTTATTTATAAAGTACACATATATTTATACAAATATGTATATATATATATATATATATATATATATATATATATATATATATATATATATATATATATATATATATATATATATAAGGAGACATAAAATTATAAAGTGTATAATAATACATATATATGAAAACATATATATATATATATATATATATATATATATATATATATATATATATATATATATATATATATATATATATATGTATACAAATACATATATATAATATTTACTAACTATGAAAATATACACACAAGAAAAATATATACATATATTTTCATAAATACATATATATATTTATAAAATACTAAAGTGAAATATATATATAAAAACAGTTTATATATATAAAGTAATATAAATAACAATACGTATATATATATATATATACAAATATATACACATGAAACTTACTAACTATAAGATATATACATATATATATATAATATTGTCAAATACAGTATATACATATATATATACTAATATATATATATATATATATATATATATATATATATATATATATATATACATATATATAAATATATATAAAACAGAAAAAAGAAAAAGAAAACAGAAAACAGAAAAGAAAAGAAAAAGGAAATAAAAGAAGAGGGGGGGGGGGCTCGAACTCGAGCCAACACAGCGGGGGGGGGGGGGGGGGGGAGGGGGGGGTTTAGGCCGAGCCGGGCTGGCCAGGGGGTCAGCCCGTTAGTTTTGTTAGAGGTTAGGGTTCTGGTTAATTTATTTAGGTTAGGGTAGTTTATACATAAAAAAAATATAAAACTGTCCTGTGTCCAGACAGTTAAGGACACAGGATTTTCTCGTGTCCGTGCTATGCACGACACGTACGAAGGCTAGAACGCGTGTCGAGACGCTGGACGAGAGTCCCCGTGTCCTGGCGAGTCTCTCACGTGAAATCGAGACACAGCCGACACAAAAACAGACTGGTACGTACGTGTCCGACTTCTCCACGAAGTTTCGAAGGCGGAGGCGGCGGCTTGGGGCGTCGGGACGGTGGCGGAGAGGGTGGCGACGTGTTCGCCTCACTGCGGCGAACCTTATGATGGTGGTGAATGGTGGTGGCGTGCGTCGGTTGGGGCGGAGCAGCGTTCGCCGGAGTAGGGTTAGGGTTTGGGGGTTCGTCGGGGAAGAACGGGGCAGCGGTTGGTCGTGGAGGAGATTTAGGTTTAGGGTTTGGGTCTTGGGATGAGGGGGAGCTTTATAGGGGTTTGTGGCGGTGGGGGGCAGCCGGGAAAGGCGGGGGCAGGGCGGTGAGTCGGTCGTGGCAGGGGAGTAGGTAGGCAGAGGAGAGAGAGGGGGAGCTGTCGGTCGGGGGGGGGGAGTGTTTGGTAGATTTGCAATATGGCCCCTAGAGATTAGGAAATTACACTCCATATTTAAAACAATTAATAAATTACAAACTAATATACTAACAATTCTAATAATTACAAAACACTATTAAAACAATTCAGAAAATTACAAAAATGCTTTTAAAACATTTAAATAAATTACAAAATGATATTTTTTGTATTTAAAACTCATTAAAAATTCATTTAAAAATTCTAGAAAATTCCTAAAATCATATTAAATTATTTTAAAACCAATAATGACATTTAATAATTAATTAACACTAGTTTAACAAATTTTTGAAAATCAGGGGTTGACACATGGTGTAGTGCCCTGTCCCGTTCAGTCAATCGGAGGAATCGAAATGCCGACGGCGTTCGGACTTAGCCTTGCAATGGCGACTCGAAGACATCGCTCGGTCGAGGCGACTCTTCGCTCAAGTGGGGTAGTTTCGGTGAACTTGCTTCATCTTTACCTTCACATAATAAATTGCATGTTTTCAAATTGCACAAGTAGGCTTGATAATAAAAGAGATGAATCCACATAGATAAGGGAATAATTCCGTCAGGTCGAATTGAGTTAGAATATAAAAAGGTCCAACGGTCGGCTTAGAGTTGGTGCACGGCGTGCTTTGAAAATGACACTCGATCCTTCGTCCCGTGGCTTGGGAGAAGGAAAGTTGGTATTCGCCACAAAGCTAAGAGTTAGCCTAAGTCATAGACATCGTCCGCATAACGCTTCATAAAGTATGCACGGTCACATCGTCCAAGGCTTGGCATAGCCTTGGCTCGTCCCTCAAGCTAAGCTGCGTTGCATGGCTGCTGGCATAAGTCTAGGTGCCCAAATGATTGGGTTATTCAAAGTCGAATGCGTGCACGGCGTATTTCCCTCGATGCGAGGCTTGACGTAGCCTTTGCTCGTCAAGCAGTTACACGATTGAGTTAGGCTAAGTTATGCTAGGCGATTGAAGTCTTTTCTAGGCACTGTCCTACGTTTCCTGCGGACGTCTAAATTACTTGGGTCCACGACTGTAAGGCCCGTCATATAGAGTATGAGTTAGGCGGTGGTATGTCGCATAGAGTTCGAGTCGGTTTAAGACACGATGTACGGACTTAGTGTTTAAGGCACGAGCCACGGTTGATTCGTTGAGTTTGGACCAAGGGGCTTTCAAATAGGCATTCCTAAGTTGAGTGGAATGATATGATAAAATGGAAAGAATGCTAGCGACCGTGGGTCATCGAGGGTTCTCAAGGATAGAAGTCTTGAACATGATTTTGAAAGAGATAGTAGCACTGAAAGAAGGATGACTGTGTGAGACGTCAGTTTGAGTCGAGTCTTGCATGGTCATTGGACAACTTGTCGACAAGGAGGAGTTTCCACGAGCGGCAACCCTGGGCTTCATGGGACCGCGTCGTCCTGGGGGGAAACACAGTATAGTCGTAGCTGGACGAACCGCTCGGGTTATTCGGAAACTTTCAACGTGGCTAGCTACTTGCGTTGAAAGGGTCGCCGAATAGCAAGGCTATAGTCCATGATAGCTTGTGATGTTAGTGACCAATTCATATAGATGGGTCGGCACGGACGGTAATTCGTATGTGTGCCTTTGGATTGAGTCTAGTTGAATGTGTGTGCGGTTAGAACATAAGGTTTGGGCCTAAGAATGGCTGTAACATAGGCGACGTACTTTGGCACGAGATGTGGCGTCGAGTCTCTAGTGTTGACATGTGAGTTGCATAAGTTGGGTTTGATTCATTCGAGTTTAAGTCATGAATCGCTGCAAGGCAAGTTGGTTAAGTTACACTAAGTTCACAAGGCTCGAATTGGGTCAGTTGGTGATCAAAGCAGCAAGGACCGCTAGGCGGCAAGGGCGGCGAGGCGGCGATATGGTTAAGTCTCACTGAGTTACGAGGCACGGCCTCAACAAGAGTTTATAGCACGGTCACACAGAAATGGAGTCTATCTTGTAGTTGTGTCTCTGATTATGGGCCGTAAGGCAAACACGACTTGATAGGTTAACGTTGTTGGCACGAGAAGGGGTCTAGAGGCATGGTATGAGTTGACGTTGTTGTTGCAAGCACGGGATGGTCTAGAGACACAAAATAGGCCAAGGCGTCGGTCCTAAAATGATCCTAAGACAAGACTAGAAAGATAATTGATAAGAAGGGGCAATGTTGCACAAAGTAAATTAAACGTGTCGATTTTGTATGGGTGGGCGAGGAGCTCATTCCACCAGTACAGTTGAGTACTGACACCCACATAGTTTTCATGTGCAGGCACAGGTAGAAGCTCGAAGCGCGGAGCTCGCTTGAATGCGTCGAGGCATTGAGTTCCTTGGCGATTCGAAGCGTGCGGCCGCATGGATTCAAGACTTATACGGGACAGAATGTATGGACATCGCCTTCCGAAGCATCCGCTGGCTCAAGACTTGTATTGAGAGATGAGAGAGAGCTGAGTGACTTGTAATTTGAGAAGAGTGAGCTTGAGTGACTTGTAATCTTGGCCTTGCGTCCCATTGTAATCTTTGTTTCAATATCAATAAAGAGCTTCCTTTGAATAACTTGTGTTTGTTCTAAATTTCTGCTGCATGTTCAATGTCTCTGCTTGGGACTTCTGTGCGACGACCCCGTCGCAGCCGCTGAAATCGGCCGTTATGGAACCCGCCTTGCACGAGCGCAATCTAGGCTCGTGCGGCATCACGCCTTAGCGAGGACGATCGCTCCTACGGGAGCGAGGCGTGACATAATGGTATCAGAGCACAGCTTTCCGTCCTTGGACTATCGATTGAATTCTTTAACTCCGTTGTTTTCGCAAACTCTGAAGTGTTGCTTCCGCAAACTTGATATCGTTGGTGCACTCTCTCTCAAATGTCCCTCGGGATGTCCATACAATAAGTCTAAATAATTTACAAAACGTAGGAGAGCAGTTTTTGACAAAACAAAAAGATGGTTTGCGTAAGCACGGTTGGCTAAGTCGGACTGGGCATATACACCAAAGTTGCGTCGACCTTAGAAAAGTCGAGTGCGAGAATTGAATAGTGTCGAGCAAGAATGAGTTGAACTCGATTGAGTAAAAGTGAGATGACTATCGATAGGGGTGCTATCGAGCGACGATAACGTCGGTGCGATATAGATGAGTCGTGCTTGGAATTCGAGGAATGGTTCGAACGAAAAATTTGAAGAAATCGATTTTGATTCGAATGATAAGTTGAGGATTTGTTGAATGACTTCATCTCTGAGTGGTGTATGCGATAGCTTTAGGGATGTCGATCGATTGATTGAGGATGTGGGGTGTCGATGGGTCTATCAGCAAGCGTCGCGTGTATGCAAAGCCGTAGATTGAGTATCGTTGAATAAATTTTAGTCTTGAAGTTTGACGAGTTGATTCAAACGACGTAGAAATTGACGCACACGGAACATGCACGGGATTGAGGATTGTACGAGTATGAAACGCGAAAATGATTGAGTAGGTAAAATCAAATCGAGAAAAAGTTAAGGTGTAGCGAACGGATGACTTGATCGAGGAAATCGATAAGAATCGTATACGAAAAGTTAGCACGACGAGAAGACAGCGTGCATGAAAAGTTTGATTCGAATGTTTGAAAATGACTCTGAAGATCGGAATGGATGTCGTTCGATGATTGAGTTAGCAAGGAATAATGCGAATTGAAGAAATACATTGGTCGATGCCTTAAGATAAACGGATGAACGATACGTGAATTGGGTCTGAAGAAATTGATATTGTGAATGAATCGAGGGGTAATGATCGAACTTGAATTTGAATGTCGAGGAGATTATCCAGTCGGACGATAGCATCATTCGTACGACTCAAAATTTGTTGCAAAGGAAGATCGTCAGGTTACATATATCATCGATGGTATTGAGGCGTATCAAAGATCGATATACGATAACTCAGGGTCACTCTAATTCGAGGAACGTCGATCGTACAAGTGTTATTGGTCGGTTGGATGCTATACTTAGGATTTTGATTGAGATGAATATTGGATGAAAATGATTGTGTCTTGATGGTTACATGGATAACCACAGCGTCGACATTCTTGTCTTGTGCGAGCGCAACTCCAGCCTCGCACATGCGTCGCGTCAGATTTGGGATGATTATTCCGTGTGAGCGCAGACATGGTGATTCATGTCGCAGGAATGATCGAACTCGGAAAATCAGGACGCATCAACTTTGATTGCCTCGACTTGTTGGTTTGATGCAAAGGAAAATTCAAGGATATTTAGACTTGCGATTGATGATTGAGTAAACTAGAGGATTGAATAGATCCAATCTATGTATCGAAAATGAATTAGTCTAGACTCAAACAAGAGTTATGCCCCGATGAGAATAATTATTCTGCGGGAGCGTTGCATGGTGATTCATGAACCACTGTGGATAATCGGACTCGCGTGAGATTGGAGCGCAACATATTGTTAAGCTAGACGACCCTATGATCGAATACGTGAATTGTGATGAATGACTTAGGGAATATGAAATATAAATTATGGTTTAGCGATAAATTGTGTCGTAGCGTGCTTGATTTAGAAGGATTGATAGGCGGATTATGTCGAACGTGTTCAAAGAGATAAACTATACGAAATGGCTTGATGAACGAGCGATATGTTCATGTCAAGGATTGGTTGAACGCGAGTTGTCGTAGGATGGCTTTGCTGAATGACTCGGACCCCGTACGACGAATGTCGGGATGTGTGTAGGAAATCTATGCTCGAAGTTTAGAAATCGGAGTGATGCGAGCTTGGATAGAAAACCCTGTACTATCAACTTGGTTTGACCTTATGATGGGGACAGTGTTGATATCGTTATTTGGGAACTATGATTCCAATATTGAAAATTGACTTTAGCCTGGAGAGATGGCCTAGCGGCTAGGCGAGATGTCCACGTTGCGAGAGTTAGCATCGGTACGATTGACTTTCGAGATTGAGTGGATGAATCGATAGGTGGGATTGGATTCACTATCACAAGGCTTGGTTAAAATACATGTATTTTAGGGACGCCTGGAATGTGCACGATCCAAACTAAGTGATATGTTGAATTCAAGTGAGACTTGAGGAATGGAAAGTGTCGAAGATTTTGAGATCGTGAGTTTTGAGGAAAAGATTGAGGGTAGCACGAGCGTGGCTCGAATTTGAGAAATGCATAGAAGAAACGTGCGCGAGAGTCATTGAACATTCGAGTGATAAGTCGATGAGTAAGTACTCAGTTAGTTTCGAGGACGAAACTTTTTCTGAGTGGTGTATGATGTAGTGTCCCATCCCGCTCAGTCAATCGGAGTAATCGAAACGCCGACGACGTTCGGACTTAGCCTTGCAACGGCGACTCGAAGACATCGTTCGGTCGAGGCGACTCCTCGCTCAGGTGGGGTAGTTTCGGTGAACTTGCCTCATCTTAGCCTTCACATAATAAATCACATGTTTTCAATTTGCACATGTAGGCTTGATAATAAAAGAGACGAATCGACATAGATAAGAGAATAATTCCGTCAGGTCGAATTGAGTTAGAATATGGAAAGGTCCAACGGTCGGCTTAGAGTTGGTGCACGGCGTACTTTGAAAATGACACTCGATCCTTCGTCCCGTGGCTTGGGAGAAGAAAATTTGGTATTCGCCACAAAGCTAAGAGTTAGCCTAAGTCATAGACGTCGTCCGCATAAACGCTTCATAAAGCATGTACGGTCACATCGTCCAAGACTTGGCATAGCCTTGGCTCGTCCCTCAAGATAAGTTACGTTGCACGGCTGCTGGCATAAGTCTAGGTGCCCAAATGACTGGGTTATTCAAAGTCGAATGCGTGCACGGCGTATTTTCCCCGATGCGAGGCTTGACGTAGCCTTTGCTCGTCAAGCAGTTGCACGATTGAGTTAGGCTAAGTTATGTTAGGCGATTGAAGTCTTTTCTAGGCACTGTCCCACATTTCCTACGGACGTCTAAATTACTTGGGTCCACGACCGTAAGGCCCGTCATATAGAGTATGACTTGGGCGGTGGTGTGTCGCATAGAGTTCGAGTCGGTTTAAGGCACGATACACGGATTTAGTGTTTAAGGCACGAGCCACGGTTGATTCGTTGAGTTTGGACCAGGGGGCTTTCAAATAGGCATTCCTAAGTTGAGTGGAATGATAGGGTAACATGGAAAGAATGCTCGCGACCATGGGTCGTTGAGGGGTCTCAAGGATAAAAGTCTTGAACTTGGTTTTAAAAGAGATAGAACACTGAAAGAAGGATGACTGTGTGAGACGTCAGTATGACACTACTAAAATATGCTCAATTAGTGACATATATTTAGCGACGTTCGATTAATGTCGCTAAATTGTGTACATTAGCGATGTTTTGTCTAAACGTCGCTAATAGTCACTACTGGCGACGACCTAAGAGACGTAACAACGACGTATATTAATCACATGATCTAGTCGTCGCAAAACGTCGCTCGGACGTCGCTAATAGCGACTAACTTGGCGACGGTAGTGATAGCGTTGCTAAATTCTAATTATATCCCCCCACCGATTCATTTTCCTCCATTTTACTCTCTCACTCTCTCTCATCCCCCCTTCGGCGCTCTCACTCTTTCCGGCGACTCTCACTCTCTCCGGCGACTCTCCTCCCTCTCCGGTACGTGACTCTCCCCTCCCTCTCTCTCTCTTCGGCTGTTTTGGTTGTTGGTGGTTTGGGGGGTACGGGTGGCTCCGGAGGAGGTGCAGGGGGGGATGCGGGTGGTTGGGGGGTGAGTGTGGGGTGGCTGGGGGGGTAGGGCAGGGGGGACGAGGGCGGCTGGGGGAGGGGAGTTAGGGTTAGGGTTCGGGTTAGGGTTCATTTCCTTCCATTTTACTCTCTCACTCTCTCTCCTCCCTCCCTCCGGCGCTCTCACTCTCTCCGGCGACTCTCCTCCCTCTCCGGTACGTGGTACTCTTCCCCTCCCTCTCTCTCCGGCTATTTTGGTTGTTGGTGGTTGGGGGGTGCGCGTGGCTCGGAGGGAGGGACAGGGGGGATGCGGGTGGTTCGGAGGTGAGTGGGGGGTGGGACAGGGGGGACGAGGGCGGCTGGGGGAGGGGAGCTAGGGGTAGGGTTTGGGTTAGCGGTGGGTATGTGTGGGCGGCTGGGGGAGGGGAGGGTTAGGGTTCGGGTTAGGGGTGGTGTGCGGGGGGGGGGGGGGGGAGGGGGGCTTGGTCAGGGGCACCGATAGTGCCAAAAAATCTGATAATTTAGTAATAATCATTTGTTTTCCGACACCGAAAAATGTGATACTCCGATTCGAACGCACCGATAGTGCCGATATTTGTAACAAGTAGTTTTGTTGGTTGGTTAATTGGTAACATGGTGATCGGGACATATAGTCCCTGCAGCCATTCGACTGGCGAGGCAGAAACTATGGTACGACATGGTAATCAGGACATAGTTCCTGCAGCCATTCGACTAGCGAGGCAGAAACTATGTAGCCGTAGATAAAGTTGACTGTCCTCCGACCCTCATCCCTCGACAATGATGATATGACAACATATCACTATATCTTATATAGTAGTAGATGATGTCTTAGTATTACATTATGTGAGTTCATCTTGATTCTGTTACATTCTTCAGATACTAGATACGATAAGAACATATACTACACCATATGTACAGAACATAGATGATTCACACTAATGTATGCCAGAATGAATTTTCGGTTGTGTTCTGAGCCATCCGTTCTCACACTTGGCAAAAAATCGAATTTTCTGTACATTATCTGCTTTAAAAAATGTACTCAAATTACATGATGGTTCCTTTAGTTAGCTTGCTTATGTTACAGTTATATTATTTGTGAATATCGATCTTACCAGATGGCACCCATGACCCGAGGAGCGGTACGTCGTTTGAGGGAAACAGTGAATGTTGAGGTGGCTCCTCCTACTGTTAAGGAGGAAGTGGCACCGGTAGCTAGTGAGATCGGGAGTTCTATTCATGCAGCACTTGCAATGGACTACATCTCTCCTGCCGCCGTCGATCCCACTTATTCGAGGTGGTTGCGTGATCGTATCACTGAGCGTTTGCGTGAGCTGCGTGGTTCTCATTAGCTATTAGTACTTATTTGTATTGGACTATTTGTATTAGGTTGTTTTTTTATTAGACTATTTGTATTGGACTATATATATGAATTAGTACTGTGTCAATCTCTGGATTGTATTGGACTACGACATGGTGATCAGGACATAGTCCCTGCAGCCATTCGACTGGCGAGGCAAAAACTATGTAGCCGTAGATGAAGTTGACTGTCCTCCGACCCTCATCCCTCGGCAATGATGATACGACAACCTATCACTATATCTTATATAGTAGTAGATGATATTATAGTATTACATTATGTGAGTTCATCTTGATTCTGTTACATTCTTCAGATACTAGATACTAGATTCGATAAGAACGTATTGTAACGCTCCAGAACCAGAATACTGGAGAGCGGGGGCATACATAGCCAGCTACGTATAATGAAATGGAATCCACCCCACTATACGGTTACGGCTGTCTAGATACATGAGGGTTTAACTACAATCCATCAGTCTCCTATGGTCAATAACAAGCCTAATTGTCTCAATCTCAAACAAGCAAGTAAAGTTACAAGATGTAAGATCACCACATATACAATAATAAGATGTCCCAAACATTACATATCCAGTTGATCATGAAGCTAGTCGTTACAAAATGTGAGGACTAGCAAGAGTTTAGTCATACATGATCAACCCTAGGATCTGTCAATCATGTTACAGCCCGTAGGCAGACAATAATAAGGTATGCAATACGAGCTAACAGGTGCTCGCCGGCTAAACGCCTCAAAATAAAATTTTTACAATAGAGTGGGAGAGCAAAAATAAACCCACTCGTTGCCCTGGTCACTTCTGATGGTCACCATCGGGCTGAAAAGTCGGTAGATCCTCTGAGGTAGCTCCGAATTCTGGCCACACAAAACCAACTGGGTCAGATTCCAGAAAGAGCAAGTGCCACAAAGGAGGCTTCACTTAAGAACTAAAACCAACACATTTATATATTAAAGCAGTTAAAAGAAACTTGAAGTAAAAGAATAATAATAGTCATAATGGAGTACGAGGGAACCATTCAAGTAGCCAGGTCACAACCCTTAAACCAAATAAGGACCGGGGTTGTAACCCTTCACATGAATAGAACTCCGTCTCCAATCCTGTTGGTGAGGTAAAGCATTTCAAGCGTGATGTGGGGTGCAATAATACAATAAACGAAGAGAGGACTTAGAACTGCTCCGGGAGCCAGGTTACAACCCTTAAACCAAACAAGGACCGGGGTTGTAACACTTCGCCTGAACAGAACTTAGCCTCTGATCTTTATTGTTAAAAGTGACAATCATGCGAACAAGCCTGCAATAACCGAGCACTGAACCACATCATACAATCGTTCCCGGCCAATCAGAGACTACGACTTTCTATATTAGCTAACTAGGGTTATCACAACATGCAGTGAGATGTTCCTCCAGCCACAAGTCCTGCAGCTAATCCAGGTTATTCAGGCGACTTGGGTTCATTAAGCAGTACATTGTTCTTTCCATATATCAGTGAGTTGGGACTTGTGCCCTACTCGTTGGCAGGCTGCAAGTCCCACAATGGTGGCCGGGATAACGGGATCGCCTGTAGCTGGGAAAATCTCTCATGACTACTGAATTATTCTAGTTATTAGCCTTAGCCATTTACAGTAGGTACCCCTGACCGTGGTACTCAGGGATCCCTGTCCTAGACATGATACAAATATTATTGGTTCAATTGTACAAACACAATCACCCACGGTGTCCAGGCCCTTCAATCTTGTCATGTCATGTTCACTGTCAGGAGTACGCCGCGTCGGGCCACTATCATGTCATGTCAAAAGTGCACCACAACGGGTCACCATCGTGTTCAGGGAACAATTAATTTAACACAAGTACACATATATTAAATATTAAAAGGGGCAAGGGCTGTGGGGGACTCATGCGGCTCGGGGAAATTTTTATGCGGCTGGTGCCAAGGAAACGGGCTTAAAGCATTAAATACAATTATTAAAGCCTTAATTGCATAAAGCATTAAGTAATAAATGTAAGGTCCTAAATGCATAAGGCATTTAAATAATAAGGTAAGGTATTAAATGCAAATAAGCATTAAATAATAAAGTAAGGTCTTAAATGCAAATAAGCATTAAATAATAAAGTAAGGTCTTAAATGCAAATAAGCATTTAAATAATAAAGTAGGGTCTTAAATGCAAATAAGCATTAAACTATCAGAAGCCTATACGGCTTGCTTCCAAGCATATAATGCATATAAGTACAAAATGCATATAAGGACAAAATGCTTTAACCAAGCATATAATGCATATACTGTAATAATGGCATGGATTCAAGCCTATGCGGCTTGCTTGGGAAAATGCATTATTATATGCATTAGCCTATGCGGCTTGCTTGGGGAAAATGTATTATCATATGCATTTGATTGCATTGGTTTGTAGAGAATGCATGCGGCTGAGCTTGGAAAGAGGCATTAAAGAAATTGCATTAAAGCAAAGCTATGCGGATGTGCTAATGATATAATGCATTATTACAATGCATTGAATAAGCATGCGGCTCACTTTGCTCCTCCATGCGGCTGAACGCTTTAGTGTATGTTTTTTAAAAATGCATTAAAATATTGTATGCATTAAATGCACGTTAGAATATTGCGTGCAAAATATTGCATGCATCTGCGGCTTACTTGGGTGCTGATGCATGCAAGGCTATGGGTGTAAGCATTAAATGCTAAGCCATGATAATGGGGCCAAGCATTAATGCTAAGCTTAGCTCCCACGTGCATGCATTTAATGCCCAGGTGGCCAAGTATGCTCCCATGCGGTTACAATTAACACTTGCAAGCAACTGCAAGTGTATTTTATATAAGCCATGCGGCTGAGTGCTAAAATGCCCATGTGGCTCAACAAAATTTCCATAGGTCAAATTTGGACCAAACGAAATTTCCTGCAATCATGGGATCCTCAACTAGCAAATATGCAAGTTTGATAGATCCAAAATTCTGGAAACCGAAAATACCACAAAGCTAGATCTATAAAAATTTAACCATAAAAATGAAAAATGCCAAGTACTAAAGTGGGTTAGAAACACATGAGAAAAATAATAGAACAATAAAAATGGAATTTCTCCATGAAGCAAGGTGCACTTGCCTAAGCTCTCTCTCTCTCTCTGGTGGTTGAAGAAGTAATGGTGGAGAAGAAGTAATGAAGAGAGAGAAAGGTTAGTGGGATATTTAATGAAGAGGATGGTGGTAGGTGGGATATTTAATGAATGTGGTAGGTGGGAGTGGTTTGGTCCACATAAAACCGAACCATACAAAACCAGGCCGAACCAAGTCAAGTCGAACCGAACCAAAATGAGGCATGCAATACGGGTCTAAATACGTACACGTATACCAAGATACGTAATACGAACAATGGTCATTATAACTCTACCCACCTTAAAAGAATTCCGTCCTCAGAATTTAATCAAGTGGCTAGAGATGCAAGGACAAGCTATACTACTCACAGGCAAGCTATACTAGTTAAGCAACCAAGCAATTATTCGTACAAGCAAGGAATCGAAGACATGAGGCATAGGAAAGATATTATACCTCACGAGTCAAACAGGTCGGGATATCGCGATCGGATATCATCCTCACGCTCCCAAGTTGACTCTCCCAAAGAGTGATGATCCCAAGCAACTCGGACTAACTTGATAGTCTTGTTCTTGAGTATCTTCTCTCTTTGGTCCAATATGGATACGAGCCTCTCCTCATACGAAAGGTTGGTACCAACAACCAATTCCGAATGATCCAGGATGTGGCTCAGGTCCGGGATATACCGTCGTAGTTGGGATACATGGAACACGTCATGTACCTCACTCAGAGACGGCGGAAGAGCAAGACGATAGGATACGTCTCCTACTCGCTCCAGAATATCGAACGGCCCTATATACCTAGGACTAAGCTTTTCCCGTATGCCAAAACGAATGATGCCGCGGTTAGGCGAAATCCTCATGAATACATGGTCGCCGACAGAAAACTCAAGAGGGCGTCGATGAGAATCGGCCCAATGACGCTGGCGATCTTGTGCAATACGAAGATGATCTCTAACTCTCCTGACCACTTCAACTGTCTGAGCGATCATCTCTGGACCAAGCATCTGCCTTTCTCCACATCGTCCCATGCTAGTGGGGATCTGCACTTTCTACCATACAGTGCCTCGAACGGAGCCATCTGGATACTGGCTTGGAAACTGTTGTTGTACGAGAACTCTACCAGGTGCAGGTGATCTTCCCATGAACCACCGAAGTCGAGTGTACAAGATCTCAATATATCCTCAAGAGTCTGGATTCTACGTTCCGATTGACCATCTGTCTGCGGGTGATAAGCTGAGCTGAACTGGAGGCGAGTTCCCAAACTCTCTTGCAAGCTATGCCAAAAGTGTGACATGAATCTCGAATCCCGGTCCGAGGTGATACTGACTGGTACTCCGTAGAATCTGACAATCTGCCGAAGATACATCTCTGCTAGCTGAGCTGTCGATTGACCCACTCTGAACGGAAGAAAGTGAGCCACCTTCGTGAGTCTGTCAACTATAACCCAAATAGCATCTCTACCTGCTGGGGATCTAGGTAATCCAGTCACGAAATCCATGGTTATATGCTCCCACTTCCATTCGGGAATCGGCAAGGGCTGAAGAAGTCCAGCTGGCCTCTGGTGTTCAGCCTTGACTTGTTGGCAGACCAAACACCGAGAGACAAACCGAGCTATCTCCCTCTTCATGCCATTCTACCAAAAGTGCTGACGGATATTTCGGTACATCTTCGTGCCACCGGAATGAATCGAATACTGAGAACTGTGAGCTTCCGCCATCACTTCCTGTCTGATATCTCCACTGGGTACACAAAGACGCTTACCATGTTGAAGTGTACCATCTTCATGAATGCATAATTCTGGTCGTCGTCCTGCTTCACATTCTGCTCTAAGCCGCTGAAGCTTAGAATCGGAGGACTGAGCTATCTTGATCCTCTCAACTATACTAGACTGTACTTGCATGTTGGCCATCAATGCCACATTAGTAGGAAGGACAACTTCTATACCCATCTTCTGAAGATCTGCCAAAAACTCTGGTTGCGCTGTCAGAAAATAAACTCCGGCCATCCTGCTCAATGCATCTGCAACAACGTTGGCCTTTCCGGGGTGATACTGCAGGTTGACATCATAATCCACAAGTAGCTCTAACCATCTTCTCTGACGCATGTTAAGGTCCTTCTGGGTGAACACATATTTCAGGCTCTTGTGATCGGTGAAAATCTTTACCCTATCTCCATACAAATAGTGTCTCCACAACTTAAGCGCAAATACTACTGCTGCCAGCTCTAAGTCGTGGGTTGGATAATTCTTCTCATGATCACAAAGTTGACGTAACGCATAAGCTATTACCTTCCCATGCTGCATCAAAACACATCCTAAACCCTTGCCTGAAGCGTCACAGTACACTGAAAATCCTCCAATCCCATCTGGAAGTATGAGAACGGGTGCCGTCATCAAACCTCGCTTCAGCTTCTCAAAAGATTCCTGATATTCTGCTGTCCAAGCAAACTGCACATCTTTGCGGGTCAACTGGGTCAATGGCGCTGAAATTCGAGCAAAGTTCGAAACAAATCTCCGGTAATAGCCGGCTAATCCAAGAAAACTGCGAACTTCTGCAACTGTGCGGGGCACTGGCCAGATTTCAATAGCCACTATCTTCTGGGGATCCACTTCCACTCCACCCTTGGTAATGATATGACCCAAGTATGAAATGCGATCGAGCCAGAACTCGCATTTACTAAACTTGGCATACAACTGGTGCTCTCGAAGAATCTGGAGGACAGCTCTGAGATGCTGCTCATGCTCCGCTTCACTCTTGCTGTAAACCAAGATATCATCTATGAACATGATCACGAACTGATCCAAATAAGGCATGAAGATACGATTCATGAGGTCCACGAACACAGCCGGCGCATTGGTCGCTCCAAAGGGCATAACAAGGAACTCCCAATGCCCATATCTAGATCCGAAGGCTGTCTTCGGGATGTCCTGCTCTCTGACTCTGATCTGGTGGTACCCTGACCGCAAATCAATCTTCGAGAATACTGCCGCTCCTCTGAGTTGATCAAACAGGTCATCTATCCTGGGGAGAGGATATCTGTTCTTGATTGTCACTGAGTTCAAGGTACGATAGTCAACACATAGTCTAGACGTACCATCCTTCTTTGTCACAAGAAGCATCGGGGCTCCCCAAGGCGATCCACTAGCACGAATGAATCCCTTGGTCCTGAGTTCTTCAATCATCTTGTACAGTATCTCCAACTGTGACGACGCCATCCTGTAGACTCTCTCTGACACTGGTGTTGTCCCGGGAATCAAGTCGATAGTAAACTCGATCTCCCGCTCTGGCGGCATTCCTGGAAGCTCTTCCGGGAAAACGTCTGGAAATTCTATGACTATCCGGGGTAACTGCACTGCTGCTACGGCCATCCGCAATAATGGAGGAGAAGGTTCCACTTCGCCTCGAGAGAAGGAAAACTCCGGCTCGCTTGGAATGCTAAAAACAACTCTGCCAATATGGCAGTCTATCCTAGCATACTGGTCCCTCAACCAATCCATCCCTAAGACCACATCATAATCGGCCATCGGGAATTCTATCAGCCTAGCGGAAAACTCTCTACAGCTAACCACGATTCGACACGAGAAAAATACTCCATCTACTCCCACAAGATCATTACCAGTAAGTATATTGAGCCTTACTGATAGTGACTCGGGCTCCAGTCCTATTCGTGTCGTGAATCGTGCAGACATGAATGAATGCGATGCACCAGAATCAAATAACACTGAAGCAGGAAATGTGTTGACGAGAATAGTACCTGCCACTACCTCACCTGGTGCCACTCCTTCTTCTCCCATGGTCAAAGCCAACACTTGACCAAGTCCTCTGGGTGCCGACCCTCTCTGCTGGAACCCTCGCTGCCTATTCTGGGCCTGCGCCTGGGCAAACTGTTGGGGCCTTTGCTGATGAAAAGCCTGGGTCTGCGTCGGCAATGGCCTCGGGGATGAAAACTGCTGCTGCTGGACTGGTACTGGGGCTGGTCCCCTCACTGATGAACTGGTCCTGGCTGGTGATGAGTCAGTCCTGAACGGACAGGACCCTACCTTGTGGTCTGGCGCTCCACAAAGCAAACACAATCCTTGAGCCTTGCGACACTCTGAAACAACATGTCCCGGCTTCCCACAATAAGAGCAGCCCATGGGGAAAGACTGCTTCTGCTTCTGCTGCTGAGGATACGTCGGGGTTGAATGCTGAACCGACGTAACTGAAGCTGCCCTTCTCGGAGCTCCAATGGTTAAAGCTCTAGCTGCCGGGGCTGGGGCTGACGACTGATTCATCTGGCCGTGAGATCGCTTTCGACCTCCGGTCCTGTCCATAATCCTCTGGGAGGTATACTCATGCCTCCTAGCTGCCTTCAATACCGCATCAAAAGTCTGATGCTCGAACTGTTCCACTGCCAGCAAAATCTCCAGGTGGAGTCCCTGTTGAAATCGCTCGGCTCTATCGAACTCGGTCGCCACCAAGGTGGGAGCAAACCGACTAAGCCTAAAAAACTCGGCCGCATACCCATCGACCGTCCTGCCCATCTGCTTCAAATTGGTGAACTTGGTCTGCAGATCGTACCGAGCCACCGCATCGAAGTACTTGGTCCGGAACCTCTCACGGAATACTGTCCAAGCAATAGGCACCGCTAGTCCAACGGCCTGAGCCGCCCACCAACTGCGGGCTAGATCCAATAACTGCAAGCGCACTACGGCCACCTTCTCATCTTCTGGGGTTTTTGCTGCCTCTAATATCACCTCTGTGTCCTGAAGCCACGCATCAGCAGCGATAGCGTCTTCGCTGCCATCGAAGAATGGAGGGTTCAGGCGCTTTAAACTGTTCGCTGTACTGCTTCCATGATGTCCACCTCTACCCAGAGCATCTGCCACTGCCTGATACAAGGCATCACCTCGACGATCCTGCGATGCAAGCAACTCCCTGATAAGTCCAACCAAGGCTCCATCATCCTGCCTCGCGGGCTGGGCTGACTGCACCGGGGGTTCTGGATCTCCAGAAGGCATGGCCCGGGAGGCTGCTCCTGAGTGCTGGGCCTGGTCTTCTTGTTGCTGCTGGCCCACAGGAAGCGCTTCGCCTTGCTGATCAGCAGGTCCAGGAACAATGTCGCTGAAGAAGACGACATAGGTAACAATAAGGAAAGACCAAGACAGATCAACGATACAAGCATGTGTTCAGGTCGAGAATCTCAGGGATTAGAAAAGTCAGGCAGAGATCAAGGGCGAGTGCTGATTGAGACATCTATTCGGTAACCCTCACATATCTTGATTTACAAGACCTGCATGGGCCACCACTTAAACCATGTAATGCCTCAGAACCAGAATACTGGAGAGCGGGGGCATACATAGCCAGCTACGTATAATAAAATGGAATCTACCCCACTATACGGTCACGGCTGTCTAGATACATGAGGGTTTAACTACAATCCATCAGTCTCCTATGGTCAATAACAAGCCTAATTGTCTCAATCTCAAACAAGCAAGTAAATTTACAAGATGTAAGATCACCACATATACAATAATAAGGCGTCCCAAACATTACATATCCAGTTGATCATGAAGCTAGTCGTTACAAAATGTGAGGACTAGCAAGAGTTTAGTCATACATGATCAACCATAGGATCTGTCAATCATGTTACAGCCCGTAGGCAGACAATAATAAGGTATGCAATATGAGCTAACAGGTGCTCGCCGGCTAAACGCCTCAAAATAAATTTTTTACAATAGAGTGGGAGAGCAAAAATAAACCCACTCGTTGCCCTGGTCACGTCTGATGGTCACCATCGGGCTGGAAAGTCGGTAGATCCTCTGAGGTAGCTCCGAATTCTGGCCACACAAAACCAGCTGGGTCAGATCCCAGAAAGAGCAAGTGCCACAAAGGAGGCTTCACTTAAGAACTAAAACCAACACATTTATATATTAAAGCAGTTAAAAAAAACTTGAAGTAAAAGAATAATAATAGTCATAATGGAGTACGAGGGAACCATTCAAGTAGCCAGGTCACAACCCTTAAACCAAACAAGGACCGGGGTTGTAACCCTTCACATGAATAGAACTCCGTCTCCAATCCTGTTGGTGAGGTAAAGCATTTCAAGCATGACGTGGGGTGCAATAATACAATAAACGAAGAGAGGACTTAGAACTGCTCCGGGAGCCAGGTTACAACCCTTAAACCAAACAAGGACCGGGGTTGTAACCCTTCGCCTGAACAGAACTTAGCCTCTGATCTTTATTGTTAAAAGTGGCAATCATGCGAACAAGCCTGCAATAACCGAGCACTGAACCACATCATACAATCGTTCTCGGCCAATCAGAGACTACGGCTTTCTATATTAGCTAACTAGGGTTATCACAACATGCAGTGAGATGTTCCTCCAGCCACAAGCCCTACAGCTAATCCAGGTTATCCAGGCGACTTGGGTTCATTAAGCAGTACATTGTTCTTTCCATATATCAGTGAGTTGGGACTTGTGCCCTACTCGTCGGCAGGCTGCAAGTTCCACAATGGTGGTCGAGATAACGGGATCGCCTGTAGCTGGGGAAATCTCTCATGACTACTGAATTATTCTAGTTATTAGCCTTAGCCATTTACAGTAGGTAGCCCTGACCGTGGTACTCAGGGATCCCTGTCCTAGACATGATGCAAACATTATTGGTTCAATTGTACAAACACAATCACCCACGGTGTCCAGGCCCTTCAATCTTGTCATGTCATATTCACTGTCAGGAGTGCGTCGCGTCGGGCCACTATCATGTCATGTCAAAAGTGCACCACAACGGGTCACCATCGTGTTCAGGGAACAATTAATTTAACACAAGTACACATATATTAAATATTAAAAGGGGCAAGGGCTGTGGGGGACTCATGCGGCTCGGGGAAATTTCCATGCGGCTGGTGCCAAGGAAACGGGCTTAAAGCATTAAATACAATTATTAAAGCCTTAATTGCATAAAGCATTAAGTAATAAATGTAAGGTCTTAAATGCATAAAGCATTTAAATAATAAGGTAAGATTTTAAATGCAAATAAGCATTAAATAATAAAGTAAGGTCTTAAATGCAAATAAGCGTTAAATAATAAAGTAAGGTCTTAAATGCAAATAAGCATTAAATAATAAAGTAAGGTCTTAAATGCAAATAAGCATTTAAATAATAAAGTAGGGTCTTAAATGCAAATAAGCATTAAACTATCAGAAGCCTATGCGGCTTGCTTCCAAGCATATAATGCATATAAGGACAAAATGCATATAAGGACAAAATGCTTTAACCAAGCATATAATGCATATACTGTAATAATGGCATGGATTCAAGCCTATGCGGCTTGCTTGGGAAAATACATTATTATATGCATTAGCCTATGCGGCTTGCTTGGGGAAAATGCATTATCATATGCATTTGATTGCATTGGTTTGTAGAGAATGCATGCGGCTGAGCTTGGAAAGAGGCATTAAAGCAATTGCATTAAAGCAAAGCTATGCGGATGTGCTAATGATATAATGCATTATTACAATGCATTGAATAAGCATGCGGCTCACTTTGCTCCTCCATGCGGCTGAACGCTTTAGTGTATGTATTTTAAAAAATGCATTAAAATATTGTATGCATTAAATGCACGTTAGAATATTGCGTGCAAAATATTGCATGCATCTGCGGCTTACTTGGGTGCTGATGCATGCAAGGCTATGGGTGCAAGCATTAAATGCTAAGCCATGATAATGGGGCCAAGCATTAATGCTAAGCTTAGCTCCTACGTGCATGCATTTGCCCAGGTGGCCAAGTATGCTCCCATGCGGCTACAATTAACACTTGCAAGCAACTGCAAGTGTATATGAGATTAATTAATACGATTCTATATAAGCCATGCGGCTGAGTGCTAAAATTCCCATGCGGCTCAACAAAATTTCCATAGGTCAAATTTGGACCAAACGAAATTTCCTGCAATCATGGGATCCTCAACTAGTAAATATGCAAGTTTGATAGATCCAAAATTCTAGAAACCGAGAATACCACAAAGCTAGATCTACAAAAATTTAACCATAAAAATGAAAAATGCCAAGTACTAAAGTGGGTTAGAAACACATGAGAAAAACAATGGAACAATAAAAATAAAATTTCTCTATGAAGCAAGGTGCACTTGCCTAAGCTCTCTCTCTCTCTCTGGTGGTTGAAGAAGTAATGGTGGAGAAGAAGTAATGAAGAGAGAGAAAGATTAGTGGGATATTTAATGAAGAGGGTGGTGGTAGGTGGGATATTTAATGAATGTGGTAGGTGGGAGTGGTTTGGTCCACACAAAACCGAACCATGCAAAACCAGGCCGAACCAAGTCAAGTCGGACCGAACCAAAATGAGGCATGCAATACGGGTCTAAATACGTACACGTATACCAAGATACGTAATACGAACAATGGTCATTACACGTATACTATACCATATGTACAGAACATAGATGATTCACACTAATGTATGCTAGAATGAATTTTGGGTTGTGTTCTGAGCCATCCGTTCTCACACTTAAAACACATATGAATTAGAACTGTGTGTCAATCTTTGTTTTTGTATTTTCGGCGAACCTAGAGATTGGATTCTGTATTTTGTATTTTAGATTATGTATTTTGGCTCCAGCTCCAGCTCCATTTTCATTAATCTACGGTACGACATGGTGATCAGGACATAGTCTCTGCAGCCATTCGACTGACGAGGCAGAAACTATGTAGCCGTAGATAAAGTTGACTGTCCTCCGTCCCTCATCCCTCAGCAATGATGATATGACAACCTATCACTATATCTTATATAGTAGTAGATGATGTCTTAGTATTACATTATGTGAGTTCATCTTGATTCTGTTACATTCTTCAGATACTAGATACGATAAGAACATATACTACACCATGTGTACAGAACATAATGGTCCACACTATGTATGCTAGAATGAATTTTGGGTTGTGTTCTGAGCCATCCGTTCTCGCACTTAAATAGATATAAATTAGTACTGTGAGAGCGCCGGAGAGAGTAAGAGCGCCGGAGGGGGGAGGAGAGAGAGTAAGAGAGTAAAATAGGGGAAAATGAATTGGTGGGGGAATATAATTAGAATTTAGCGATGTTCATACTAACGTCGCTAAATTAGTCGCTATTAGCGACGTCATAGCGACGTTTCGCGACGACTAGCTCATGTTACTATGTAGCCGTAGATGAAGTTGATTGTCCTCCAACCCTCATCCCTCGGCAATGAAGATATGACAACCTATCACTATATCTTATATAGTAGTAGATGATATTTTAGTATTACATTATGTGAGTTCATCTTGATTCTGTTACATTCTTCAGATACTAGATACTAGATTCGATAAGAATGTATACAACACCATATGTACAGAACATAAATGATTCACATTAATGTATGCTAGAATAAATTTTGGGTTGTGTTCTGAGCCATCCGTTCTCACACTTAAAACACATATGATTTAGTACTGTGTCAATCTTTGTTTTTGTATTTTCGACGAACCCAGGGATTGGATTCTGTATTTTGTATTTTAGATTCTGTATTTTGGCTCCAGCTCCAGCTCTATTTGCATAAATCTCCGGTACGACATGGTGATCAGGACATAGTCCCTGTAGCCATTCGACTGGCGAGGCAGAAACTATGTAGCCGTAGATAAAGTTGACTGTCCTTCGACTCTCATCCCTCGGTAATGATGATACGGCAACCTATCACTATATCTTATATAGTAGTAGATGATTTTTTAGTATTACATTATGTGAGTTCATCTTGATTCTGTTACATTCTTCAGATACTAGATACTAGATTCGATAAGAACGTATACTACAACATATGCACAGAACATATATGATTCACACTAATGTATGCAAGAGTGAATTTTGGGTTGTGTTCTGAGCCATCCGTTCTCACACTTGGAGAAAAATCGAATTTTCTGTATTTTATCTGACGCACAAATACCGCTCGAGTGAGCCAAAGGCATGCAACCACTTCCCTCCCTCCATTCTCCCTCTCCCTCTCTCATGCTATCAACGTCACAACTTTTCCATTGTTGCTCCCTCTAATGATGATGAACGCAAAAATCAAAGACCCTCCCTCTCCTTTCTCACTATTCACAGTTCTCACAACAGGAAGGATCCGTGCTTTCTAGTTCTCTTCCATCCATCCATTCCTCCGTTATGATCAAGCCTCTTCCTTCTCCTCTCCTCCACCATGGCTCTGGACCCATCTGCTCCTTCCTACTTCCCTTCTTCTTATTTGACTCTCTCAGCCACATATGATATCCGGCTCAAGTATAGAGTCGGGGGAGAAGAAGTGGGCAGGAAGAGGAGGGAGAAGCAGCACAGCCGACGGCATGACCTGGAGAAAGTACATAGGTTTTCTTCAACATCCGTAGGAGAACTATAAGGATATATCTTTTCACAACATGTCACCTTGTCAAAGATCCTTAATGTGAATATCATGTTACCGCGGTGTCGGAAGACTAACATGTCATAATTTTCTAAGCCGTATGCTTTGACATAATCCTCCCAACTCTTTCCTCCTATGTAGTAATCTTGCATTTCTTTATGAAGTCCAAGACGGCATATAGTAACTCGTAATAGAAAAAATATGTCGTCTTGAACTTCATAAAGAAATACAAGATTACTACATAGGAGGAAAGAGTTGGGAGGATTATGTCAAAACACACGGCTTAGAAAATTATGACATGTTAGTCTTCCGACGCCGTGGTAACATGGTTGTCACATTAAGGGTCTTTGACAAGGTGACATATTATAAAAAAATATATCCTTATAGTTCTCCTACGGATGTTGAAGAAAACCTCTGTACTTCCTTCAGGTCATGCCGCCGGCTGTGCTGCTTCCCCCTCTTCTTTCTGTCCACTTCTTCTCCCCCGACTCTACATTTGAGCTGGATATCATATGTGGCTGAGAGAGTCAAATAAGAAAAGGAGAAGTAGGGAGGAGCAGATGGGTCCAGGGCCATGGTGGAGGAGAGAAGAAGGAAGAGGCTTGATCAGAACGGAGGAATGGATGGATGGAAGAGAACTAGAAAACACTGATCCTTCCTGTTGTAAGAACTGTGAAGAGTGAGAAAGGAGAGGGGGTCTTTGATTTTTGCGTTCATCATCATTAGAGGGAGCAATACTGGAAAAGTTGTGACGTTGATAGCATGAGAGAGGGAGAGGGAGAATGGAGGGAGGGAAGTGGATGCATGCCTTTGGCTCACTCGAGCGGTATTTGTGCGTCATCTGGTAGCGCTCCTCCAGCTCCGGCTCCAGCACCGGGTCGAGCTCCAGCTCCAGGCGATCAGTAGTTTCATTTTTGCATTTTTGGACTGTACTATATTATTGACTTTGTACGTATTTGGGGATATTCAGTTTTTTGTTGAGGATACTGAGTTTGTACGTATTTGCGGATATTGATTTGGTTTGTTGAGGATATTATATATTGACATTGTTCGTTGCAGATAGTATTTTTTCTTTATATTTTTTGTATATTCTGGAATGTATTGTGCGTGCCTGTGTTGAGTGTTCCACCGAGGAGGTCGGCGAACCCAGGGATTGGATTATGTATTTTGTATTTTGTATTCTGTATTTTGGCTCAGCTCCAGCTCCAGCTCCATTTGCATTCTGAAACCTTTTTTTTTAATTTTTTTTAACTTAGCGACATTTTTAGCGACATTAGAATTTGTCGCTAAATAGTAGCGACGTTAATAAATGTCACTAAAAGCGTCGCTAAATGCTGACGTGGCAACACGTGGCACCAAATCTTATGTCAGCACGTCGTTGCCAAAAACATCGCAATAGTGTCGCTAAACGGCGACTACACGATAACGTCGCCTTTTACGTCGCTAATTATCGTCAACGTTAATACGTCGCAAATAACGTCGCTAATTAGCGACGTTAATAACTTCACCAATTAACGTCGCCCTAGCGACGTTTTGCGACGTTTTTTCGCTTAGCGACACATTTTTTTTCGTCGTTCCAGAAACGTCGTCCTAAACGTCGCTAAATTGACTTAGCGACGTATTCACCGAGGTTAGCGACGTTTTTAAACGTCGCTAATCTGATAAATTTTTGTAGTGTGAGTCGAGTCTTGCATGGTCATTGGACAACTTGTCGACAAGGAGGAGTTTCCACGAGCGGCAACATGGGCGCCATGGGACCGCGTCGTCCTGGGGGGAAACACGGTATAGCCGTAGATGGACGAACCGCTCGGGTTATTCGAGAACTTTCAGCGGGGCTAGCTACTTGCGGTGAAAGGGTCGCCGAATAGCAAGGCTATAGTCCATGATAGCTTGTCATGTTAGTGACCAATTCATATAGATGGGTCAGCACGGGCGGCAATTCACGTGTGTGCCTTTGGATTGAGTCTAGTTGAATGTGTGTGCGGTTAGAACACAAGGTTTGGGCCTAAGAATGGCTGCAACATAGGTGACGTGCTTTGGCACGAGATGTAACGTTGAGTCTCTAGTGTTGACATGTGAATTACATAAGTTGGGTTTGAGTCGTTCGAGTTTAAGTCATGAATCGCCGCAAGGCAAGTTGGTTAAGTGACAATAAGTTCACAAGTCTCGAATTGGGTCAGTTGGTGATCAAAGCAGCAAGGGCCGCGAGGCGGCGATATGGTTAAGTCTCACTGAGTTGCGAGGCACGACCTCAACAAGGGTTTGTAGCACGGTCACACAGAAATGGAGTCTATCGTGTAGTTGCGTCTCTGATTATAGGCCGTAAGGCAAACACGACTTGATAGGTTAACGTTGTTGGCACGAGAAGGGATCTAGAGGTGTAATGACCATTGTTCGTATTACGTATCTTGGTATACGTGTACGTATTTAGACCCGTATTGCATGCCTCATTTTGGTTCGGCCCGACTTGACTTGGTTCGGCCTGGTTTTGCATGGTTCGGTTTTGTGTGGACCAAACCACTCCCACCTACCACATTCATTAAATATCCAACCTACCACCATCTTCTTCATTAAATATCCTACTAACCTTTCTCTCTCTTCATTACTTCTTCTCCACTATTACTTCTTCAACCACCAGAGAGAGAGAGAGAGAGCTTAGGCAAGTGCACCTTGCTTCATGGAAAAATTTCATTTTTATTGTTCCATTGTTTTTCTCATGTGTTTCTAACCCACTTTAGTACTTGACATTTTTCATTTTCATGGTTAAATTTTTGTAGATCTAGCTTTGTGGTATTTTCGGTTTCCAGAATTTTGGATCTATCAAACTTGTATATTTGCTAGTTGAGGATCCCATGATTGCAGGAAATTTCGTTTGGTCCAAATTTGACCTATGGAAATTTTGTTGAGCCGCATGGGCATTTTAGCACTCAGCCGCATGGCTTATATAGAATCGTATTAATTAATCTCATATACACTTGCAGTTGCTTGCAAGTGTTAATTGTAGCCGCATGGGAGCATACTTGGCCACCTGGGCATTAAATGCATGCACGTGGGAGCTAAGCTTAGCATTAATGCTTGGCCCCATTATCATGGCTTAGCATTTAATGCTTGCACCCATATCCTTGCATGCATCAGCACCCAAGTAAGCTGCAGATGCATGCAATATTTTGCACGCAATATTCTAACGTACATTTAATGCATACAATATTTTAATGCATTTTTAAAAATACATACACTAAAGCGTTCAGCCACATGGAGGAGCAAAGTGAGCCGCATGCTTATTCAATGCATTGTAATAATGCATTATATCATTAGCACATCCGCATAGCTTTGCTTTAATGCAATTGCTTTAATGCCTCTTTCCAAGCTCAGCCGCATGCATTCTCTACAAACCAATGCAATCAAATGCATATGATAATGCATTTTCCCCAAGCAAGCCGCATAGGCTAATGCATATAATAATGCATTTTCCCAAGCAAGTCGCATAGGCTTGAATCTATGCCATTATTACAGTATATGCATTATATGCTTGGTTAAAGCATTTTGTCCTTATATGAATTTTGTCCTTATATGCATTATATGCTTGGAAGCAAGCCGCATAGGCTTCTGATAGTTTAATGCTTATTTGCATTTAAGACCCTACTTTATTATTTAAATGCTTATTTGTATTTAAGACCTTACTTTATTATTTAATGCTTATTTGCATTTAAGACCTTACTTTATTATTTAATGCTTATTTGCATTTAAAACCTTACCTTATTATTTAAATGCTTTATGCATTTAAGATCTTACATTTATTACTTAATGCTTTATGCAATTAAGGCTTTAATAATTGTATTTAATGCTTTAAGCCCGTTTCCTTGGCACCAGCCGCATGGAAATTTTCCGAGCCGCATGAGTCCCCCACAGCCCTTGCCCCTTTTAATATTTAATATATGTGTACTTGTGTTAAATTAATTCTTCCCTGAACACGATGGTGACCCGTTGTGGTGCACTTTTGACATGACATGATAGTGGTCCGACGCGGCGCACTTCTGACAGTGAACATGACATGACAAGATTAAAGGGCCTGGACACCGTGGGTGATTGTGTATGTACAATTGAACCAATAATGTTTGCATCATGTCTAGGACAGGGATCCCTGAGTACCACGGTCAGGGTACCTACTGTAAATGGCTAAGGCTAATAACTAGAATAATTCAGTAGTCATGAGAGATTTCCCCAGCTACAGGCGATCCCGTTATCCCGACCACCATTGTGGGACTTGCAGCCTGCCGACGAGTATGGCACAAGTCCCAACTCACTGATATATGGAAAGAACAATGTACTGCTTAATGAACCCAAGTCGCCTGGATAACCTGGATTAGCTGCAGGGCTTGTGGCTGGAGGAACATCTCACTGCATGTTGTGATAACCCTAGTTAGCTAATATAGAAAGTCGTAGTCTCTGATTGGCCTGGAACGATTGTATGATGTGGTTCAGTGCTCGGTTATTGCAGGCTTGTTCGCATGATTGCCACTTTTAACAATAAAGATCAGAGGCTAAGTTCTGTTCAGGCGAAGGGTTACAACCCCGGTCCTTGTTTGGTTTAAGGATTGTAACCTGGCTCCCGGAGCAGTTCTAAGTCCTCTCTTCGTTTATTGTATTATTGCACCCCACGTCACGCTTGAAATGCTTTACCTCACCAACAAGATTGGAGACGGAGTTCTATTCATGTGAAGGGTTACAACCCCGGTCCTTGTTTGGTTTAAGGGTTGTGACCTGGCTACTTGAATGGTTCCCTCGTACTCCATTATGACTATTATTATTCTTTTACTTCAAGTTTCTTTTAACTGCTTTAATATATAAATGTGTTGGTTTTAGTTCTTAAGTGAAGCCTCATTTGTGGCACTTGCTCTTTCTGGGATCTGATCCAGCTGGTTTTGTGTGGCCAAAATTCGGAGCTACCTCAGAGGATCTACCGACTTTCCAGCCTGATGGTGACCATCAGACGTGACCAGGGCAATGATTGGATTTATTTTTGCTCTCCCACTCTATTGTAAATTTTTTATTTTGAGGCGTTTAGCCGGCGAGCACCTGTTAGCTCGTGTTGCATACCTTATTATTGTCTGCCTACGGGCTGTAACATGATTGACAGATCCTAGGGTTGATCATGTATGACTAAACTCTTGCTAGTCCTCACATTTTGTAACGACTAGCTTCATGATCAACTGGATATGTAATGTTTGGGATGCCTTATTATTGTATATGTGGTGATCTTACATCTTGTAACTTTACTTGCTTGTTTGAAATTGAGACAATTAGGCTTGTTATTGACCATAGGAGACTGATGGATTATAGTTAAACCCTCATGCATCTAGACAGCCGTGACCGTATAGTGGGGTGGATTCCATTTCATTATACGTATCTGGCTATGTATGCCCCCGCTCTCCAGTATTCTGGTTCTGGGGCGTTACAAGAGGCAAGGTATGAGTTGACGTTGTTGTTGCAAGCACGGGATGGTCTAGAGACACGAAATAGGCCAAGGTGTCGGTCCTAAAATGATCCTAAGACAAGACTAGAAAGACAATTGATAAGAAGGGGCAATATTGCACAAAGTAAATCAAACGTGTCGGTTTTGTATGGGTGGGCGAGGAGCTCATTCCACCCGTACATTTGAGTACTGACATTCACATAGTTTTCATGTGCAGGCACAGGTAGAAGCTCGTGGCGCAGAGCTCGCTTAGATGCGTCGAGGCACAGAGTTCCTTGGCGATTCGAAGCGTGCGGCCGCATGGAGTCAAGACTTATACGGGACATAATGTATGGACGTCGCCTTCCGAAGCATCCGCTGGCTCAAGACTTGTATTGAGAGATGAGAGAGAGCTGAGTGACTTGTAATGTGAGAAGAATGAGCTTGAGTGACTTGTAATCTTGGCCTTGCGCCCCATTGTAATCTTTGTTTCAATATCAATAAAGAGCTTCTTTTGAATAACTTGTGTTTGTTCTAAATTTTTGCTGCATGTTCAATGTCTCTGCTTGGAACTTCTAGGCGACGACCCCGTCGCAGCCGCTGAAATCGGCCGTTATGGAACCCACCTTGTACGAGCGGCTCGTGCGGCATCACGCCTTAGCGAGGACGATCACTCCTACGGGAGCGGGGCGTGACACATGGAATAGATATGAAACTTGCCTCAGAGTATTCCTTGACTTGGCAGCAACCAGAAAGTGACTGCTGGGTTTACAGATCCGAACCTACAAGATCGTAACGCCAGTTTTAGTAACCAGAATTATGCCCTAAATTTAAGGTACAAAACTAGGCCAAGTCTTACAGGTTGGTGATCCTAATTAGAAATCATTTGTACATAAAGATAGATTTTGTTACAAATCTAAAATTAATATATAACAATATAGGTTTTATCGTAAATAAATAATTATTAAGGAAAATTACTTAAAAATGTATTTCTTTGAAATTAGTAATTTTGTAGAAAAATAGATTTATCTAAAAATATTTGAAAGTAGAATTTATTTATCGAGATTAATTATTTAACGAAAATAGTTTCCTTAAAACTATATCTTTTAATCATTTCCGTAAATAACATAGAAAATCACCTTTAACTATTAAAATAGCAATAAATACATAAAATAAATTTTCTTTCCAAAAAAATGGTTTTAAGCTATTATAAAAGATTTTGAATTTTATTACTAAATACCATTTACCAAAATAATCATTTTAACACATAATTCGTTTTACAGAAATTAATTAGCTTCTTTATTAATCTATTTACCGAAAATCTTTTTGATTTAAAAACATTTAAAAGAGAATTTATAATATATATATCATTATCTATTTGAAAATAATTTTATTATATATTTACTAACAAAACTTTTACTTAAAGAATAATAATTCTAATCCACTATTTATTAACTAATGCCTAGATAAAAATAAAGACTTTTGTAAATAATCTACTAAATGATTTCTAGATTTTTAGATATACATACAACCAAGTTATACCACAAAATTAAATAATCTAATTCATAAATCCACATTTAAATTAATTAAAGATTATGCAACCTAAACAAAGTTTCCTAAAAGGAATTTATTACCAACATTGCTAATATTAATCTATAGAAACTAATATTAATCTACAGAACCTTATCAACCATTCACAGAACCTATTCTAAGGCCAGAAAGTCATATTGGGTTCTGTGAACTACAACATAAGGTGAAAGGGGAGAGGTTACCCAAGGCTTGCACGAAGGAGTACCGAGGGGAGGCCTCGGACTCGAAACAACACCGAGATCGATGGGCACAGGTACGTGCACGCATACGGCGAATACGTGGCGACGGGCACGCGCACGGGAGACGACGGACGCCGGGCGGAGGGCACGCGGGAGGCGCCGGGGACGGGCTCAGAAGGTGGGGGAGTGGGTTCTGGATTCGGAGAGGACGACGGGACGAACGCGACAGTGGTCTCGGATTTTGATTTGGTGGAGGGAGGAGGAAGTTATGGATTTATTTGTGAAGGTTTTGGGTGAGAGAGAAAAACTTCTGTGAGTTTCTGTTGGTGGAGAGGGTTTCTGAGTTTAATTCTACGTGGGGTTCCAGATCCGGATGGGAGGAGGGGGGGAAGTGCGCGCGGGACACGGTAGAAGGTGTGAGTGGGAACGAGTAAGTGATTGGTTTGGGTTGCAAGTATTGGGCTTAAGTTATGGATTTTGCTATTGGGCTTCAAACAAATAATATTATTAAAACATAAAAATAATAGAAAAATTATGGGCTTCACAACCTTCCCTACTTAGAAAATTTCGTCCTCAAAATTTCAAAGATGAAGGCCGGGGTGTAATCATGCCTCAAACCAGTAAGGGTATTATTTCTCAATAATCTTATGCCTAAACTAGGCTAACTGTTTCATAGCAAATCTATATAGTGCAATATCTTCATCAGTCTATCCACTATTCTCAAATAACATTCTTCTCTCCTTATAAACACAGTCATTATCCGCAATTATGATTTCCGCATTCGTCCATGAATTGTCAATCACCGTCATAACCTTAGAAATTTTGTCTTCCCACCTTTTCCTACTAAACACATATAATATTTTCTATAATATATTTTGTACTTCCTTCAGCTTGCTAATATATATCCAAAATTTAACTCTATGTCATACCATTCACATCCATATTCATCTTATTCGTTCCTGACCAAAATATTATAATCTTCATACTCTAGTATCAAGCCTCAATAATCCAATATCACATTTAAAATCTAACATCAAGTTTCAATACTGCAATTTATCATGATTAGTGAAATTTTTATCATTCCTTGTTTATCTATTGTACTCATATATGATCACTCTGTAATTTATCTAGACGTCTATTTTCACCAACATGTATATATCTTGATTCCAAATCCTCATTTACCTATTTGATCTCGAATTCTCAATAAAATTTATTTATCCTGGTTAAGCTCGAACCCTTCATCATTTTGACCAAACTTTTCTTTGTTAAAAAAAATATATATATATCTTATCCCATCTTCCAACCTTGTATTATTTACAATCCTTCTATCTCTGGTTTCTGATTTAAAATCTTTTATACCATTCAATTCATACGGTTGCCATCCTTAATTAGTTACACCTTAAGTTCAGAATTTCTTGTTTCGGTCATCCTTTATATATCCTCTGATTCATCATGCATCTTCCTAAAGTGCATCTCCATGTTTATCATTTAACAACCTCTAATCTACAATGTCAATTTGCTTGGTATTCACATCATTAATTATCCCTTCCTTGATTCAATCACAAGTGTTCATATTTATCTCATCTTTATCCCATAACTAATGTACTCTATAAATCTCTGCTATAGATCGTTCCAGATTTAAATTATCATGCACAAACAGATTCGAAGCATGATCACTAGGTATAATAATAAAATATAGGTACGGTTAGAATTATCTAGATATGATCTGAGATAGGGTTGGAATATTGTTGTGTTCAAAAATCATTTTAGACATGAGTAAAATCTAGGTACGATTAAAATATAATCAAATGATCATAAAATAGGAAAAAAAATTCTAAATCAAATTGGAATGGGATAAAAGGGTTTGTGACTTAGGAAAGCAACAAGTTGTATGATAGTAGGACAGCGAAGGGTGATTAGCATAATTTAGCTATGATAGGAATATAATTGGATAAGATATTTCCATTGAGGACTGAGTGATGATCGAAGAGGGTAGAAAGAATACCGTATCACTATTTCAACGGTCAGCAGATAGAATATGCAGAAAAAATAACTTACAAGATAACCATCTTATTAATACCCATGTAAAAACCAATCTCTAACTCGCTAAACTAGCCAAACTCCCAGTATCTACAGAAAACTAAGGCAGCTGCCAAGGTATTAAAACTAAATCTATTTGGAATCATAAATCATCTAAATCAAATTTCCAACCGTAGTCGTATGTAACTCGTATGCCAAATGTATTTCAATTTCAAGTATTTCTCTCGATCAAATTATTTTACAGACATCAATTTTTAATTGTCAGCCATTCTTCCAAAACTGACTACATCAAAGTCACAATATTCACTTGTCATAGTAAATCCTTAGAAAGTTGATTCATGATCTATATTCGAGAATTTCCAATTCTTGAAATCAATTGTCCAAATTATAATCACTAATCAATTTTTTATCTTAACCATGCACCTAACAATCGTTCTCATCTAAATACATTAGCAAAATATCACAAAATCTCAATCATTCTTACCATAACTAATATGAGTCTCCATTGTTTGGTAGAAATTGCAAACCCAATTGCTCCTTTCCAAAGTTGTATGACAATGAACTTATCTCAATTCCTCACTGCTTATTTCTTCTCTAGAACCAATCATTCCATTGCTTATGATATTCCTTCCATGGTTATTTCCGTCCCTTCTGGGTACAGTAGTCATCTGATCATAAAAGTTGATCATCGTCAAGTGTTCCTTTACTTGATCATCATATTCTCATGTATATATACATTATCCAAATTCACTTCCTCTATGGGAGAGCCTTACCAAATCCTAGACTTTTCTCACTAATTCTACCTACGTCTTCCTCTATCTTCCATAACTCTTTCTTTAATCATAAAATTCAAAATCGTCAAATACCTTCATTTGTTTGAATGTGGTTTAGGCACTAACGAGCACTACTAACGGTTCTAACCCAAATAGGTCACAAGCTAAGATATACCACTCTCTCAAGACTAGCTTACTCAAGATATTCTTCTACATTTTCTACCCCTTTAGCTAACTAATATTGATCCCAAAGATGCCCTTACTAGAAATGGGATAGATAGCAATCTATGTTTCTCCCGCATATAGCTATCAACTATATACATATAGTCATCCACAAGATGTATATCAACCATTTAATATATAAAACTATCCACAACTATCTATAGCTTCCAAAATATATAACAAAATATATGCAACGTACTAAAGTTGAACCAGGAAAGAGATTGGGCCAATAGGTGTTGGAAAACAGTCCTAGAAAATCAAGTGGAATTCCTATATAAATCCTATAGAAATGATTTCTGAAAATTTAAACTAATCGCTAAGATTCCAAATAATCCAAATTTTTAAACGAATCAAGACAACTCCGGTAAAGTTGTCAATGACGATGAGAGGCCAAACATGATATATTTATAACAGGGATGTAGTCTCGATAGTATCCGAAAACCATACATACCTGAAATCACTTTACCTAAAGTTCATGTCCCGCCAGTATACATCTGGATGCAGTGAACCATTGGTTCCATGACTCAAATAATGATAGATCACCGAATCTTCTTTCAATTTTATCCTTTTTCTGGCTGAACAACATAGGAGACAAACATGATGCATTTAGGACATAGTCTTAATAATATCCGAAAACCTATGAACATCTGAAATCACTTCCACTTAGAGTCTACGCCTCGCCAGTGCGCATCTGGCTGCAGTAAACTCGTAATTTTCATAATTCAGATAAATTGATGCAACGTATATATGCGAAGCCATATTAGGTCACTGAATATTTTCTCAACTTTGTCCATGGGAATTTCAAAGGGATTGCTCAACAATTCAAAAGTTTTCCAATGACTAAAGGAAATTCAACAATAGAATGGAATCAATTCTCTGACCATTTCTGTTTCATGATACTCAAGGATTGAGTTTAGAAGCTTTCTAGGCCTTGAATTGATCAAGAAGTTGCCTAGAGAGAGTAACGTTTCAAGTTGAGTGGAAGAAGTCAACAAATGAAAATATTCTCAGTCTTTGGAATAACTTAGGAAATAACAATCAATATTGGAATTATTTTTGGAAAATAATTTCCTTGGAAGATTCATGAACTAGCTAAGTTGAACCAATTCTCTTGATAATAATTAACCTTGGGGCTTTATGGTTCCAGAAGAATTTCGTTCGGGATTGGTTCCGAGAAAGTCAATTAAAAATAAGGTCAAGACAAATAGTTGGATACACTAGTCGTACAAATACTTTGGATATATAAGAGTTTATTAGGTTTGCTAAAGGAGAATTTGAAACTCTAAATAGTGTATGGATCTAGATTCTAAGTAAAGATAGAGAAGTAAGATTTGCTCAAACTAATAGAGAAATTGGAAATATGTTTGTTGAAGAAGGAGATTGAAAAATCTAATATTAATCCATAAATAGCAAAAGAGTATAGATCCCAAGGGATGTTGGAATCTGATAAAGATATGGAGGAAAGTAATCCCCGGAAGCCATGGGACACTGAAAGATATAAAATCTAGAAAATAATATAGGTAGTAAAATATATCATCATACAATCGGCCTAATCTGGGTAAGGTTTAGGTACAAACATAAGCAAGGTAGACTACGAAACTATAAGCAAGCAAAAATAGATATTATAAATAAATAATTTCGGCCCTATGTTGTGACAGGATGAAAATAATCTAAGTGTTCTAGTTGTTTCTAGAGTCTATTTTTCTAAAGACTCATCTAGACCTAGGTCAAGTTACAGGACTGCATGCTGGTCTAGACTAAGTTGACTAGACCAATTTACAGAACTGGATCTGCGTGGGCCACCACTAAAAATATGTCACGACCCGATCCTAATGTAGTGGATCTAGTCGGATCATGCCCAGCCTGCACCGTTGTGAAATGGCGGCAGTAAGCTGTATCAAGCAGTGAAACACAATATGCAGAAATATCTAACAGAAATAAAATATTTTATTCAACTGGAAAAAGTCTGAAAATAAAACAAACAACAACAATATTCATTTTATTACAATAGATTCTGAAAAGAAAAGTAAAGGAAAGTGCTAAGCCAACATTCTAGGGTTCAGGGGTTCCTGGTTCAGCCTCTGCGGGACCCAAGTCTGTCCCATAGAAAGTGCAGTAAGGCAGCTCCTCTTCGTCGCAGTCACCTAAAAATGTTGGATCTCCAGTCAGAAGGGAACAAGAATATATTTCATCCACATCTAGCAATTCTAAATTAATAATAAATGTAAAGTGCGAGACAGTTAAAGAAACAATATATTTTTTTGTATTTAATAGTAAAAAGATCAGCAAGCAAGATGATGTCAATGTCCAGAATGATGCAATGCTAAGCTAGTGTTTGAGTATATAACAGGGCCTGTGACCGGCTGGGATAGAGGCAATATGTATACTAACATTTTGGCCAAAACGAATAGTATACGGTACAGCTCAACCCCCTGTGTGGTAGGAGTTAGCGCGAGACGAGAAACGAGCGAGATTTGGCTTTGGTCACAGATGTTATACTATTTTCCCAAGCAATCCCCAAGTCAATGAGTCAATAAATCAATAATCAATAACTAACATGTCAAGATAGCCATCCAGCAGTCCATCAACCTATGTGGAGTCCGAGAGGGATCCACGGTGAATCAGTGTAACTATACTACATGTAACTAACTGATGCATACATTTAATTATCAAAATAAAACGCAGACATGGAATAGATATGAAACTTGCCTCAGAGTATTCCTTGACTTGGCAGCAACCAGAAAATGACTGCTAGGATTTACAGATCCGAACCTACAAGATCGTAACGCCAGTTTTAGTTACCAGAATTACGCCCTAAATCTAAGGTACAAAACTAGGCCAAGTCTTACATGTTGGTGATCCAAATTGAAAACCATTTGTACATAAAGATATATTTTGTTACAAATCTAAAATTAATATATAACCGTTTAAGTAAATATAGGTTTTGTCGTAAATAAATAATTATTAAGAAAAATTACTTAAAAATGTATTTCTTTGAAATTAGTAATTTTGTAGGAAAATAGATTTATCTAAAAATATTTGAAAGTAGAATTTATTTATCGAGATTAATTATTTAACAAAAATGGTTTTCATTAAAACTATATCTTTTAATCATTTCCGTAAATAACATAGAAAATCACTTTTAACTATTAAAATAGCAATAAATGCATAAAATACATTTTCTTTCCAAAAAAAATGGTTTTAAGCTATTATAAAAGATTTCATATTTTATTACTAAATATCATTTACCAAAATAATCATTTTAACACATAATTCGTTTTACAGAAATTAATTAGCTTCTTTATTAATCTATTTACCGAAAACCTTTTTGATTTAAAAACATTTAAAAGAGAATTTATAATATGTATATCATTATCTATTTGAAAATAATTTTATTATATATTTACTAACAAAACTTTTACTTAAAGAATAATAATTCTAATCCACTATTTATTAACTAATGTCTAGATAAAAAAAAGACTTTTGTAAATAATCTACTAAATGATTTCTAGGTTTTTAGATATACATACAACCAAGTTATACCACAAAATTAAATAATCTAATTCATAAATCCACATTTAAATTAATTAAAGATTATGCAACCTAAACAAAGTTTCCTAAAAGAAATTTATTACCAACATTGCTAATATTAATCTATAGAAACTAATCTAGAGAAACTAATATTAATCTACAGAACCTTATCAACCATTCACAGAACCTATTCTAAGGCCAGAAAATTATATTGGGTTCTGTGAACTACAACAGAAGGTGAAAGGGGAGAGCTTACCCAAGGCTTGCACGAAGGAGTACCGAGGGGAGGCCTCGGACTCGGAACAACGCCGGGATCGATGAGCACGGGTACGTGCACGCACACGGCGAATACGCGGCGACGGGACACGCGCACGGAAGACGCCGGACGCCGGACGGAGGGCGCACGGGAGGCGCCGGGGACGGGCTCGGAAGGTGGGAGAGTGGGGTCCGAATTCGGAGAGGACGACGAGACGAACGCGAAGGTGGTCTCGGATTTTGATTTGGTGGAGGGAGGAGGAAGTTATGGATTTATTTGTGAAGGTTTTGGGTGAGAGAGAAAAGCTTCTGTTAGTTTCTGTTGGTGGAGAGGGTTTCTGAGTTTAATTCTGCGTGGAGTTCCAGATCCGGATGGGGAAAGTGCGCGTGGGACACGGTAGAAGGTGTGAGTGGGAACGGATAAGTGATGGGTTTGGGTAGCAAGTATTGGACTTAAGTTATGGATTTTGGTATTGGGCTTCAAACAAATAATATTATTAAAACATGAAAATAATAATAAAAAATTATGGGCTTCACACAGTCTATGAAGGAGGACCCGAAAGAGACTTCAAAATACTGAAAGAACCACCTGACCGTCTACGTACTAGAGGATAAATCATACTATGGACAATTTGTGAGGGCCTTGTGACCGTGACCGACCGGTAGATGGACCTTTGTGAGTTTCTAAAATATTTTTAGAGAAAATTTGAGTGGCACCCCACTTTTTGTACGCTTATTTAAGGTGCACCCCACAAGTTTACATGAATGTATGACACCCCCCACTTTTGACAATTTTCGTCCAAAATGAACGGTCAACCCCTTTGACCAATTTTTTTGGACGAAAATACCCCCCTGTCTGTTGTCCTCTTCCCCGCGTTCCGTCTCCCCCCGTCGTGCTCGACCCCTTTCCACGGCGTTGCCGCACCCCCCTTCCCCGACCTCGCCGCACCCCCCCGGCCATCACCACCACCACCACCACCATCACCACCATCATCAACCATCATCACCACCACCGACCCCCTCCCGCTCTGCCCCCTCCTCCTAATTAACCCCTTTTGCCGCGGGTCGAAAACGCGGTTCAGGTCCTAGAACCGGACCCTGCATGGCGGCACGAGAACGGGACGGTGCGGAGGGAGGCGGCGGCGGCCTGGGTCTCGCGGAGCGGGTGGGGGCGGAGGTCGAGGGGAGGGGGCGGCCGGGGTGCATCGCGACGCAGAGGGGAGGGGGTGGCACGGAGGGGAGGGGGCTGGTTGTAGGACTTGGGCTTGGGGTCGGCGGTGGCCGTGCGGGTGGCGGCGGTTGGCTCGGAGGCGGAGTGGTGGCCAGGGTCCGCGGAGGAGGAGCAGGAGCTGCTCTTGGTGGCTTTGTTCTTCTTCTCCATTGTTGGGGACGACGGAGAAAGAGAGGAGAGAGAGAATGGGGGAGGAGGAAGATGATAGCGAAGGAACGGACGATGTGCCCGCGGGAAGGGGTGCGGCGAGGTCGGGGGGGGGGGGTGTGGCGATGCCGTGGAGGGGGGCCGAGCACGACGGGTGGGGAGGGAGACGGATAGTTGACGCGGGGAAGATGACAACAGACAGGAGGATATTTTTGTCTAAAAAAATTGGTCAAAGGGGTTGACCGTTCGTTTTGAACGAAAACTGTCAAAAGTGGGGGGTGTCATACATTCATGTAAACTTTGGAGTGCACCTTAAATAAGCGTAAAAAAAATGGGATGCCATTCAAATTTTCTTATATTTTTATGGCCATGACCAATAACCTAGAATTGTACCAAGTCTCGAGCGTGTACTCCAAAATTTTTTAAAAAACCAGCTGTGGTTCAAAAATTTAACAATATTACACACACTAACGACTTCGAAATAGTGCCGCTTGTATCATTGTCATCCAATTTTGCGCGAATTACATTCCACCTCTATTTAACAGTACACTATGGAGTCAAACTTTGATACAGAATGAGGTATCAAAGTTTTGATACCTCATTTGTATGACAAGTGGGTCCATTCTTGAACTTTATGTCCGTACGTTTTACGAAGTGAGAGGGAGACCCACTTGTCATACAAAGGAGGTATCAAAGTTTTGATACCTCCTTCCGTATCAAAGTTTTATCCTACACTATGTGCTTGAAGTAGCTAGAAGAATGTTGCTTTGAATTCCAAGGGGGCACTAAATTCTGGTTCATATCCTCAAATAAATAATAATAATAATAATAATAATAATAATAATAATGTGGTTATTTGAAAAGAAAAGAAGAAGAAAATAATTTTGTGCCTATACATCATAAACTTTTTCTATATCGAGTTTGAAGTTGGTTGTTACGAAAGTGAAATGATCTACTTATTTCAAGAGAAGAAAAAAGTGAACTTGAGCTGGAAAAAAAAAAGGTTTTCAAGATGAAGAAGTAGAAGTCAAACATTCAATTATGCACATCCACGGTATGGTTCAGTTTACAGGTAATGGATGTCGACCTCCCAAAACAACCGTTTTTGAATCTCTATTTTCACTTGACAAAAAACAATTCTGAAAGAAGAAAAAAAAAACTCCAAAGGGAGGTCGAGCAAGACTCTATCCAACTATTCTACATCTATCTAGCAAAGCCGCGTGAGTGAAGTACCATATGAATGTAGTCAAGACGAAGCACCATTGTGTATGTGAGGATTACATTCTATTGAGCATTCATTCCCACATCAGTATTCTAAACTAATATACTTAGCAAGCTGTTATCCTATCATGAATTAGGCCTAAAAGGAGAAGGAAGTGTTTCAAGATTAGAATGAAGTTATGTTTTTCTTAACATCCAAACACTACTTAATAAAAAAATTGTTTACAGTATTTAATTATATTTATCAGGGTGTCTATTTACAAGGCGGTCCAAAATTCGACTCGAGTCCGCTTCGGTCATATCCGAACTGGGTCGGTCTGAGCCCAGTCAACAAGCCGACCTGGCCCGACACATAGTATACCTGGGTTCGGATTGGATTTGGATTTGGGGCCCGATAGCCCGGCCCGGCCCAGTCAAAGACGTGGGCTGAACCGGTTTTGTCATAGTCGATCCGGTCAACCCGGCTCGGTTGGTGACCCGAGTCGGACCCGGTGGTAAACTGGTTCCCCCCTCTGCCCCCTCCCCCTCCCCCTCTCCCGCGCATCCGCGTACACACATATATATAGGGGTTAATTTATCATGATATCCCCTAATATGTCCGTTATTTATAACGTTGGAGGAATATTTTGGTAAATTATCCTATACTTTCTTCTTTAGCACATGATCTTCTAATAGTTCCGGTGTCCACGGAAACGTTAGGATCTTACTTTAGTGCATGTTCAAGAATGCTAAGCAAGAAGAGAAGCATGATACTACCGTATATTTTGGAAAGCATTTGCTTTCAAGATTTGGTTCGCGCGAAAAAATGAACTCAACTTAAGATATGAATGCATGTGCCGATATTAATAAACTGAAACCCTACTGGAGGAAGAGAAGCTGGACGATAAACTGACCAAAAGACTGAATACTTAAAGAAATTGGACCAACTAGGACCAAAAAAAAAATGTAAATAAAATCTTTAATTTTATTTTTTCCAGTTTATAAAAAATCTTACATCAAATTTCTAAATTTAATAAAGTTTTTTGAATCATATTATTTATTCCTTGAGCCTTTTTTTTCCAAAATTTTGTTAATAGGGCCAACTAGGACCGGCTTCGAACCAACGGGGCCCAGCTCGGTCAGGGCCGGCCCACTGCTCATCCGGATTCGGACCCGGATTTAAAATTTCAAAACTCCGGTTTAGACCGGACCGGCCCGGCCTGACTCGAACCAGTTTAGTCCGGTAACACTGGACCAGACCGGTCCGGTCCGGAACACATTTGGACATATTTATGATATTTACATGCAAATTAGCAGAAATAATCTAAACCTCCGGCAAACGCGTTTTTTATTTATCCGTCGGTCCCTTTCTCCGTCAAAACTCTTATAAATAGTCCTCGTCTCGTCGTTTCTATATCTTTTTCTTCTATTTATTTTCTTTCTTACTCCAGTAGTTCTTTCTCAAACTTTCCGCAACAGTCCCTCTCTCCTTTCGTCCTCTTTCTTGAAAAATTTCTTCACACTCCCTCTTCTTCTTCTACTCCGACGCTGTTCTAAACTAGGGTTTCGGTCGCCATGTCGGTGAGCTCCTCTCTCTCTCTCTCTCTCTCTCTCTATATATATATATATATATATCAACTCAACTCGGTAGGTTTCTTTTTCTATTTGTGGAGATTCAAGAAATTCGGCATCGGATCCGATATCATTTCGCTACGATCTGGACTCGATACCTATTATGGCGCGCCAGTGTCGTGTCCGGTTCGACGCGACACGGACACGTCGTCGTTTTATAGGTTTGGTCATGAGATTGATGTAGTAGTTGTGCTATTTATAGTTGCGCTTCTAGGTTTATGATATGTAGACTTTCAAATGATCTGGATAATGTTTTTTATATCTAATTCCAGTTGTATGGATACTAACGACACGGTACGGACACAACGAATCAACGATACGGACACTGAGCTACGGCACTGATCTTGGCGTGCCTTAGCGTATTTTGGAGCTATGTTGCACGGATATGAACACAGCACGGCACATGCATGCCAACACCGCGACACGGATCACAATAGCGATGTTTTTGGCGTGCCCGTGGTGTATTTTTCGAGAGTCTGTCATGTCCGATACATGTCCGACAAGCCATGTATCGTGTTGTTGTGTTGGACGTGTATCAGAAACATCGCACACACTCCAAAATGCACCAGGAGACACCACAATAGGTGTTTTGTCCATGTTGCTGTGTCCTTAATATGGCGTGTTGTATCCGTGTCCATGCAAGGTAGCCGACACATGGCATAGGTTTTCGGTGCGTCAACGCTTCCTAGTTTTCTAGCGTCTCCTGTCTCTTGTCGTGTATTAGTTTCAGACATGGATATGATACAATATGGCTCCAATTTTGGAGCACCAATGCATGTTAGGGTTTTATTTATTTTATTCAATATGATGCCTATAGAGCCTATGGAGAATGTAGCTGGGCACCATTTAACTGTAATTCCGTGGATTTTATTTGTATAGTTGGTTGGATAGCAGTTCCTAAGGCTGTTTTCTATGAATTTATTTATGTATTTGATTTTATGCCGAGAAGTTGAGAACGCTTTTAAAGTAGCTTTTTTTCAATGATTTTCATCTATCCATTGTCGTTTAAGTCTTGTTTAAAGAAATGTATGTTCAGAAAACATTCAGACCTGTTTCAAACTATTCCCGATGGATGTGATAATAGTTTTATACTACGCTTGTGCTTTATGATGATTTTGATCATAGTTTGTACAGGAACTATTCTACAAATTGAAATCTGATCTGGAATGGACCCATTTATACATATCTCGAGTATGTTGACAAATAAACAAGTTTGCATCTGTCGTTTGTTATACATCCTATAGAGTTCATTTTTTTAGAATCTAGATTCTGTGTAAAGAATCTCAACACTTGTTCATACAGCACATTTTTTTTTTACTGGTTATCCTATGGACCTATACTATATAATGTAAGGTACTTTTTGCACTTTTATATTTGTCTTCTCCCTTCTGCTTTTTGTACTTCCTAAAACAACTGTGGGTGAGGTGATAGGATGATCGTATTGTAAGCTCACACAACTTCCAATATTCAATGGATCCAACATAATTTCGCTTATAAAAATAAAAGAACAATCTAAATAGTCATTAGCTAACAACCTAACTGAATATGCCTCCAATAAACTCCTGCATCCATTAATTGTTTAATACGAATTCTCTCTCTTGTTCCCGAATTCCTAAGATACCAAATTTCAAACTCACTTTTGTAGTGTAACTGTAAGGTTGTTGTGAACTATATTTGAAGTTCAATAAGCATGATTAGGGGCAAAATCTTAAGAGAGGGTATCTTAAGTTTATTTTGCCAAATAATTCAGATGAGAAGGATTTTATCTGTCATCCATAGCAGGATGTTATATGGTGGTAGTAGTCCTTGGGAAACTGGATGCATAGAGTTTAGTGTTTTAAACTTAGAAGACACTGAGCGGATATGTGTCTTTTGGAAACTGGATGCATAGAGTTTAGGGTTTTAAACTTAGAGGACACTGAGCGGATATGCATTACCATATTTGCATGTCTAGTGGTCAGCAGGTGGAGACACAACGCATCCTGGCTAGGTGGCTTGGATCCAACGGGGAAGCATATTATTCCTTCCAGTTATGGCGGGAGTTATAAAAAAAGAGAAAAAAAAGAATACAGATTCAAATTCAAATATTGTTTATATAATGTTTATATTCTAAAACAATGTCCATATTGGTTAAAGGAGAGAGTTATTGGATTGAATACAGATGTGGATCAGATATTGCCGAGTAAGACTTAATAAATTATCAAGGAAAGGAACTCAAACCTATTAGTAAGGAATGGAACTTTAACCTATAGTTTTAAAAGCTAAAATTCTACCCCATTTGTTTGATATTTCAAATAGATGGATATCAGAGATACATATAAGTTGAAATGCATTTATAAAGTACGATAGGAATTGGACTGAATACATATATAGATTTGATATTGCTAAATAAGGTTAAGAATTTATAAAGTTAAAGAATTTTAAGTTTTAAAATATACTATAAAATCTAGGGTATTCAATACAATACAGATAATCTGAACATAGAAGTGCTATCCCTTTTACTGTCCATGTTTCAAATAGAAGGATATGAGAGATCCATATTTGTTGAATTCTAGATATAAAGTAGGATATTTATCGTGTTAGTTGTATTTTGCACAACGCTGCTAGATATGGCCCAACAGATTAGTTTTGGGTTCCCTGGAGTCTAAATAGCATGCCTCCATTCTTTTATTGCATAAAGTTTCCTATAAATGAGAACTTTATAGTATAATTAAATTCAGGATGATTAACTGGTCTTCCATCTCCTAACATTTGAATAATTACAAACCTTTTGATTTTTGAATGTGGACAATATAAAAAAAGCAATTCTTGAAGGCTTATTTGTGCTTATAACTTCAACTTGCATCACCTTTTGCCCATCAAGCACCCGTAAAAGAATTATGTGCACTTGAATGTCTTGAACTTCTGTTGCAACCTAATACTGTAACATTGTTAATGGGAAATTGTAAAATTGATCTTCTTGCCCTTGTGTTCAAATTAATTTTTAACATAACCCCCTCTCCATCACCATCACCATCACCATCACCATCTCCTCTTCCTCTGCTGTACTTCTCTTCCTCCACCTTGTGGTGATGGATTTTGTTTGGATCTGTCGGTTCTCTAACCTCAACTTGCACATGTTCTTAGTGAAACAACATTGTACAATTTCATACCCAGACATGACAGTGAAGCTGTATATCTACCTTTATAACCACAACTCATTTATACACTTCCATTTGTGCATATATTTACTTGGAAACTCATGAACTTGCTTACCCTTAACTCTTTCTTGCTTGTATAGTTGAAGGGATAAGGTTTAACAACATTTTAGATGTTCTCTATGGGTGGCATGTTCCTGATCTCTTACTGTGCTTCCGACCCCCCTCCACCACGCCCAACAAAAAAAGGGATGGATTGCCGATTTCTTATTGTTTGGTTTACTTGTTTTGGATCTTATCAATTTTTCTGTTTGGCTCTTTGAGTCGGACAGTATGGAAAGCTAGTCCTTGAACTTAACTTATGCCCACTGATAAGTTGGCTTCCTGCCTTCGGAGATATGGCATTCTAAGTTCTAAGTAAGGCTGGCAATCGGTTCATGATCAGGTCGACTCAGTAATACACAACCCGAAGCTGGGCCATTTATGCATGACCTGTTTAGCCTAGACCCGAACATGGCATGTGAATGAACAGGTCAACCTGACCCATTTTCCTGTTTAATAGATGTCTTGGTTGGATGGGCCTATTGTTTTAAGATAAAAGAAAACAAATCCTCTCAATTTAGATATGACAAAGATGCGATGGGAAATGCTAGAGTGGATGTGGCGGCGAGAAGCGTTGCAATTGAGTTTTAGAGGGGTTCAGAGACCAAAGAAATCAGTTAGAAGCATAGGCCTCTGTTGAAAAGTATGTTAGTTATCTTCATTTTATGCATTTATTGCTATGTATTTTCCATTTCTAGCTAGGGTTACTAATGTCCTTTTATATGCTTTCTAGTCCTATAGATATTGGCCAAGAGCTCTAATAATTTTCTATCCTATTTAGTTACAATGTAGTCTTTATTTTTTACATGGCAGAGCAAGGGACAATCCTGGCCTTGACTTTTCCCCTACATGAATCATAGACATCCACTATCATCGTTTTCTTTAGTACACCTTAGCCTCTATTTCCAAACTCTTACCAAATCTCCAGTTTCCATTTTCCACTCCTATTCATCTTCTCCTTCTTTATCTATCTTCCTCACCAAGTCATTCGAACCCTAACCCTAATTTACCCTCTTATCCCTCCTTTGCAGTTGGAGAAGCCCGAGGACTCCTACAGAACCTTAGCCACCATCTTTGGTCTGCAAGTTTTTGCGTTCATGGCTCGAGATTCAAATTGCAATATGGTATGGAGTATCCAAATCCTCTATGATGCGTGCGATCTCGACTATTCGTCCTCGGTGAGGTCGCCTGATCTTCTCAAGCGGATGCTCCTTCCCAGAAGACGACGCCAACCCTATTGCATATGCAGTTCTTGAGTACTCTTCTTCGACTTCTGCACCACATCGACACTTAAGACTCTCGAACTGTATCGACTCTCCTCCAGTCTACATGTGCCTTGCTGACTTCCTCCTCTATGACTCCTGTTCACGTCGATGTTTATTTCCTGCCAATCATGAGACGTGTCCAGATCTCCATCTTTGTCACCCTCATTTCCCGTATTTCGTAATTATACTCGTAGTTGGATGTTGGCATGTATTTTAGTTTTCTCGACTTGCGGAATTTTAGGTTTTCTCGTATTTTGGGTTTCGGCTCGGCTCGGTTTTAGTTGGGATGGTTTGATTTTAAACCCAATGGAACACTTTAACCTATACTCCACCCTCATTCCACCACAACCACCCTCATTAAATCCCCACCAACCATTCTCTCTCCTCATTACTTCCCTCATTAATTCCTAACTCCTTCTTCTTCCTTCTTCCACACAACACCCCACCCATAGGCAAGTGCATCTTGCCACCACATGAAGACCAAATTTTATTTGTCTATTAGCTTAATTAGATGATTTGGAACAACATTAGAACTTGACATTTTTGGATTTGGAGCTTGGATTCTCCTAGATCTAAGTTTCTACCATTTTCGGAATTTCTTGGGTTTGATCTACCAAACTTGGATTTTTGCTTGATTGAATGCTTCTATGTTGTAGAGAATTGAATTTTACACAAGTTAGACTCTTGAAAATCCGGATTTCGAGTTTTATGGAACAAGTTGTGAAGTTCCAAAGTTTAGAGGCCATTAGAGTTCTTCCTCTCAGCTTGAGGAAGAAGAAGACCCCTCCCAGCCGCGCTGTTTAGCGCCGGGCTGTTTCCCCCGCGCCGCGCCCTTTGGCGCTGGCCGCTGACCCGTTGGCGCGCGCGCTCTTTAGCGCGTTGCTGCTCCCGCCCGATTGCGCTGAGCCCCGCGCGCTGCGCGCCTCGCTGGCCGCGCGCCTTGCTGGCCGCGCGCCCCTGCGCGCTTGGCCCCCGTGTCCCCTGCGCGCTTGGCCCCGCGCCCCCTGCGCGCTTGGCCCCGCGCCCCTGCGCGCTTGGCCCCGCGCCCCTGCGCGCTTGGCTCCCCGCGCCCCTTGGCGCGCTGCGACTGTTCCCGAGCGCGTCTCTTGGCACCGCTTGCTCGAGCCCTTTACCTGGCACACCCTGTGCCATGGTTTTCCCTCATGACCCTTGGTGTTCCCCTTGGTTCTCGGTTTTTCTCTTATTGATTTTGTTTTCTGAGAGCTTGATGCCCACAGCACGACTTGACTTAACCCGACACGTCTTGACACGATTTTCTGTGTCTTTAATTTATGACTAGCATTCTCTGATCTTGGCAGTAACCCGATGTGGTACACTTGTAACTTGTGGCTTTTAACTTGTAACCTGCGACCTGTAATTAATCCCCTGTAACTTGATATCTCGATAGTGGCCGCCGCGGCGCACTCTTGACTTGACTTGGCTCGACTTGATAACTGGTCTTACTTGACTTGCCCTGACACCGTGGGTGTTCTTTCTTGTTGCGTTGTGCAGATCTACTTGTCTTGTCTTGCATCATGTCTAGGACGTGACTCCCTGGACACCACGGCCAGGGACTCTTACTAAATTGGATTAGGCTAATGATTAGATCAAACTAGAACATGGAGAATTTTCAGTCACAAGCAATCTCGTTATCTGGGCGCTTTAATGGACTTGTAGCTTGCCGACGAGTAGAGCACATTTCCAGCACACTGTCATGTGTTGCACCTCTAAGTCACCTAAGGGTATATCGTCTCCGGGGCGATGTACCCAACCATACTCTCAACCCGCGGAAGGATAACTAGATAGTCTGCAGGGCTTGGGACTGGAAAATTCTCACTTGCATCTTGTTAGTAATTAGGCTTGTGATAACCCTAGTTAGTTAAGTAGTAAGCCGTAGTATTTGCTTGGCCGCTTGTGAATGGATGGTGTCTAGCCTGGTCCAAGTCTCGTCTAGTCCTTGTACCTGGTACTCCTGTGCATGATTGTTTTACTTATCTTTAACAATAAATGGGTAGAGACAAGTGCTATTTAGGCGAAGGGTTACAACCCCGGTCCTTATTTGGTTTACGGGTTGTAATCTGGCTCCCGGAATGGTTCCATGTCCCTAGTCGTTTATTGTCCAACTGTACTTTTATTACTTGCACTTTTCTTTTATACCTTATGATTTGATATGCTGGCTTTTGTCCTTATTTCGTGGCCTCCTTTGTGGCACTTGCTCTTTCTGGGGTTTGACCCAGCTGGTTTTGTGTGACCAGATTTCGGAGCAGCACCCGAGGATCTACCGAACTTCCAGCCCAATGGTGGCGACTAGAAGGAACCCGGGCTACGAGTGGATTTTTTTCCATTTTGTTTCACTCACTCTATTGTAAATTATTCTTTTGAGGCGTTTAGCCGACGAGCACCTGTTAGCTCGATGCACATTTACTTACTGCCTGTCTACGGGCTGTAAACATGATTAACAAATCCTAGGGTTGATCATGTATGACTTAACTCTTGCTAGTCCTCGCATTTTGTATGACTAGCTTCATGATCAACTGATTATGTAATATTTGGGATACCTTTTATTGTATATTTGGTGATCTAACATCTTGTAACTATATTACTTGCTTGAGATTGAGACAATAGGCTTGACCTTAAGAGACCGTTGGCTTGTAGTAAACCCTCATATCTAGACAGCCGTGACCGTATAACGAGGTGGATTCCATTTCAATATACGTAGCTGGCTATGTCCGCCCCCGTTCTCCAGTATTCTGGTTCTGGGGCGTGACATGGTTTAAGTGGTGGCCCATGCAGGTCTTGGCATTCAAGAATGTGGGGGTGTACCAAATAGATGTCTCAATCAGTACTCGTCCTTGATCTTCGTTCATATCCTCTGAATCTCTGGATTCTTGCCCTGATCATGTGCTTGTATCGTTGATCTGTTCTGGTCCTTCCTTATTGTTTCCTTGTGTCGTCTTCTTCAGCGGCACTGTACCTGACCCCGCCGATCAGCAAGGTGGAGCACTTCCCGTGGACCAGCCGCAACTTGGAGATCAAGCCCAGCATTCCGGAGTAGCCTCCAGAGTTGTACCTACCGGAGGAGAACCACCAATCCGGCCCGTCCAGCCCGCCGTACCTGACGATGGCACCTTGGTAGGTCTCATCAGGACCTTGATAGCTTCCCAGGATCGTAGAGGAGACGCCTTGCACCAGGCAGTGGCAGATGCTTTGACCAGAGGCGGTCATCCAGGGAACAGCGCGGCCAACAGCTTCAAGTGCTTGAACCCTCCATTCTTCTCCTGCAGCGAAGATGCGATTGCCGCGGACGCTTGGCTTCAGGATACCGAGGTGATTCTGGAAGCAGCTAGAACCCCTGAGAATGAGAAGGTGGCCGTGGTACGGCTACAGTTGCTGGACTTAGCTCGCAGTTGGTGGGCGGCGCATGCCATGGTATTAGTGGTACCCATTGCTTGGGCAGTGTTTAGAGAAAGATTCCAGACGAAGTATTTTGATGCTGTAGCTCGGTATGACCTGCAGACGAGGTTTACCAACTTGAAGCAAGGAGGCAGAACGGTCGACGGTTATGCAACTGAGTTTTCTAGACTCAGTAGGTTTGCCCCCACCTTGGTGGCGACCGAGTATGATAGGGCCCAGCGGTTCCAGCGGGGACTGCATTTGGAGATCTTGTTGGCAGTTGAGCAGTTCGAGCACCAGACGTTCGATGCAGTATTAAGGGCAGCTAGGAGGCACGAGTACACCTCCCAGAGGATCGTGGATAGGACCAGAGGTAGGAAGCGATCCCACAACCAGATGCACCAATCATCAGCTCCAGCCCCGGCAGCTAGAAGTTTGACTATTGGAATTCCGAGGCGGGCGGCCTCAGTGACGTCGGTTCAGCATTCAACCCCGACGTACCCGCAGCAGCAGAAGCAGAAGCAGACTTCCGCGATGGGATGTTCTCATTGTGGGAAGCCAGGCCATGTAGTGGCGGATTGTCGTAGGGCACAGGGATTGTGCCTGGCCTGAGGAGCGGCAGATCACAAGATAGGAGCCTGCCCGAATAGGGGTAGTTCATCCTCTTCCAACCTAACCAGTCCATCGGTTAGGGGACCAACACCTATGCAGCAACAGCAGTACCCGAGGCCATTGTTGCCTCAGGCCCAGGCGTTTCATCCGCAGAACCAGCATCAGTATACCCAAGCCCCAGTGCAAAACAGGCAGAGAGGTTTCCAGCAGAGGGGACCCGCAGCTAGAGGACAAGGTCAGGCCATGATGATGACTATGGAAGAAGAAGTTGCACCAGGTGAGGTAGTGGCATATACTATTCTCGTCAACTCCTTTCCAGCATCGGTATTATTTGATTCTGGTGCATCGCATTCATTCATGTCTGCACGATTCGCGACACGGATAGGATTGGAGCCCGAGTCATTATCAGTGAGGCTCAATATACTTACTGGTAATGGTCTTGTAGGAGTAGATCGAGTGTTTTTCTCGTGTCGGATCGTAGTTAGCGGTAGAGAGTTCCCCGCTAGATTTATAGAGTTCCCTATGGCAGACTATGATGTAGTCTTAGGCATGGATTGGTTGAGGAACCAGTATGCTAGGATAGACTGCCATGTTGGCAGGGTTGTCTTTAGTATTCCCGGCGAGCCAGAGTTTTCATTTTCCAGAGGGGCAGTGGAGCCATCTTCCCCAGTATTGCGGATGGCAGTAGCAGCAGTGCAGTTACCCCGGATAGTTGAAGAGTTTCCAGATGTCTTCCCAGAAGAACTTCCAGGGATGCTGCCAGAGTGGGAGATCGAGTTCACTATAGACTTGATCCCCGGGACAGCACCAGTATCAGAGCGAGTCTACAGAATGGCGCCTTCAGAGTTGGAGATTTTGTACAAGATGATTGAAGAACTGAGGACCAAGGGATTCATTCGTGCAAGTGGATCGTCTTGGGGAGCCCCGATGCTTCTTGTGAAAAAGAAGGATGGTACGTCCAGGTTATGTGTAGATTATCGTACCTTGAACTCAGTGACAATCAAGAACAGATACCCTCTCCCGAGGATAGATAACTTGTTTGATCAACTCAATGGGGCTTCAGTGTTTTCGAAGATAGACTTGCGGTCAGGATACCACCAGATCAGAGTCAGAGAGCAGGACATCCCGAAGACAGCGTTTAGATCGAGATATGGGCATTGGGAGTTCCTTGTTATGCCCTTTGGAGCGACCAATGCGCCGGCTGTATTCATGGACCTCATGAATCGCATTTTCATGCCTTACTTGGATCAGTTCGTGATCGTGTTCCTAGATGATATCCTGGTCTACAGCAAGAGCGAAGCAGAGCATGAGCAGCATCTCAGGATCATCCTTCAGACGCTTAGAGCACCAGTTGTACGCCAAGTTCAGCAAATGCGAGTTTTGGCTCGATCACATTTCGTACTTGGGTCACATCATTACCCGAGGAGGAGTGGAAGTGGATCCCCAGAAGATTGTGGCTATCAAGACATGGCCAGTACCTAGTTCAGCGGCAGAGGTTCGCAGCTTCCTTGGATTGGACGGCTACTACCGGCGATTCGTTTCAGATTTTGTAAGGATTTTGGCGCCGATGACCCAGTTGATCCGCAAGGATGTGCAGTTTGCTTGGACAGCAGAGTGTCAGGAATCATTTGAGAGGTTGAAGCGAGATTTGATAACGGCTCCCATCCTCACACTTCCAGATGGGACCGGAGGATTCACAGTTTATTGCGACGCTTCAGGCAGAGGATTGGGATGTGTCTTGATGCAGCATGGGAAGGTAATATCTTATGCATCACGTCAACTTCGTGATCATGAGAAGAATTATCCGACCCACGACTTGGAACTGGCAGCAGTAGTGTTTGTACTTAAGCTTTGGCGGCACTACTTGTACGGAGATAGAGTGGAGATATTTACTGATCACAAGAGCCTGAAGTATGTTTTCACCCAGAAGGACCTTAATATGCGACAGAGGAGATGGCTCGAGCTACTGGTGGACTACGATGTGGACTTACAGTATCACCCAGGGAAGGCCAACGTTGTAGCAGATGCGTTGAGCAGGAGAGCCGGAGTTTACTTCCTAACGGCGCAACCAGAACTATTGGCAGATCTTCAGAAGATGGGTATTGAAGTGGTTCTTCCTACCAACGTGGCGTTGATGGCCAGTCTGCAGGTTCAGTCCAGCATAGTTGAGAGGATCCGGATGGCGCAGTCTGCAGATTCCAAGCTTCAGCGACTCAGAGCGGAATGTGAGGCAGGAAGAAGGCCAGAGTTATGTATCCATGAAGATGGTATACTTCGGCACGGCACTCGTCTTTGTATATCCAGTGGAGATATCAGACGGGAGGTCATGGCAGAAGCTCACAATTCACAGTATTCTATTCATCCCGGTGGTACGAAGATGTATAGGGATATTCGTCAACATTTTTGGTGGAATGGCATGAAGAGGGAGATAGCCCGGTTTGTCTCTCGGTGTTTGGTTTGCCAGCAGGTTAAAGCTGAACATCAGAGGTCCGCTGGACTTCTTCAGTCCTTGCCGATTCCAGAATAGAAATGGGAGCATGTGACCATGGATTTTGTGACTGGATTGCCTAGATCCCCAGCTGGTCGAGATGCTATTTGGGTTATAGTTGACAGGCTCACGAAGGTGGCTCATTTTCTCCCATTCAGAGTTGGTCAGTCTACGGCCCAGTTGGCAGAGATGTACCTCAGGTAGATTGTCAGGCTTCACGGTGTGCCCGTCAGTATCACCTCGGACCGAGATTCAAGGTTTACATCACACTTTTGGCGTAGCCTGCAAGAGAGTTTGGGAACTCGTCTCCAGTTCAGTTCAGCATATCATCCGCAGACAGATGGTCAGTCAGAGCGTACAATCCAGACTCTTGAAGACATGTTGAGATCTTGTACACTTGACTTCGGTGGTTCGTGGGAAGATCACCTGCACCTGGTGGAGTTCTCGTACAACAACAGTTTCCAGGCAAGCATCCAGATGGCACCATTCGAGGCACTGTATGGTAGGAAGTGCAGATCCCCGTTAGCATGGGACGATGTCGGAGAGAGGCAGATGTTCGGTCCAGAAATGATTGTCCAGACAGTTGAAGTAGTCAGAAAAGTCAGGGATCATCTCCGAGTTGCCCAAGATCGCCAGCGACATTGGGCCGATGCCCATCGGCGTCCCTTAGAGTTTGCTATCAGCGACCATGTATTCCTTAGGATCTCGCCTAACCGCGGCGTCATTCGCTTTGGCGTGCGGGGAGAGCTTAGTCCTAGGTATATAGGGCCGTTCGATATCCTGGAACGAGTAGGAGATGTATCCTATCGTCTCGCTCTTCCGCCGTCGCTAAGAGAGGTGCATGATGTATTCCATGTGTCCCAATTACGACGGTACATCCCGGACCCGAGCCATATCCTGGACCATTCGGAATTGGTTGTTGGTACCAACCTTTCGTATGAGGAGAGGCCCGTGTCTATATTGGACCGGAGGGAGAAGATACTCAAGAACAAGACTATTAGCTTAGTCCGTGTTGCTTGGGGTCATCACTCTCTAGGTGAGTCAACGTGGGAGCGTGAGGACGACATCCGATCGCGATATCCCGACTTGTTTGACTCGTAAGGTATAATATCTTCCTTATGCCTTATGCTTTCCATCCCTTGCTTGCATGTATGATTGTATGATTGAACTGCTTAGTGTAGTTGTTGGTGCTTAGTGTAGCTTGCCTTGGCAGTCTCTAGCTCCTTGATTAAATTCCGAGGACGGAATTCTTTTAAGGTGGGTAGAGTTGTCACCCTCATTTCCCGTATTTCGTAATTATACTCGTAGTTGGATGTTGGCATGTATTTTATTTTTCTCGACTTGCGGAGTTTTAGGTTTTCTCGTATTTTGGGTTTCGGCTCGGCTCGGTTTTAGTTGGGATGGTTTGATTTTAAACCCAATGGAACACTTTAACCTATACTCCACCCTCATTCCACCACAACCACCCTCATTAAATCCCCACCAACCATTCTCTCTCCTCATTACTTCCCTCATTAATTCCTAACTCCTTCTTCTTCCTTCTTCCACACAACACCCCACCCATAGGCAAGTGCATCTTGCCATCACATGAAAACCAAATTTTATTTGTCTATTAGCTTAATTAGATGATTTGGAACAACATTAGAACTTGACATTTTTGGATTTGGAGCTTGGATTCTCCTAGATCTAAGTTTCTACCATTTTCGGAATTTCTTGGGTTTGATCTACCAAACTTGGATTTTTGCTTGATTGAATGCTTCTATGTTGTAGAGAATTGAATTTTACACAAGTTAGACTCTTGAAAATTCGGATTTCGAGTTTTATGGACCAAGTTGTGAAGTTCCAAAGTTTAGAGGCCATTAGAGTTCTTCCTCTCAGCTTGAGGAAGAAGAAGACCCCTCCCAGCCGCGCTGTTTAGCGCCGGGCTGTTTCCCCCGCGCCGCGCCCTTTGGCGCTGGCCGCTGACCCGTTGGCGCGCGCGCTCTTTAGCGCGCTGCTGCTCCCGCCCGATTGCGCTGAGCCCCGCGCGCTGCGCGCCTCGCTGGCCGCGCTCCCCTGCGCGCTTGGCCCCCGCGCCCCCTGCGCGCTCCGCCCCCGCGCCCCCCTGCGCGCTCCGCCCCCGCGCCCCCTGCGCGCTCGGCGCCCCCGCGCCCCCTGCGCGCTCGGCGCCCCCGCGCCCCCTGCGCGCTCAGCCCCCGCGCCCCCTGCACGCTCAGCCCCCGCTCCCCCTGCGCTCGCGGCCCCCGTGCCCCCTGCGCTCGCGGCCCCCGCGCCCCCTGCGCGTTCGGCCCCCGCGCCCCCTGCGCGCTCGGCCCCCGCGCCCCCTGCGCGCTCGGCCCCCGCGCCCCCTGCACGCTCGGCCCCCGCGCCCCTGCGAGCTCGGCCCCCGCGCCCCCTGCGCGCTCGGCCCCCGCGCCCCTGCGCGCTTGGCTCCCCACAACCCTTGGCGCGCTGCGACTGTTCCCGAGCTCGTCTCTTGGCACCGCTTGCCCGAGCCCTTTACCTGGCACACCCTGTGCCATGGCTTCCCCTCCTGACCCTTGGTGTTTCCCTTGGTTCTCGGTTTTTCTCTTGCTGATTTTGTTTTCTGAGAGCTTGATGCCCACAGCACGACTTGACTTAACCCGACACGTCTTGACACGATTTTCTGTGTCTTTAATTTATGACTAGCATTCTCTGATCTTGGCAGTAACCCGATGTGGTACACTTGTAACTTGTGGCTTTTAACTTGTAACCTGCGACCTGTAATTAATCCCCTGTAACTTGATATCTCGATAGTGGCCGCCGCGGCGCACTCTTGACTTGACTTGGCTCGACTTGATAACTGGTCGTACTTGACTTGTCCTGACACCGTGGGTGTTCTTTCTTGTTGCGTTGTGCCGATCTACTTGTCTTGTCTTGCATCATGTCTAGGACGTGACTCCCTGGGCACCACGGCCAGGGACTCATACTAAATTGGATTAGGCTAATGATTAGATCAAACTAGAACATAGAGAATTTTCAGTCACAAGCAATCTCGTTATCTGGGCGCTTTAATGGACTTGTAGCTTGTCGACGAGTAGAGCACATTTCCAGCACACTGTCATGTGTTGCACCTCTAAGTCACCTAAGGGTATATCGTCTCCGGGGCGATGTACCCAACCATACTCTCAACCCGCGGAAGGATAACTAGATAGTCTGCAGGGCTTGGGACTGGAAAATTCTCACTTGCATCTTGTTAGTAATTAGGCTTGTGATAACCCTAGTTAGTTAAGTAGTAAGCCGTAGTATTTGCTTGGCCGCTTGTGAATGGATGGTGTCTAGCCTGGTCCAAGTCTCGTCTAGTCCTTGTACCTGGTACTCCTGTGCATGATTGTTTTACTTATCTTTAACAATAAATGGGTAGAGACAAGTGTTATTCAGGCGAAGGGTTACAACCCCGGTCCTTGTTTGGTTTACGGGTTGTAATCTGGCTCCCGGAATGGTTCCATGTCCCTAGTCGTTTATTGTCCAGCTGTACTTTTATTACTTGCACTTTTCTTTTATTCCTTATGATTTGATATGCTGGCTTTTGTCCTTATTTCGTGGCCTCCTTTGTGGCACTTGCTCTTTCTGGGGTTTGACCCAGCTGGTTTTGTGTGACCAGATTTCGGAGCAGCACCCGAGGATCTACCGAACTTCCAGCCCAATGGTGGCGACTAGAAGGAACCCGGGCTACGAGTGGATTTTTTTCCATTTTGTTTCACTCCATTGTAAATTATTCTTTTGAGGCGTTTAGCCGACGAGCACCTGTTAGCTCGATGCACATTTACTTACTGTCTGCCTACGGACTGTAAACATGATTAACAAATCCTAGGGTTGATCATGTATGACTTAACTCTTGCTAGTCCTCGCATTTTGTATGACTAGCTTCATGATCAACTGATTATGTAATATTTGGGACGCCTTTTATTGTATATTTGGTGATCTAACATCTTGTAACTATATTACTTGCTTGAGATTGAGACAATAGGCTTGACCTTAAGAGACCGTTGGCTTGTAGTAAACCATCATATCTAGACAGCCGTGACCGTATAACGAGGTGGATTCCATTTCAATATACGTAGCTGGCTATGTCCGCCCCCGCTCTCCAGTATTCTGGTTCTGGGGCGTGACAATCTTCTTCGTCGAGAGCTACTTCTTCCTCTCCGATTGCTAGAAGGGATGTCGACTCCGACTCCAACTCCAACTACGATGACTCACTGTGTCATGTGTTGAGTGGCATGGGGTATGGTTACATATTCTTCTTCTTCTTCGATCCAGATCTAAAGCCTAGCCATGGAGTCATCTTCCTCCTCCAGCCCTTTGTTCTGTTAGAGCTTTGTTCATGCCTATTGTTGATCGAGTCCCTCTGTGTCCACCTCCTCTAGCTCGAGCCCAACCTCCTCACTGACAGCCGCGACTCCAACGACAAATGTTGATCCTCTTTGATCTCGCTTCTTTGATTGATCCGTGCGACGACTTCTAATCCTCTTCGGCCTCCCTCTTCTTCGATTGATCTAGTTTGGACTAGTCCTTGTTTGGACACAATGTTCCCACCAGTAGGCTCCTCGCTGACTTCCTCTATGACTCCTGCTCACGTCGATGTTTATTTCCTGGCAATCATTAGACGTGTCTATATCTCCTTCTTCTTCGTCGAGATCTACTTTTTCCTCTTCGATTGCTACAAGGGATGCCGACTCCTACCACAACTCCAACTACGATGACTCACCGTGTCATGTGTTGAGTGGCTACATATTCTTCTTCTTCGATCCAGCTTTAAAGCCTAGCCATGGAGTCATCTTCCTCCTCCAGGCCTCTGTTTTGTTAGAGCTTTGTTCATGTCTATTGTTGATTGAGTTTCTCTTTGTGTCCACCTCCTCTAGCTCGAGCCCAACCTCCTCACTGACAGCCGTGACTCCAACAACAAATGTTGATCCTCTCTGATCTCCCTTCTTTGATTGATGCAAGCGACGGCTTCTAATCCTCTCCGGCCTCCCTCTCCTTTTCGATTGATCTAGTTTGGTGTAGTCCTTGTTTGGACACAATGTTCCCACCAGTAGGCTCGAGTCCAGATTAATTCGAGCTCTAGAGACGTTCTAGCTTCCTTTGATGTCATGGGTTTTTGTCATCAGCCACTGCTGCTATTGATCTTTCATTGGCGGCTCTGGGATCAATCCTTTATGCTGCTATTTTCCAGTGGACACAGGGACATAGTTTGGACTTGGGGACATAGTGTCCTGTTAAAACCTGGTTTGGTCTGTTATTCATTGCATTGATTTGGAAATTTAGGATTATAGCACTAGTTCAGTGGTTCATAGCAGTGTATTTGTTTTTGTTTATTTCCGATGTAATGGGTAGAGTGTATCCAGCCTGCTCAACGGCGAGCTGGACCACTGACTCTACGATCCCTCCCTCCACAAAATTCTCTCGCCACTCACTTGTCGTTGTTGCTCTCGTTTGTGTTTGTGAGTGTGTTTGTGCTTGTGTTTGTTCCAAGTTGTAATATTCATTTCCAACTTAGAGGAACTCTATTTATCTCTCACTTTTTCTTGGAATTACTATCATTCATGATGATTGCTTCAATTTTGTTTCCTCAATCGAGCATCTTCGCACATCGGCTCCTGTCGCGGGCCCTTTGTGCCTCGATAACTCTTTTGATTTAAGTGTCTTTATATGCTGACTCTTGTCGAGCACCTATGTACTAACTTTTTTGGTTGAGCATCTTCATGCGCCGGCTCTTGTTGAGCACCCATGTGGCAACGGTTCTTTTGGTAGAGCGTCTTCAAGTGCCAAGTACCAACTCTTGGTGAGCACCTACGTGCTAATAACTCTTTTTCGCACGTCCTAGATGGCCGCAACTTAAACTCTTTTGTGCTCTTTTTGGATATTTCTCTCGAGATTTATTCAATTATGAAGTCCGGCTCACTTTTTATTTCTTTCGAGATTTTTTCGTTTTCGAAACCTCGACCTCTGTTTTTAGATGATCTCCCTCTTTTTTACTCTCGCCAAGCTGGACTTGCTTTCACCAAGTTCTAGCTTGTAGGGACGTGTTGAAGAGTAAACTATTTTATGCATTTATTGTTTTATGTATTTTTCATTTCTAGCTAGAGTTAGTGATGTATTTTCGTATGTTTTGTAGTCCTATAATTATTGGCTAAAAGTCATAATAAGATTTATTCTATTTAGTCACAATGTAGTCTTTATTTTCTACCGCTTCAAATCTGCCAAAGGAGTGCCATGATATCATGGGTTGCTTTGAATCTGCCAAACTGTGGCCATGATCTCATGGGTCTTTGACTCTTTGGAGACTAATAGGCTGTGTGAAGCTTGAGGAGATCTGAGAGTTGTTAGGAAGGTTAAAGCATATTAGGCTTTTCTTTAATTTTACATAGCTTCATGATAGTTAGGTTGGTTGGAGAGTTATAAATAATCAGCATAAAGTGGAGATAGGGATGGAACATTGGAACTCCTCACTTCAATGTTTTGAATATTTAAGTAAATTTAATTTGGTTGGGACATGGGAGCCACTGGTACAAAGGCTAGTAATAGCATGCAATAAGGCAACTTTAAAGTTTGGAGGACATTTACTTTATGGGTATTTGGGGTTGCTGGTAGCTTGGCACAGAGCATATCTAATATATGTATTAGAAAGATTAAATGGTTTATAAACGGGTCATCCCCTCCCTGTACCTGATCCGTTTATTGAATGGGTTACACGGGTAAACCCGTTTATACCCAGCCCTGTTTAAGAAGTCGGGTTAGTGCGTAGAGCCCCGTATTGCCACCCTTAGTACCAAGGCCAGGGCCTTGCCACTATTTTCCTTAGGTAGAGAGAACAATTCTAAGATTTGACATCTGGCTCACAACCAGTCATAAGGTGCAGTTGAGCTTGTGCCCATGAAGCCCAAATGGAATTTAGGTGATTTGATCTTGATTAGGTTTAGATGATGAATCTCCACTGGTAGGTCATTTATGGGCCGATTTTGAGTTTACTCGATGTATATTATTGCTAATATTGCTATAATTATCATTTTTATTACACAATTTGAGGAAAGAGGGGCATAATAATGTATCCTTCCACTGGTGGGGCATGTTTAGGAGGTTTTGTTGGTGAGCGAGCTTGCCCGATATTTAACAAGGTGAGTTTCCGGAGATACTTTTGGGGCATGAATGACATTCTAAACCATCCTTCCATTTCGTTACTCTTAATCATTTAGATGTATAGTTATCTTTTTATATTTGTTTTATGTATCGTTGTTACTTTTGGCTTTAAATATGTTATGGGACAATACTAGTGTTTTTATGTCTAACTGTAGAAATAACAATTTTATAAATTTCCATGGTTTCAAATATCATGAAAATCAAGATCAAGGTTTTGCTAGTAACCAATTGGTTGTAGTCTTCTAGATTCTGAGTTTCTGAGTATAGATAGATAAGAACAACAAACATGTGAAAATTCTATCCGGAGTATAATTTCTCAAATCCATGCCTTACGAGATTCTAAAATTTAAGATATCCACCCAAACAGCTCAATTGTGAAGATTTTGAATTTTTTTCAAGAAGTTGGGAAATACCATGAATTATCAAGATTTATGTGTGCATCGGAGTCCATCCTTAATGAAAAATATTATTTGTTGGGCCATTTGAAATATATCAATTTGTTGGATGCCATTACTGCTAGTCTTTGAACAGTGAATTGCAGTTCGACTTCATGCTCGCCTTTAAATATAACTAACAGCTTATTCTATGGCCTCATGGGCTCAATTTTTTTTCTTCTCGTATCCGTCTTTCAACTTTCTTTATTAGATGACATATTTGTCAGTTGCTGGCATTGTCTTGAGACCAAGGTGAAAATTGGCCTATTCGACACTGATTCGTTTGTTCCCTTGGTCATAATGCACAGGAGATCTTTGAGCATTCTCCTCCACTGTTGTTTTCTACACTCTTATGAGAGGTCTTTTGCAGTAATTCTTGTATGTCCACAATCATGCACATAGGAAACCGTCAAAACTTTTAACCAGTAGACTTGCATTCCATTAGAGATCCATGAACCCTGTGTCCCAGTTAGCAGAGCTTCAGATATAATGTAGTATAAGTATCAGCAGAGCTTCAGATTGGGGACTTATTTAAATGAATTTGTTTGACATGCCTATAATCCTTGCTGGTCTCATTTGAAATGATTTACATATTATTTTTTTTATTCACCATGCAGACCGAAACCAAAACAAAATTAGTGTTATATATAATGTACTATGTCCCTGTTATTACTTTTTCTGATTTAATGGAGAGATTCTGAAAAAGTATTTTTTTTTCCGGCTTTGGTTTCGCCTCTGCTCCTTTATATATGTTAGATTAGATTGGTAGCTCCACTGTCTGATCCCATTTGATTCCTCTATATTGCAGGTAAGGACAGTGAAGGTCAGCAATGTTTCCCTTGGTGCATCTGAACAAGACATTAAGGAGTTCTTTTCCTTTTCTGGTGACATCGAATATGTTGAGATGCAAAGGTTTGTGCTTCCAGCTGCCATCATAGAATCTGTAGTTGTATACTCTCGTCTAATGCAGACTAAACTTTCTGTACCCTTTTAACAGTGGGGATGAGTGGTCTCAAGTTGCATATGTTACATTCAAAGATTCACAGGGAGTTGAAACTGCACTTCTTCTCTCGGTGCGTTCTCTAAGGATAACTTAGTATAGTCTTGTCATTGTATCATTCATCTCTAGGATGTAAATCAGAGTAACACTCATGGACCAAGGAGCATTTCCTTTCGTTTTCTTTTGGGCCATGTTTGGTTCGAGGAAAGGAAAGGAAATCAATTCTTTGCTATCATTTCCTTCGGAAAATTACAATTTCCATTAAATTTTCTTTCTGGTGTTTGGAAAGGCCCGGAAAATTGGGAGGGAAAGTGAATCATTGGGGGTGGGAAAGTGAATCCATGGGGTGAGTGGGGGTGGGGGAACCATTTTCCTCCCTATTTTTCTTCTCTTGGGAATCATTTTCCTTTCCACTTCGGCATTCAAACCAAGGTTCAAGGTATCGGTATCGGAATCGATATCGGACCATTCCTATAAGTATCGGGATCGGCGGGATCGGCAGTATCGGCGGTTTCGGATCGGAGTATCGGATTTTTTGGTATCGGAAAGCAAATAATTATCAATAAATTATTAATATTTTAGAAAATATATTTTATACATTTAGGCATAATTTTAATGTTTTTAGTGTTGTTTTATAGTAGTTTTAAAATAGAATGAAATAGTAGTTACCCTTACCGATTGATTTACATACGATAGTTTTCTTCTTTTACATGCTTTTATAACCTTCCTATACTTTTACACCCTTGCTGATTGGTCATTTTCGTTCAATTTTTTTTTGCCGAATTGACCGGAAAAGAGACCCCCAATGTCGGTATCGGTCAGTATCGGATATCGGTCGGTATCGGATCGGGACATGCCAAACCATATCGATATCGGCTGTATCGGATCGGTATCGGCCGATACTGCGAACTATGATTCAAACACATGGAAGAAACGACTTTCCTTTCCTAAGGTCCCGATTCTGCGAACCAAATGTGGCCAATATGGGAAATGATTTTTGCCATTAACTTGCCATCAAATTAGAGGAGAATATCTGTTTCGAAGGAAAACAAATTAGTGAATTAGTTCTCTTGAAATAGAATTGCCATTTGCCATCCACGTACATAATTTTCCACTTAAGATTTAAGGGTTACCTAACCTTTAAATTACTTCTTGCTCACAATTTATTTGGATTTGTGATACAGGGTGCAACAATAGTTGATCTGTCCGTCATCGTCACACCTGCAGCAGATTACCAACTACCCCCTGCTGCTTCGGCTCCACCGCCGGTAAATTATTTGATTAAATTCCTTGTTTATGCTTGAAATTGTTTGTCCAGTCTCTTAAGGGTGCGTTTGATTACAAGGTGAAAAATATGTGGAAAAGAAATTAATTCTATGGAATTATTTTTCTAGAAAAAAAAAATCCATGGAATTTAAAAAAATTTCCATGGAAAACTTAATTTGGGTGTTTGATTGCTATTATTTTCCACAGAAAATAGTTATTTTCCTATGGGTTGGACAAGTTTCATTTTCCACCATTTTAGATGAAAATATGGAAAATGATAGTTTTTTGGAAAATAATTCCATGGAAAATATAAGCTATCAAACACTACAATTGGTGGAAAAATTGTGATAAAATATTTTGCATGGAAAAAAGCCCAATCAAACAGCCTAAGTTGATTGTATCCTTGAATGATTTGTTAACTTGTAACAGTACAAAGATACCACCAGATCTGGTGGTGGTTCTGAATCTGCTGTCCAGAAGGCTGAAGATGTAGTCAGCAGCATGCTTGCCAAGGGATTCATCCTAGGCAAAGATGCTGTCAACAAGGCCAAAGCTTTCGACGAGAAGCACCAATTCACGTCCACCGCGACGGCCAAGGTTGCCTCCTTGGACCAGAAGATCGGGCTGAGCGAGAAGATAACCATGGGAACGTCCGCGGTCAACGAGAAGGTAAAGGAGATGGACCAGAAGTTCCAGGTCGCCGAGAAGACCAAGTCCGCCTTTGCAGCGGCAGAGCAGAAGGTGAGCAGCGCAGGCTCGGCCATCATGAAGAACAGGTACGTGTTCACCGGGGCGTCGTGGGTGACCGGCGCCTTCAACAAGGTTGCCAAGGCGGCGAGCGACGTGGGGAGCAAGACGAAGGAGAAGGTTGCGGCGGAACAGGGGTCGGGCGGCTATACTCCGATCCATTTCTCAGAGTCTCCTCCGAAAGGCTGCAAGTAGCGAGCATCCCTCGAAGCCTGCACCTGCACAAGGATTGATCCTAGGACTTCCAGAATTCCGATACTTCATCTCAGGTTCTCGTCTTTCAATTAGAATTTTGTAAAACTATACTCTGGTTTTAGCTATATTTGCTATATTAGTTGCTGTACTATCAGGGCCGGCCCGGAGAGTTGAGTTGTCCAATCGGACCAATCCTGGAGCTAATTTTGGTTGTCCCTTGATCTTTATTGTCAGCTGGTTCTGGTGGTCATCCGTGACCCTGACCTTTGGCAGAATCATGTTGAACCTAGGGGGTTGCCCAAGCCCCAAGGCTGGCCCTGTGTGCTATATACATATAGATGATGGTCTTCTATCGGTAAAATCGTCTACTAATAACGAAAAAGGAGCGTTTCTGGCCAACAAGCTGCTTGTTCTTCTTTAGTAGAGCCAAATGGAGTGAATTAATATCCTCATGTAGCTGATTTTTTTTTGGTGGTGAAAGTTTTATACACAATTTAAGTAACACCGGATTATTGCCAGGAATCATGGTCACCATCGTCTAAAATAAAAGTTGTCACATTTTTTTTAGGATGCACATAAAAGGAAACCAAAATGGAGTAAATTAACAAATTAATCTTATATATATAACATTCATATATTGTTACTATCACATGTACAAATAGAAAATAGTCCCATAACATTTCATGCATAGACATAATATTTGACAACAACAGAAAGGAAATAAATTCCATTTGTTACCAACATTTGACAAACACTGAATGGAAGAAAAGACTGACCAGGGATGATTTTTTTCATTCATATTTATGTTTTTTCACTGATTGCAATTATTTAATCATTTCTTTTTTCTTTTTTCAAATTAAATAATCAATAAAATTTGCACACAATCCTGTCCTCATTTGTCAGAGGATTATTGGCCGTCTCATTCTTGAGAGAACTCTAAGGCCTCGTTTGGTTCGCGGAATCTCCCGGTTGGGAAAGGAAAGTGATTACTTTTCTATGTTTGGGTGTCCAAGGAATTGAGGAGGAAAGGAAATTGATTCCCAATGGAAGGGAAATTAGGGGGGAAAGTGATTCCATCCATCCAAGGAAGGAATCACTTTCCCACATTGAAGTATTCACTTTCCTTTCCAAATTTCTTGGCATTGCCAAACATCGGAAAGGAAAATCAATAGGAATTAAAGTTTTCCAAAGGAAAGGAAAGGAAATGACAAGGAATTGATTTCTTTTCCCTTTCATTCCGCGAACCAAACGAGGCCTAATAGTGGAGCCCAGCTCCCCTACAGTCAGCACACAACAAGAAGTGAAAGCCTCAGAAGGATGAGGATTAGAGAGAACCGGTACTCTAGAAACAAGAGAAACTGGAGAGTCAATCTACTTACTAAAAATTTATCAGAAGCATTCAAGTTTTAAAGTATTGTGCAAAAGAAACGAAGTTAGTGGGAATTACAAAATAGGACTCGTTACGCCCTAAATTTGGACGTTTAAAAAATAAGCCCTAAATTTGGGCGTCAAAAATATAGTTACGAAATTGTTTGAATTAGATTCCATAGTTTAGTCATAAGCTGGTTGTGATTTAAAAGCGTAAATTATATCCTTTTGGCTTGGGAAGAGGCAAAAGCAATAGGCTTTGGCTTGGGAAGAGATACGCGCGACAAGCAATACACTTTTGGCTTGGGAATAGACGCGCGGCAGCAGCAACAGCCACGCGGAGGGCCAAGAAATATATGCCCTAAAATTGAGCGTTGAAAATAAACGTCCTAAAATTGGGCGTTAAAAAAAAGGGCGGAAAAATTTAGTTTAACCACTAATCTTTTAGCTTAGCCAAACAATTTCGTAACTATGTTTTAGACGCCCAAATTTAGGACATATTTTTTAAATGCCCAAATTTGGACGCAACGGTCCTATAATTTTCAATAACTTCTTTCCTTTTACACAATACTTTAAAGTTTGTATGTTTATGATACAATTTTTCTATCTACTTATTAGCATTTCAACCTCACATTTTTGGTACACAGAATGCTATTTTAGAAAGGAATGCATTTAGTATGAGCATACAAGACAATCATACAAAAATCTTGCCGATCCCATTTTCCAATACGAACAATGTACATTCATTTCCCCTATAGAGCACATATAGACTAAGAAGTAGATGACGAGCACATATAATGCGAGCACATATAATGCTGCGACAAGTAGTTTTTTTTCTTTTCCTTTTTTGAGGGCCTAGGGTCGAACCTACCCCCAAACCCTTACCATTCCCAACCATTGTACCACAGGTTCAAATAGGATTTGAGCTTTGTCTAGAGTTTGCGACATTGTCCAGAGTTTGTGACATTGATACAATTTAACATCAAATTTTTGATGCTTTGAACATAAACCCTACTATATCTGCCTGGATAAAAAAGTCACAAACCCTGGACCATGGCAACCATCATGATAGCTCAAGCAGAAGAAATAAAATTGTAAACTACATAAAAGACGCAAATACAACAGTGGAAGCACAAGTACTCCAAACAATCAGTATTGTATCCCTGTTTCATCGGACGCATATTGGGCACAACACAAACATTTACGTGAAAAACAAACCAACAAACAGCAATTCAACACATCGTAACTGATCTGATACATGAAAAAATCACGAATAAAAGGGAAGAAACAGATAATTACAGCGCATCCAGAATTTATTCGTCATCATCAGGACTTTTGATAAGAACAGTTAACCCACTGTTGAATAGATCGTAGCATTTCATTTTAAACCCAAAATCGAATGCTCAGAGTCAGAACCATCCCATCGTGCCGAAATAAAACATTGTCACTCTACATTATTTTCCAGATGAGCGAAGATCAGAACAAACCGAAGTTGATGATGGTATCCTTGGCGAGGATGAGGAGGAGCACCTTGAAGTACACCAACACCCATTTCCTGGTCACTTCCTGGTGCACGTAGTCCAGGAAGATCTCCTTGAAGAACCCGTATATCTGCCAGTACACGGCGAAGACCAGCAGGGAGGTGGCCAGCGGCGTCTTGGCCACGAGCAGCAGAGGAGGGACGAGGGCGTAGGTGATGTTTATGGACTGCTCCGTTCGCTTCAGCTTCAGGCTTTCAGCCTGCAGTACGCTGCTCCTTCCTTTGCTGGCAGCAGCTGCTTCCAATGGGCTGAAACAGGTTATTACCTCCTCTTCTTTCAAATGACCATCAAAGCCGACAGCTCCCTCATTTTCAATCACACCAACCTTCTTACCAAGTTCCTGCAAAATATTTCATTATAGGATGTTCGTATGGAATCATTGTACTTTATGTTCGGTTTATTCGGTCTCAACCGAATCGAGATGGTCAAAACCGAAATTCTAAAAATCCAAAACCGAACTGAAATTAGGCATAACCGAAACCGAATCCTAACCACCGACAATCAATCCGGTTTATTCGGTTGGGCTATTTTTATAGTTTAATGGGTCGGGTCCAAAGTTGGGATTATGGTTACATTATATTAAAAATTGTAATTTTTATACATAGGTTTGTTGTATTTCAAAGTTGGCCCAAAATTGTACAAGTTGTTAAATTACCAAAATTGGACCTTAAACATAAATATAGAACTGTTGTTTTCAAAATATACACAAAAATATACACATTTTAATCATAAATATACATAAATTTGAGAGTATTTAATAATTGTAGAAGTCTTATTCTGTTTTGGACCGAAACTGAAACCGAATAAGAAATTTTACCATTTTCAAATTCGAAATCGAACCGAATTTTTTTTTCAAACCGAATCGAATCTCTTATTAGGTTCGGTTCGGTTACCCCTAGCTGCTGTGCTTAATGCATAGTATTTTTCATTATCCATCCCACCAACCCAAATAAAGGAGTGTAGTCAGAGGTGGCTTGAGGCCACAAAATTTTGTTGGGTTAAAAGAAGCAGAACCTATGTAACTATTTAATTATTAAACATATTCAGTTTATTCTTAAACTTATCGATTCCTATGATGAAATGACCGCTGACATAGCTCTACAAAATTACACTTACATGTTTAGATGGATCAATCATAAGAAAAATTGCAACAAAGCCCAGTTGATCTTGGCTAGATGGATCAAAAACTGACTCAGTCCCTTCAAAAACTGACAAAAGAAATTTGCAAAAAGGCTTTGTTGTTATTCTATTGCACTAAATCCCCTTGAAAGATGGAGGAAGGGTACTGGTGTACAACAAATATCAATGTGTAAACCAAAACATGTGGCTCCAGTATAAAACATGTGATTAAATGAGTTGAGCTCTTAATCTTCATTCTTCCTAGAAGGCTGTTAGTTTTCTATTGTAACCCTTTTGGTTGATATCAAACCAAATGGACAAAAAAGCGCCCTAAATAACTCGATGCAGTATTACTTTCAGCAAAAGCTTAGGAGCAAAAATGCTGCGTATGTGAGCACAAGAAATCTGCAGATTCTTTTTTTTTTTTTTTTGAAGGTGTCCACTTCTTACTGGTGCTTGGAGGCATGCCTCCAAGGGGGCTCAAACCTGCGCCACTGCGCCGGGATGCTCCACCGTTCCCAACGGGCTACGGCCACGGGGACAATCTGCATATTCTGGTAATGCTTCCTATTACTGAGTTAGCAACAACAAATTGTCACTCAATGGCTCAGTAAATCTAAAGGCAAACTCAAGAATGGCGTGAAATCTAACAAACTATCTAGTGTGTTGCAAGTACAAAAGAAACCAATACATAATTGCACTTCAATGTACAAACCTAACAAACTAACTATAAAAATCACTGAAACTGCTCTCAAAGCTAGTGTGTATTATTCGTAAGCTAAATATAAGTCTCACGCATGCCATTAAACCCTAAAAATTAATAGAAATGGAAGAACGATATCTTCCTGTAATTGTCGAGAAATTACATCAGATTACCAAACTACGAACTAAATCAATATCTAATAACAAACACTTAAACTAATTTGCGTCATGGACTAGCAGGCACAGACACTAGGTCACTCCTAAATTGGTGGTGTTGTGTTCATGTTCATATTACTATCTGTGTCATATTCATACCATGCAACATAGGTCATAGACTAGGAAGCACGGACACTTCAAGTCTGCTGTGGTCCACGGCACGGCCCCTCCCAAATCCACTAGGATTGTAGGACACTTCGAAATGATATATCATGCTTATCGTCTCCGTGTTCGTATAGAGTCATATTCATGTCCACGCAACATAGCTAGGTTGCACGGGCATGAATATGACACGACGGACACAAGTCCCCGGTAGGGATGACACTATTCTCTTGAATCTGACGGGGACCCCATTTTTTTACCCGACGGGGACGAGTTTGGGGATTTAAAAACGGAGATGGAGATTAAAAAAATTCTCCGGTCGGATTCGGGGACGGATATGGATATAGTACTCCCCTCCCCGATAAATCTCCGACCCCGATTACTTATACCCATATCCATATGTGCAACCCATTGGAAATGATATGCTCTCTTGATCTATCTAGTAGTATATATATTTATTTTATGAAAACCATTATTAATATGCCCTGTAATTTTTTTGAATGAAAATATTTTTTTTAAGCTTATAATGTACATAAAAAACTTAGTAACCGAATGAAAGACAGAGACAAGAAAATCCGGTCCTGAAAGTGCTAACGGGGCCGGGAAGGGGACATGAAATGCATTGTTTAACGGGAATGAGGATGGGGGTAAAAAATTGAACCCGACGGAAAACGGGGACGGGGATGGGGATTCAAACACCACTCTGGGACGGAGATTCAAACACAACTCTGGGACGGGGATGGGAGATATGGTCCCCGACCCCTACTCGCCCCGTTGCCATTCCTAGTCCCCAGTGTATCTCAAAGTGCCTGTGTCACGTCCGATTCGAGTCCGACACGATACAACAACCGAATTTTCAAGTATCAGCGTTTCCTCGAGCTCAAGTCACGGGTTTAAGTTATAAAATACATCAAATAGCTTCAAGTCCTATGCGGCATGGACACGGACACAGCATCCGCTGTGGCTTGTCCTGGTGTACTATTGAGGTGTCCGTGTCGTGTCCGACACGGGCTTCCTGGTCTAACTTACGAAATTTAGATCGTCGGAGGAGGAGGAGGAGGGGGAGGATACGTTACCATTTGTGAGCCCAGGACGGAGGCGACGGCGGGAGAGTGGACACCTCCGTACGTCGCGTGTCTCGGATCGGACGGCGGCGGGAGGTTTCCGGCGACGGAGGAGGAGTGGATCGGACGGAGGAGGTGAGAGGAGGCGGCCGCCGTGGGTTCGAAGACGGAGGGGCGGAGGAGGAGGCTTCGAGCTAGGGTTTTGGATCTGCTCAATAGTCGAGACGCCATTGATCCAATCACTCTTGTGTGACTGTGCGAAGAGGACGACGAGGAAAGTTTATTGGCGAAAATTTGAGGGGAATAATGATAATAATATCAACACCTTTTCTTTCTGTCATTTTGCGGGTCATTTTGCATAAACCCCCCCTGAAGTTTAAGAAATGAGTTTGGACTCAACCGAATTGGTTGGGACGATAATGGACCGGGCTACGTCGGCCCAATCATGGCTGCTTCCTTTTTGTCTTTAAGCAGTCCTAAAAGCATTGTTTTTTTTTGAGATATCATTTTCTACGTCTCGGCGACCAAACCCAAGGGAGGATTCAAAGAAAATGTAAAATATAGCAACAAATTGAAAAGTTGTTATTCTCTTTACATTCGCAGACGCTACAATGAGATAGAACAAATACAATAAAAAAAATACAAAAGTAAATCTCCTTGCTGGGGTAAACAAAGGTCACCGTTGCTCAAAGCAAGGTTCGCCCTATGACGATCTGCCCCCATGAACTAGCAAGTTCACAAATGAACTTCTGGAACGTTCTAGGACACCTTCCGGAAGACTTGGAAATATAAAACACTCGAAGAGTGCTCACAGTGGCGCATAGGATTTCTGCTGGCGCATAGAGCTGTTGTTGCTGCCACATACACACTCTTACTTGTTGTGGTTCTCACTTTTTTTCGACCTTTCCAAATGAGAGGAGAGGAGCTCTATTTATATAGCAAACCAGCACCTTTGCACGAATATGAGTGCACATGCTCATACGCGCTAGCCGACCAAATTCCATAAAATATGGGTCTCGGAGTCCTATGCGCTAGCATCACAGCGCGCTGCATGCTGACAGTTTCAGCTGTGCCGCACACCGAAAGCAGTAGCGGCTGATAGAACTGACAATGCCGAAAGCAACTGCGAGCATACGCCTAACGCATTGTGCCTGGCCTCATAGACGCCTGACCACATACACGCCTTGCCGTATAGCACCCGACACATAATGCCAGCCGCATAATGATCACCGCATATATACAAGACACATAATGCCATCCGCATAATACTCGCCACATAACGCCTTGCATAAAACGAGCGCAACATATGCGCACAAGCGCCATGCACCTGATGCATTCCTAAGGATTTCCAAAGTGAGTGACCAAAACAAAGATTGTTCTTTTGAAGTTTAAATTTAATCCAAATCTAGGAAAATCATCCCACATGAGTCACCACACCCCATATGCATATGCCAATGCAAGCATAGCTATTATATTGGGATATACACATTTTTGGTTTTCCAATGTGGGACTAAAGTTCCCATAGGCAAGTTATAAAACCACAACAATCTCCCACATATATCACAATATATGGTTGAGCATTTCTCACAGTGACTGCCTTCATGCATTATGGTAGGTATCACTTCGACTTGAATCTTTTTTTATGAGTCAAACAACATTGCGATAAGCCTTGAATTCTGCACCATAGCTGCTATTCTTCTCACCCACAGAATGACATCTGTTGAGCCTCCGGTCGCACATTAAAGACCTGTGCTGACATGGTCTCGGTGTATGTATCTTGTGTGTTTACAAGTTAACCCTCAAGAGATGGCCTATGTCTCTTTCCATACACTTAGGTGAGTTCTTTTTGTTAAGAGTTTCAGCATGAAGTCTTGCATTTCCTTGAGGTGCTACACTGCAATGACATGGCACAAAATCGAGGCTCCACCTCTTGTGATGTCATACCAATATAGCATGATGTCACATGCCTCTTTGTAATGCTGTACTACTCATCATGAATCCTTATGCTTCCTTTTGGTGCTACGCCACTATGAAATGGCTTGAGACCGAGGCTTTACATCTTTTACCTCATCGTGGTGTCACACCATAGTATCATGAGGTCACCGGCCTCTTTATAGTGTTGCATACAACTTTTCATTTTTCAACATTAGGCTACTTGCCTATATGTGGTGCTATGCCGTTATGACATGGTCCGAAGCTGAGGCTTTACCCTATCAAGGTACCTCATGATGGTATCATTCCACTGTAGCATGGAATACTTTGTTCATTTATAGTGCTGAGTTACCCGTGCTTCCTGTAAAGCACGTCGGACATCCATGATGCCTGAGAACTCATTAAGCCTAGTAGCCATCCTCTCACATGACATGTTCTTTTTTAAGAACTATTTATAGACTACAGTGGAGGGATAATATTCCAACAATATCCCGAAAGACTAATCACTGTATCTGATATTTTTTTAGTCAATAGACCTCCCTTGAACCAGAAGCTAGATGCCTAGTATATATTTTTTTTGAACTAGTAGCATAAAAATTAATGATAGGAATGTATATACACAATATCAGAGTTCCTTCAAGCCTATCTTTATTATTGTGTCCTCGACCAGCTACCGCTCGAGGCCCTTTGTGAACAGATCCGTCAGATTTTTCTGACTCCAAACATCAGCTATTACAATGATGCCTCCTTTGATGTAATCATTCAATATCATGTACCACAGTCGCACAGTCCTCTTCTTGCCATTGGAGAGATTATTTGATGCAACCACTGTAGCCGCCTGGTTGTCGTAATATACATGTATGGCAGGGATCTACGAATCAACCACTGGAAGATTAAAACTCAGACTTCATAGATGAGTGACAGGTCATGGTCTGTTTCTTCGACTTTCACGATATAGTAGTAACTCCCATAGAGAAGACATATCCTTTAGTGGACCTTTCACTCTCTTCTTTTGAGCACCAACAAGCATCACTGAAGCCTTTTTCAACTGCTGGGTAACTACTATAGTGTAGTGCATACTTCTGAGTCTTCTTGAGATATCTCATCACTCTCTTCACAGCATTCCAGTATTCAACACTTGGATTGCTCGTGAATTGAATCAACATGCCTACAATGAAAGATATGTTAGGCCTGATGACATTCGTAGCATACATCAAACTCCCGATGACGCTCGAGTACACCAACTGTTAGACACTTTCTCTTACATTTGACTTCAGCTTCTTATCACACCTGTAAGGAGTATCGATTCCTAGAATATCCTAATATCCGTGGCGTGTGAGCATCTTTTCTACGTAGTGAGCTTGAGATAAAGCCAGCCCAACTTTCGTTCAGATTATCTTAATCCCCAGGATGACATCAACATGTTCTACCTACTGAACTTGGACGAGAGAAACTTCTTTGTCTTTGTGAAATATTATAGATCTATACCTAGGATTAGTATGTCGTCCACATACAGACAAACGATCACCCCTCTGCCCTCAGCAAAGTGTAAACACACTTATCAGTCTCGCTGACGTAGCCGTTTGGTCTTATAACTTTGTCAAACTTCTCATGCCACAATTTGGGAGCTTGCTTCAGACCGTACAGAGATTTTACCAACTTGCAGACTTTATCTTTAAGTCCCTTGACGAAAAATCTTTCTGGCTGTTGCATGTAAATTTTCTCTGTCAGTTCTCCATTCATGAATACTATCTTCACATCCATGTGATTTATTATCAGTTTATGAATAACGCTCATGACAGTCAGCATTTTAATAGTAGTCATCCTTGCCACATGAGCATACGTGCCAAAGTAGTCAATCTCCTGCATCTGAGAGAACCTCTTGGCTACCAGTCTGGCTTTAAACTTATCAACAGTTTTGTCAGCTGTCATGTTCTTTTTGAAGATCTATTTGCATCCGATGGGTTTAGCTCCTTCAGGCAGATAGACTTACTTCCAAGTGTTATTGGAAGTTTTGGAGTCAAATTCGTCATTGACAACCTCTTTCAAGAAAACAACATCTCTAGTCTTTATTATCTCATCATAGGTAAGCGGATCATCTTCCACATGATAGATAACAAAGTCTTCTCTGAAGTCCTTCGACTTCATCACTTGCTTTGTTCGCGACTCAGTGATTTCTGGTTCAAATGTTGTTTCTTATAGGACAACTTCTTCTTGGACTGCATCTTCTTTGGAAGTACTTGCTTCTTCGGCACATATAATATTCTCCGAATCATCCGCGAGAATAATGTTCTTGTCCCTAGCAAACTTATCTTCAAAGAACTCTGTGTCATGAGATTCAATGATAAGATTTGATTCGATATCACTGAACCTTCGAGCATCACTCTTTTCAGCATATCCCAGAAATATGGTCTTCGTAGTCCTCGTCCCTAGCTTTTGAATCTTGATGTTCGGAAGCTTTACGTACGACAGAAGTCTCCACACTCAAATGATATTCAAGTTGGATCTGACCTTGAACCAGAGTTCATGAGAAGTAATGTCAGATGTCGCGAATGACACTCTATTCAGAATAAACGTAGCTGTAAGCGCAGCTTCTCCCTAGAGGCATTTTGGAAGTCTTGTCGTCAAGAACATTGAATTCATCATCTCTGTCAACGTCTTGTTTTCCTTTCTGTAACTCCATTGGATTGGGGAGACTACAGAGCAATCGTTTTATTGACAATTCTATGTTCAACGAATACAAATTCCAAGGAATGATACTCTCCACCTCGATTACTTCTGAGACTCTAGAGTTGTTGACCGGTTTGACGCTCAGCTTCAACATTGAAGTCCTTGAATTTTTTGAATGCTTCATCTTTCAATTTGAGAAGATATACGAACGTGTACTTCGAGAAATCGTCGATAAAAGTAATAAAATACTTTTTCTCGGCTTTCGTGGAGAATTGCTTGAAGTCACACTAATCTGTGTACATCAACTCTAGAAGATCTGTATTTCTGTTCGCTCTTCTGAACGGCTTCCTGATGATCTTTGTCTGTGCACAGACTTCACATTTTTCCATCTTCTTACCTCTATATTGGGTGATAAGGCCTAGACTAGACATTTTGTTAATTCTTTTACAATGCACATGTCCTAGTCTATTATGCCATAACTTAAGAGGATAACCAGAAGAAAAACTATATTAATGTTATTAGAAGAAGTTAAAAGCTGCAATTTAAACATTCCTTCGATACAAAAAGTTTTTCTGAAGTATGCTCCTTTGTAGGACATCACAATCTGACCAACATTGATGTCCATCCTTAAGTCCGCCTTGTACAACACTCCTCGGGATTAGGTTCTTTAAAATCATCAGTACGTGCTTCACGTTCTCCAGTGTAAGTGACTTTCCTGAAGTCAGCTTCAGATCCATGTCCCGATATCCTGAACTTCAGCTTGAGTATTGTTCTCTATCGAGACCTTCTCATAAGTAGGCTCGTATTTGGTGAATTCTTCCTTCATAGAGCACACGTGATAAGATGCACCAGTGTCCACACCAGTCAGTGTCTACGCCATGTGACTCAACCTGCACAATCAGGTTAAGCTTATCTTGCTCTTTCGGTTTAGATTTGGACTTGCAGTCCTTCTTGTATTGACCCTTCTTGCCACAATTGTAGCAGGTCACTTCCGACTTCGGCTTGTCTTGAAAGGAGCCGACTTAACCTTCAGCTAGTTTAAGTCATTATTTTTGTTCTTGTAGGGAGCTTTCTACTTCCCCTTGGGATCGCCAAAATGTACCATATTGGCCTTGGCCAACTGCTTGGGCAAGGAGTCCACCTTCAGTTGTCCTCTGGCTTAATATTCAATATGGATCCAGTACAAGATATCCTCGAACTGAATTTTCATCTTCTTGCGGTACATATCTGTTTTGAACTTGATCATGCTCGGAGGAAATTTGGTGACTATTGCACCCACTATGAACTTGTCTTCTTGTTTTATGCCCTATTCCTCTAGCTTCTGCTGCAACTTCAGAAGTTCTTTGACTTGTCGCAGCATTACCTTCTTATCTTCAAGGTTCATAGTAAAGAACTTTTTGATGCGATAGATTTTGGACATCTTCTCGTAAGTTTTGTAATGCTTCTCTAGAGATTTTCAGACATATCTAGATTTCTCATTCTTGCTGTAGGACTCCGCCATCGAATCGTCCATAGCATTCAGAATCAACAACATGCCAAGGTCGTCGTCTTTCTTCCACATGGCAAGTGCATCATGTGCGATGCCAACATCAAGCTCACCTTTATCTTTGGGAATGGTAGGTTCAGGATCTGTCAACACTAGGGGGTGTCAACGGATGCTTATCGGTACGGATAAGATAATATTTGGATTCTTTTTATAATATTTGAATCTGATCCGATATCCGAAAGGATATCTATTTTGACACTTTGAATTAGTATCTGTCTAGTTTAACGGATATCGTATAATATCCAATCCGATCAGCTAAATTTTTTTGAATGTTATTATTCGAATATCCGAAATCCGAATCCAAAATATTAAAAATTTAGTTATTATTTGAATATCCGAAAACCAAATTCAATTGCTCTATTTGAGTCATTTCGTCTTCTGTTGAAAATTCTAAGAATGCTCTACTGACTTGCTCTACATATTGCTTTATTTGAGCCCTTTTATCTTTTGGTAAAAATTCCAAGAATGCTCAATAGAGCCGGCTATATATATATATATATATATATATATATATATATATATATATATATATACCCACTTCCGAAATTCCAGAACCCCGTTGGCGGTTAGGACGTCCAAAACCGTGGGCAACCTATTATTCTCCGATCATTTATGTTCAGTAGTTGGCTAAACAATACTAAATTTAATTGATTTAGAAAAAAAAATTTGAGTGTATATATATATATATATATATATATATATATATATATATATATATATATATATATATATATATATATATACACCAACCTAAGTATAATAAAAATTATAGATTAAACAAAGAGAGTATCTGCTAAAATGTTGAAACCATTTTCATCTACGTCAACCAAACGCACATAATTCTGAAAACTCTTGCTTCGGACAATATTAATGTTTGAATTGATAGTTTATCCACAGGTCCGACCCAAGGGTAAGTCTGATAAGACTTCGGATTTGGACAACCCCGAATGTTAGGACAACCCTCCAAGTTTACCATGTCCCTATAAGAAGTTGGGTTTGCGGATGATACCCTAGTACTTGTTGGAAACGAAGTACGAAAACATTCCCCCAAACCAGAGGGGCCTGTGAGTGAACCGAGTAAAAGCACACAAACCAAAAATGCCAAACACAAATTGTAACGCCCCAGAACCAGAATACTGGAGAGCGGGGGCATACATAGCCAGCTACGTATAATGAAATGGAATCCATCCCACTATACGGTCACGACTGTCTAGATGCATGAGGGTTTAACTTCAATCCATCAGTCTCCTATGGTCAATAACAAGCCTAATTGTCTCAATCTCAAGCAAGCGAGTAAAGTTACAAGATGTAAGATCACCAAATATACAATAATAAGGCGTCCCAAACATTACATATCCAGCTGATCATGAAGCTAGTCGTTACAAAAGGTGAGGACTAGCAAAAGTTTAGTCATACATGATCAACCCTAGGATCTGTCAATCATGTTACAGCCCGTAGGCAGACAATAATAAGGTATGCAATACGTGCTAACAGGTGCTCGCCGGCTAAACGCCTCAAAATGAAATTTTTACAATAGAGTGGGAGAGCAAAAATAAACCCACTCGTTGCCCTGGTCACGTCTGATGGTCACCATCGGGCTGGAAGGTCGGTAGATCCTCTGAAGCTGCTCCGAAATCTGGCCACACAAAACCAGCTAGGTCAGATCCCAGAAAGAGCAAGTGCTACAAAGGAGGCTTCACTTAAGAACTAAAACCAGCACATCAGAAAATATATATTAAAGTAGTTACAAAAAGAGCTTGGTAATAAGGAATAACAACAGTCATAATGGAGTACGAGGGAACCATTCAAGTAGCCGAGTCACAACCCTTAAACCAAACAAGGACCGGGGTTGTAACCCTTCACTTGAATAGAACTCCGTCTCCAAATCTTGTTGATAAGGTAAAACATTACAAGCATGACGTGGGGTACAATAATACAATAAACGAAGAGAGGACTTAGAACTGCTCCGGGAGCCAGGTTACAACCCTTAAACCAAACAAGGACCGGGGTTGTAACCCTTCGCCTGAACCGAACTTAGCCTCTGATCTTTATTGTTAAGAGTGACAATCATGCGATCAAGCTTGCAATAATCGAGCACTGAAAACCATACCATACAATTGTTCCCGGCCAATCAGTGACTACGGCTTTCTACATTAGCTAACTAGGGTTATTACAACATGCAGTGAGATGTTCCTCCAGCCACAAGCCCTGCAGCAAATCTAGGTTATCCAGGCGACTTGGGTTCATTTAAGCAATGCCTCATTATTTCCATATATCAGTGAATTTGGACTTGTGTCCTACTCGTCGGCAGGCTGCAAGTCCCACAATGGTGGCCGGGATAACGGGATCGCCTGTAGCTGGGGAAATCTCTCATGACTACTGAATTATTCTAGTTATTAGCCTTAGCCATTTACAGTAGGTACCCCTGACCGTGGTACTCAGGGATCCCTGTCCTAGGCATGATGCAAACATTATCGGTTCAATTGTACAAACACAATCATCCACGGTATCCAGGCCATCCAATCTTGTCATGTCATGTTCACTGTCAGGAGTGCACCGCGTCGGGCCACTATCATGTCATGTCAAAAGTGTACCACAATGGGTCACCATCGTGTCCGAGAACATTTAATTTAGCACAAGTACGCATTTAGTAATTAAATATTTGAAGGGGCAAAGGCTGTGGGGGACTCATGCGGCTCGGGAAAGTTTCATGCGGCCAGCAGTCACTTGCTTATGCGGCTGGGCAAAATATATAATCATGCTAAATATTTAAGCATGCATGCTTGCAGGCAAATGCATTTAATATATTAATATATTGCATTTAATGTAATGCATTAAATAATGCATTAATACGTTAAATACATTATATTAATATATTAATATACTAAATATATTAATATGCATCATATTAATATACTCTATATAGTATTTTAATATATATAATAAATGTATGCCTTGTATGCATTAACATAATGCATTAATATAATAGCAGCTGATTGTCCCCATGATCCATATGCGGCTCACTTCGTTCCCATATGCGGCTCACTTCGTTCCCATATGCGGCTCACTTCGTTCCCATATGCGGCTTATATGCAAACATATAAAATATGCAACATGGCAAGGCATATTAAAATATTAAAATATGCATCATGACAAAGCATATAAAATATGCTTGGCAAGCATATGCGGCTCACGACAAAGCATATAAAATATGCTTGGCAAGCATATGCGGCTCATTGAATAAGCTGCATGCTTACTTTGCTAAAGCATACAAGGTACATGCATGCCATAAATGCTTGCACGTTAGGCTTTGCAATGCATGCAAAAGTAATACATGTAACTTATGCTAAAGGCTAATGTATTAAAGCATTAATTGAATGCTACTGAATTCATTGGAGAATGCTTTGGAACAATGCATTAAATGCATGCATAAAAATGCATTAAGGATTTACTAATGCATTAAATGCATGCATAAGAATGCATGCTTGCATTCTCAGGAGCCTATGCGGCTCATTGAATATGCATTAAGAAAATGTATGCAAAAAAATGCATTAAAGAAAAGAATGCATAAAATGCTTTCTTCAAAGCCTATGCGGCTAGCTCAGGATGCTTTAGGAAAAGGCATAAAAAAATGCATTTAAGATTTAGAATGCATTAAATGCACTCTTCAAGCCTATGCGGCTAGTTCAGGATGCTTTAGGAAAAAGGCATGAAAGAAAAATGCATTTAAGATTTGAATGCATTAAATGCACTCTTAGGTGCTTATGCGGCTAGCTCTCCAAATGCTTTAATCAATGCATTAAAGCACGTAAGGAAATGCATTAAGCATTAAAGTATTTAGGATGCTATGCGGCTGGCTTTCCAAAATAATATGCACATCAAATATAACCTGCATGCTTACATGCGGTTCATTTTTAGCATGTGCATGCGGCACAGCAAAGTTCCGTAGGTCTAATTTGGACCAAACGAAATTCTCTGCAACATGGGACCATAAACAAGCCAAAATATGCAAGTTTGATAGATCAAAACACCTGGAAATCGAAAATACCACAAAGCTAGATTTTCAAGAATTTAACCATGGAAATGAAAAATACTAAATACTAAAGTGGGTTAGAAACACATGAGGAAGAGAATGGAACAATAAAAATGGACTTCCTCCATGAAGCAAGATGCACTTGCCTAAGCTCTCCCTCTCTCTTTCTTTCCTGGTGGTTGAAGAAGTAATGGTGGAGAAGAAGAAGTAATGAAGAGAGAGAAATGTTAGTGGGATATTTAATGAAGAGGATGGTGGTAGGTAGGATATTTAATGAATGTGGTGGTAGGTGGGATATTTAATGAATGTGGTGGTAGGTGGGAGTGGTTTGGTCCACATAAAATTTAGCAAACCGAACCATGCAAAACCAAGCCGAACCAAGTCAAGTTGGGCCGAACCAACCAAGGAGACATGCAATACGGGTCTAAATATGTACACGTATACAAAATACGTAATACGAACAATGGTCATTACACAAATTGCAGACACGAATATTTTTGACGTGAAAAACCCAAATGGAAAAAACCACGGGACGATCGAAGTCCAACCCTGAAGAACCTCCACTAATGGAATAAAGAGAATACATCCTCTACAAGCTCCTCCCGATCTAAACGGATCATGACAACTCACTTAAAAGAAAAAAATGGATTGTAGACTCCGAAGAACAAGAGATGTCAAAAATTTATTCGAAGCGATCTCTCCTTCACAATAGTCCTTCAATCATTTGTCTCTCTCAAATATTGTAAAGCATTCTTGCTTACTTTATGATATATATTTTATGGTGAGAAAATACCTAGTATATGTAGCCTCAAATCCACAACTAATTGAGGTATTATACTATATGTAGGAATACTCAATCTAAACCATTGATGTATTCTTATTGTATATAGGAATACCCAATCCAACTCCATTGAGATATTCCTACTATATAGAAATACCCAATCCGACTCCGGGGTATTTTTATATAGGTTGGGAACCCCATCCACTCCAACAAATCTTTTCCTTCCCAACTATGTGGAGGGGTCGTCATCCCGGCGATCCTTTTGCAGTACTCGAACTTTTTTCTTGGAAGAACCTTTGTGAACATATCTGCTCCGTTGTCATCTGTATGAATCTTCTCAAACGTCATATCCTTCTTCTCAACCACATCCCGTATCCAATGATACCGAGTCTCAATGTGCTTGGACCGACTATGAAATGTTTGGTTCTTCACAAGGTGAATGGCATTCTGGCTATCGCAAAACAAAGTATACTGCTCTTGCTTTAGCTCTACTTCCTGCAACAACTTTTTCATCCACAACAACTCCTTGCAAGCCGCTGTCGCTGTAATGTACTCTGCCTCTGTCGTCGACAAGTATAAACACCTGTATTTTTCAAAAAAAATCATTTTATATAAAAATTATATTTTATTAATTTTTAAATGATTTTTCTATTATTAATATAATTACTTAAATTTTACTCGTCGTAGCAGTCAATTGCTACATTATGTACATATACGACAAATTTTACAATATTATGTTATAAATATTATATGAAATTTTATGAAATTTTTTAGAATTTATTTAGAATTTTTAGGTATGATTTTCATATATATATATATATATATATATATATATATATATATATATATATATATATATATATATAATCGAATTCTCGCGAGACAGCTTTTCTCCAACAGACCGATTCCCCTTCCCAAACCATGCGCCCCCTCCATACGAGCGCAAACCCTCCTATCGAGTTTTTTAAACGGCAGCCTTCCACCAGTCACCCCACACATCAACTCTAGAGCACCCCGACACTCTTGTGCCCCTTCCTGACCGCCGACGACAACCACAACCCCGACACTCCTGTGCCCCTTCCCGACACTTCTCCACCCTCTTTTCTCTTTGTATATTTGTCCGTTTCGTGAACCGTAAAAAGTTACGAAAAGTCGACATGACCCTCTAGGGTCCTTTCAAATGGAATGAATTTAAAGGTCCTAGCTTGATCAAAAAATCGACACAAAGTCGATGAACACCCACTGTAAAAAATGACAGAATTGAGATTTTATGTACCCATGTTTAGAGATAGTTTCTGACCAAACTGTTTACAATTTTTTAGAAATTTCTAAACATTAGTTATAGACTACTTGTAGCACTACAAAACCCTTCTTGTAGATTTGTTTTTCATTCACTGTACAGAAAGTTATTCGTTTGTAAAGTTTGAGAAAAACTTGTTTTTCAGAACAAAAATTTAGAAAAAATTTTACGATATGGCGTGCGTTCCAACAAACTGGGTAACATGGTCGCAAGCCATGAGCATCGAAAGATACGTATGGATATTGTCGACGTGTGGGATTTGACGGAACTCAATTTTCCTGCGTATACGCGACAAAATCGAACTGTATCCGTCAAAAGTTCCCCGTATCAGCATTTTACAAACTTTGTGTCAAATTTCAAACCGTTCATCAGACGAAACTTATGCCATTGGATTCAGAACATTTTTCTAGTCCTGTGGGCCAAGTTTGGTCCGATTCTGAGAAGGTTGACCGAAACGCTATTTTGGTGGGACCGCGACTAGATCTAACGGGTAAAATTGTGCACGGCTCACCGAAATCCAATTTTGGACATACGGTTGGGTTTGTATCATCAAACCAGACTTGTAGACGTATAGTTTGATGACTTTTAGAGACCTTAGTTCTGGCACGCTTTTCGGTGCATAATGGGTCCGATGGACACCAAATTGACCCAAAATTATAATTTTGTTCCTGTGTCCAGAATTGGACTTTTTGGTAGATTTTTTTAGATATTTCTTTTATGACGAGGACGTTCGTGATGTTTATTTCAGCAATCGGAGACGTTTACGGGAGTTGCCATTCACAACCTTTTGTTTTTTGTCGATCTGAGTCACTGGACGTTGTCAATTCTTCACACCACTCCAGGAAAGATATCGTGCCATTATTGCTGATCTTTATGTTCATTTATTTCTGTTATTTATTTTAGTATTTATATCCTGTCTAGTTCTATCATACTGTGCGTCCAAGTCATACTTGGGTGTGAGCGACTGTTTAGTCGTTTACTATTTTCGTTATTTATTTTCTATTGCCTTAGAATAGTTGACCACCCCACTGATGTGAGATATTGATATATCTCTATGGCCATGACACGTGTATCATAAATTGTTAGTCTCATATAGGACACAGACTTGCGTATTCGGTTGGCCTCCGATACATATGGAACGTGCGACGGTTAGGAATAACTGCCAATAGATTTTGCATGATTAATAGACTTGGCAGTTACTAGAGGTTCATATGAGTCATGGAGATGACATTACTAGGCATTGGTAAGGGAGAACAATTCCTTAACGTATGGGCCACTATTGTACTTTTCTGCTGTAACTCAGAAGCTCCGCTGGAGATACGGTGTGAGATGACCCTCTCAGGTTGGCCACTGTCGTTTATAGAACGTTATGCGCTTGGCCCCTTGTGCCTCAAGTGGGGACTATACCGATCCCATTATAGCCAGAGTTTCCAAGCATCGAAGGTTTGTTCTTAACTGCATAGTCATAGTAGAATGGTTAGGTACCCTTTGTATGCAGCTTTATTTTATTTTACAGTTTTATGGCATGTTGTTTCTTATATATTGTTGCGTCCCTCTGAGGACCTGGTGATCTCTCTAGGTATAGATAAGCAGGATTATCCACAAGAGTATGTATTAGCTTTGGACATGGCTTTTGTTGACGAGGAGATGTACCCTATTGATCAGTCCTGATCATGTCTTAGTTTTGGAGGCTATAAACGCCACTAAATTTATTTATTTTTGTTTATATATTATTATTACAAATTTAGGTTAAATATTGAAAACAATTCCTTACTGATTAATATCTCCATTTCAAAATCCTTCCTTAATATTTCTATAATAAATGCCCCCATTCATTCCTAATAATTCCTATTTAATTCATTCCTAAATAAACCCTCACCCATTTAATTCCCCTATTTTTTCCATTACTAATATATTATGTTCATTTCCATTTTTCTAATCCCCCACTTCTCCACACTAACTACACACCCCCTCATTTGAATTTCTCATTCTTTCTATCCCCGAGCACACCATCTCATGTAGTCGGCCAAACCCCGCGAATCCATCCTCCATCAACCTCTCCTTCGTCCCCGTGCCTACCCAAAATGTCGAGTCTCGGCGACCCCCAAGCCGCCAGCGCGCCCCCGAGTCCAACGCCATCCCCAGTGCAAGCGCGCGTGCACGATCGCACCCTCATGCCATCCCTCGCGGCCAAACAGTAGCACCGCTGTTGCTATTGTGGTGGTATTTCGACGACATACCGCCCGTCTCCGGCCACGGCCACCCCGTGCGCCACCCTGCGCGTCGCCACCTTGGCCGCACGCCTCTCCGCCATCCTCCGCCCATGGCCGTGCACAACAGCAACGAAGGCAGCTGCTGTTGCTCGAGCGACGCGCCACTCGACGACCACCCGGCCGGTGCACACCAACGCACGGTCCTGTCTCCGGCCGTCGCGGCACCCAGCAACCACACATGCACCACCCCAGCCATCCCTGGCGGTCACCCGCACGACATGAAGTGGATTTCGACTTCGGGATCGAAATCCCGTCGTGATGCATGTTTTGGAGAAGTCAGAATGTTTCCTCGGGACAACAACTTTGTGCACATTTTCTAGATGATCCAACCGCTGGATCGTCGAACCGTTTCTTCCATCACAATCACTACCTCCACCTAAATTTTTCAGCCGTTAATTCGATCTTTTGCTATATCAAAATTGACCACAAAGTTGGGCGAATAATTGTGATTATTTTTGACAGTTTTGTGGAGCCAACTTCGTGGATTTGTTTCTCTGCCGTCGTCGCTCCATTTGACGTGCCACCAGTTTCTGTGAACAGTTGGTATAACCAATTTCTTCTCAATTTTTTTATTTCATTGTGAGTTTGTTTGAATGGTTGAATTCATCGCCAAAGTTGGTCGTCCGAATTCGTAATTTCCAACTTATAAAATTCTAATTTGGACCTAGGACTTCAGATTCTAATTCTGATGCCACCAGTGGACTCGTGGCGTCGTTCCGCCTCAAATTCATATATAATTTACTGAGCTTGGAGCAATGTGGCCCCGACACGCATTACGGTGCAAACCGGGTTCCAACGTTCGAGTCAACGGGTCATTTTGAGATCGACTCATCAGAATCCAATTCTGAATATACCGTTGGATTTGTATCGTCATTCTGAACTCGTAAACGTATATTTTGATAGGTTTAGATAACTTTTATCTTGCCACATTTTTCGGTGCCAAATGTGTCCAACAGCGGACCGCATTTTGATCCGAAATTACCGTTTGTCCCTGTGTCCAGAATTGGACTTATGGGTAGCCTATTCTAGCTATTTTTCTTATCCCGAAAATGTTGACAATGTTTATTTCAGCATCCGAAGATATTTTTTTCGCTTTCACTTCTTGTGCTACTTTTGACGATAAGTTAACTGCCAGAAAGTTACCTAGACACCATCCGAATTCCAGGCAAGTATACCTTGCTGTATTTACTATTTTATTTCATATTACTGCTTATAAATTAGTTTATATTACTTGATCATTATTACTTATCGGTATAAACTGTGCTTCCAAGTTAGACTTGGGTGCGATCGAGGTGTTCTCGATTTACTAGATTCTTGTACTTCTATGCATATCAACTTAGTTGCTAGAAGACTACCATATACTTGTGGAATATTTTTATATCTCCATGACCTTGACACACACCTACACAATATGATATTCATAATATGACACATGCCATGGTATCCGACTGATCATCGATACATATGGGACATGTGACGGCTAGATATCGTAACTGCTATGATTAGGATATTAGAGACTCAAGTAGTTACAAAACTAGACAGGTTATCGACATGACTTGGTCAGTATGGGATTTTGGGGGAAGACAGTCACTAGTGCGTATGAGACAGCCAAATTGGTAAACCATAGTCTCCGGATGGAACTATAAAAATTTATGAGTTGCAGATGCCCTCTGACGATTATGGATCGTTATGGACGGTTACAGATGACTGGTTTTTAGTGTATGTACATCATTGATTTTGAGCTACATGAGATATTCGAGATAGCCTGAATCCCACTCATGCGTACGAAAGTTGTCCTCTAAATTGCACACTAGGCGGTTAGAAACACCCTTGCATGCTTATGATTTATTTCAGTTTTACAGCTTGTATATTATGTATCTTGCTATGTCCCTCTGAGGACCTAGTTTTCTTCCAGATTAGCAGCGTGGGTTGCCATTGAGTTCTTCCGGAGTTGTTGATGACTATCTTCTCGATACTCAGGTATTGTGATTTGGTACATGTATCATATCTTCTGTAGTTACATATACTTGTTCTTATTGTTTATTTTATGCTATTATAGCCTACTTTTGTAGACTTATATTTCTTCGAGTCTATTCGGACATGTGAGTATGGGGTGCACACCATGATAGACATAGTCCATTCTTGTATTTTGTACTCTTGTGGATTGAGACATAGATGTATTATTTAGTTATATAGATACTTGGTCCTTGCTGTACAGCTTATACATATTCGAGCTGGACTGGAGTCCACTTGATACATAGCTGGCCATTTCCACGTGGCCTGATCCCGCATATTTTTGGGATTGGGGCGTGACATAGTTTTTATGGTGACCCATGTAGGTCGAGATCATATCGTTTTGGTTACGTTACTGTACCGAACGAGCCTGCTTTAGGATAAGCGTATTAGGATCTCAATCCACGATTGCTATTGGAACTTTCTTTGATTTAACTATCTACCTTGAACCTCGTATTTGTATTCAAATCATACCTTCTTGAACTCCTTATGATTGATTCTCGTCTTCCCCTATTTCGGAAGGACGAACACTCGTGCTTGATGGATCTTCAGTTATATTTTTGTCATAGGATATAAGCAAGGTTGATAAAATATTTCAGGAGAGGGTGATTATCTAAGGTAGGAAGGATTAGTATAGACACCTATACCATATTGATCGACTAGAACAGAGTGACAATTTGAATTATATATATGAAGTTTGACCCTAGTGGATTTTTATCAATGGATATAACTCCTACCATTTACATGAGCAAATAGAATTGGTTTAGAAGTTACACATTCCTGAAGATTGGTTAGAAGATAGAATATATTTTTCATGATGACCGAAATGACCAGGGATACGATTTAAGGAAATACACAGTTAAACTTTGGGATTAGTTGTTGCTCTCTAAACAAAAATAGGACCACTCTTATGGAAGACTTTATAAAGTACGGCATGAGATTTTATGGATAGAAAGGATCGATAAGCCCCACTTAAGACTAGACAAAAGTTGGTATAGAATTCTATCATTACAATGAGTTGAGAAATTTCTACTTGGAGGATATGATCATAATATCGTGTTTAGGAAGGAAGTGAATTTGGAATACGATAGCATTTTAGTCAAAAGGACTTTTACGAGAAGATAAACATTGGAAGGGCACGTAAATATTGTATATAATGATAGCAGAGACAAACATGGACAATAGTATAGAGGAATATATGGTAGAAGGGATAAGTTTATATTAGAAATATATAGGCATCCAAATCGAAGGTTAGACTAGTATTGGAATGACCAATCAAAACCATAAGTTGAAGATTGTCCAATAGTAGATATTGTGTTAGGAGTATTAGATCTAAGTATATGCTTAGCTTAGCCTTGATCCTTGCTTAATAAGTTAGGTATAAGAAAGTTTAGACAGATTTGTAAGAATTGTGTAGTGCTTATCTATATAGCTAGAAAAGAGTGGATTTCCAATCGTACGAATAATGATATTTAGAATATACCCAGGTATATAGCATAGAGTTTAAGTATTGGTTGTGATTTTATATCTTTTATAGGTAGTCATAAATAAGGACTGTAGATTGGAGTTAGGGGTCTTACCTTAAGTAGACTAGTAAACCATAGTTATGATAAACCCTTCATCGATACAGGTTAACTAGGAAGCCAAAAAGGATTGTGACTAGAACAGTTATGTTGGAATTAAGGCACATATAGTGGTTATAAAGAGGAATGAACAATGGGACTACTATGTTTAAGAACAGAAAAATATGGAAGAGAGGCAAGGATGGAATTACAAGAGAATTTGATTTGAAGAGAGAAGGAAATTGAGGAGTGTCGTAGGAAAATTGAGACGAGGATTAGAACTCGGATTCTCCATGACGACGTAATATTTATTTTGAGGAGTGCATGACTTAAGAAAGTTGTGTGACTGCAAATTAACCCTAAAGAATGAGACTTGAGGAAATAATGAGAAGGTTAGCTCATGGAAATAGATGATATAATATATGTGATAAATATTAGGAATGGATATCCTTTATAAGGTTGTGATAATACAATAACAGTGTGTAGTACTATAGATTGATTACGATTATGTTAGAACATTTTCAGGAACCAAACAAGTAGTGAAATGACATGTGGTAAGAAGAGAAAATTTTCGAGATTGGTATATGAGAATAAAATGGACGTATGGTATCCTTAAATAGATTGATAAATGGTACCTAGGGTTTGAGTTGTAAATTGCGGATAAGAAAATTTTGGAAGTGCATTGCATGATAAACGGAGAAAATGGCAAGAAATTAAATGATATGTTGAATTTTCAAGAACAAGGATGATTAGAGACCTTGGTAGGTTACATTCCCAGTAGTGTAACACCATGTTGTTGGAAATGACACTTGAAGAAACTAGGCCACACGACTGAGTGAACTTGTTGGAGTTAAGATATAGGAAATATTAATGTGATGTAAGATAGATTCCGTATTTAAGTTTAGCTAGTTTCATTCTTGAGAATCGAACGTTATCTTAGGAAACTAGAATAGATATACAGGTACCCTAGTTGAGCTTGAGTTTATCATCTTCAGGCAAATTGATCATCTGAAGTCCAAGTTTGCTCTAGTAACCGATACTTGTAGTTTGCCATCGACTGTACCACTATCATTCATATTGTGATTACTTGTCTTATTTTGTAATCACAATCTCATGATTTTGCAGTACCAAATTATTCTAATTATGTAATTGAGTAGAATCTTTACTCCTTTCCTACTAGTGCTATAATTCTCCCTTACCTTGGTCCACAAATTCTCCTTTTTTATGATTCTATCGATATTATCTTTTAGTCATCCAGACCATGTGATGACCGAAATCCCTCTGTACTACCTCGCCCTAGTTATATCCGACCAAGTCGTTTTCCTTCTGTCTTATTGAAGGCAGAACCTACATAGGAGCACTGTTGAATTGGTAATAAATTTCTTTGTAGATTTACTGACTCAATAGCACCATGATAGTACTTAGGTTCCCTTTGAGAGCCCTTGACTATGGTCAGAAGTGCCAACTATCCTAGTGTGTTTTTTCTTCTTCTTGAAAGTAGACCTTTCTACAGACCTTGTGAGTTAGATCATGCTACAGTTTTCACTGCTAACTTAATTCCTATAAGATGGGTAGTGTCTCGACTAAGTGTATCATATCTCTTAGAATGTGACGTCAACTAGGATTTCATTGGTAACAGTGCCACCTATTCTTTTCGAGAAACCCGATACGACTAGTATTTAAATTTTCTGCGGTGAATTCTTTTATTCTAATCTACCATGTTTATTTTAATTTCGAGGACAAAATTTTTATAAGATGGGTAGAATGTAAACCCCACTAAATTTATTTATTTTTGTTTATATATTATTATTACAGATTTAGGTTAAATATTGAAATTTTTTCGTTATTGGTTAATATCACCATTTCAAAATCTTTTCTTAATATTTCTATAATTAATGCCCCCATTCATTCCTAATAATTCCTATTTAATTCATTCCTAAATACACCCACACCCATTCAATTCCCCTATTTATTCCATTCCTAATATATTATGTTCATATTCCTTTTTTCTAGTTCTCCTCTTCTCCACACTAACTGCACACACCCTCATTTGAAGTTTTTCATTCTTTCCATCCTTGAGCACACCATCTCATATAGTCGGCCAACCCCTACGAATCTACCCTCTATCAACCACTCCTTCGTCCCCGTGCCTACCGAAAACGTCGAGTCCCCACAACCCCAGTCGGCGACCCCCAGGCCGCCAGCGTGCCCCCGAGTCCGACGCCATCCCCTGTGCATGCGAGAGTCTCGCGCCCTAATGCCATCCCTCGCGGCCAAACAGTAGCACCGCTGCTACTATTGCGGTGGTATTTCGATGACGCGCCTTCCGTCTCCAGCCACGGCCACCCCGTGCGCCACCCTGCGCATCGCCACCTTGGCCGCACGCCTCTCCGCCATCCTCCGTCCATGGCCGTCCACAACAGCAACGAAGGCAACTTTTGTTTCTCGAGCGACGTGCCACTCGGCAACCACCCGGCCGGTGCGCACCAACACGCGAACCTGTCTTCGACCGTCGCAGCATCCAGCAACCACAAATGCACCACCCCAGCCATCCCTGGCGGTCACCTGCACGACATGAAGTCGATTTCGACTTCGGGATCGAAATCCCGTCGTGACGCACGTTTTGAAGAAGTCAGAATGTTCCCTCGGGACAACAACTTTGTGCACATTTTTTGGATGATCCAACCATTGGATCGTCGAACCGTTTCTTCTATCACAATTTTGGTATATAGCTCTATCTCCACCTAAGTTTTCAGCCGTTAATTCGATCTTTTGCTATATCAAAATTGACCGCAAAGTTGGGCAAATAATTATGATTATTTTTGACAGTTTTGTGGAGCCAACTTTGTGGATTTATTTTTCCGTCGTCGTCGCTCTATTTGATGCGCCACCAGTTTTTGTGAGCAGCTGGTATAACCAACTTCTTGTCAAATCTTTTTTATTCCATTGTGAGATCGTTTGAATGGTTGAATTCGTCGCCAAAGTTGGCCGTCTAAATTCGTAATTTTTAACTTGTAAAATTCCAATTTTGGACCCGGAACTCCGAATTCTAATTCTGATGCCACTAGTGGACTCATGGCATTGTTCTGCCTCAAATTCATATATAATTTACTGAGTTTGGAGCAACGTGGCCCCGGCACGCATTACGGTGCAAATCGGGTTCCAACATTCCGAGTCAACGGGTCATTTTGAGATGGACTCATCGGAATCCAATTCTGAATACACTGTTGGGTTCGTATCGTCATTCTGGACTCATAGACATATAGTTTGATAGATTTAGATAACTTTTATCTTGGCACATTTTTCGGTACAAAATAGGTCCAACGGCGGACCGCATTTTGATCCGAAATTACTGTGTCCCTGTGTTCTGAATTAGACTTATGGGTAGCCTATCCTAGCTATTTTGCTTATCCAAAAAATGTTGACAATATTTATTTCAGCATCCGGAGATGTATGTTTCGCTTTCACTTCTTGTGCTAGTTTTGACGATAAGTTAACTGCCAGAAAGTTGTTTAGACACCATCCGAATTCCAGGCAAGTATACCTTGCTGTATTTACTGTTTTATTTCATATTAATGCTTATGAATCAGTTTATATTACTTGATCATAATTACTTATCGGTATAAACTGTGCGTCCAAGTTAGACTTGGGTGCGATCGAGGTGTTCTCGATTTACTAGATTCTTGTATTTCTATGAATATCGACTTAGTTGCTAGAAGACTATCATATACTTGTAGAATATTTTTATATCTCCATGACCTTGACACACACCTGACACGGTATGATATTCATAATAGGACACATGCCATGGTATCCGACTTATCATCGATACATATGGGACATGTGACGGCTAGATATCTTAACTGCTATGACTAGGATATTAGAGACTCAAGCAGTTACAAAACTAGACAGGTTATCGACATGACTTGGTCAGTGTAGGATTTTAGGGGAGGACAATCACTAGTGCGTATGGGACAGCAAAATTGGTAAACCATAGTCTCCGGATAGAACTATGAAAATTTATAAGTTGCAGATGCCCTCTGACGATTATGGATCGTTACGGACGGTTACAGATGACTGGTTTTTAGTGTATGTACATCATTGATTTTGAGCTACATGAGATATTCGAAATAGCCTGAATCCCACCCATGCGTGCGAAAGTTGTCATCTAAATTGCACACTAGGCGGTTAGAAACACCCTTGCATGCTTATGATTTATTTCAGTTTTACAGCTTGTATATTATGTATCTTGCTATGTCCCTCTGAGGACCTGGTTTCCTTTCAGATTAGCAGCGTTGGTTGCCATTGAGTTCTTCCGGAGTTGTTGATGACTATCTTCTCGATACTCAGGTATTGTGATTAGGTACATGTATCATATCTTCTGTAGTTACATATACTTGTTCTTATTGTTTATTTTATGCTATTATAGCCTACTTTTATAGACTTATATTTCTTCGAGTCTATTCGGACATGTGAGTATGGGGTGCACACCATGATATACATAGTCCATTCTTGTATTTTGTATTCTTGTGGATTGAGACATAGATGTATTATTTAGTTATATATATACTTGGTCCTTGCTGTACAGCTTATACGTATTCGAGCTGGACTGGAGTCCACTTGATACGTAGCTGGCCATTGCCACGTGGACTGGTCCCACATATTTTTGGGATTGGGACGTGACAGAGACATTTACTTATTATTTTTCTTATCTTATGAGGGCAGATTCCCTACTATCACAGACTTATATTATAGCTGTTTGGTAGTGGATTTGTCTCCACTTGGCTATCTTCACATTTGACTATTTACTCTTTATTAATGGATTTCATTTATCATATTTGTTATGGATGAGGTAGACTTGCCTGGGACTATTATTGTTATATTCACATTTACAGTTTATGTATGTATTCGGGATTTCCGTATATTGGATTATGTTTTCGTATACATACAGCTGGCATGAAATGTTCCTAGTCCTAACATAAATGGGACTGGAGCGTTACAACAAGGCAACACATTTCTGCAACCACGACTGCCATGACACCGCTCCACCAGCAAACATTATCACATATCCCGAAGTCGATCACCTTGTTTCTACATCTCCAGCCATGTCAGCGTCAGTATATCTGACCAGCTTCGGCTCGTCACCACCAAAGAAAATTCTCCAATCGGCAGTGCTCTAAAGGTACCGTATAATCTATTTGACCGCACTCCAATATACCCTTCTAGGGTTGGAAAGATACTTGCTAATTGTGCCAATTGCATGAGCGATGTCTGGCCCCGTACACACCATAGCATACATGAGGCTTCCCACAGCTGAAGCATATGGAACCCGCTCTATATCTTCCTTCTCATCCTCGGTAGATGGATACTGCTCCTCAATGAACTTAAAGTGAGCTGCAAAGGGGTTACTTTCTTTGACCCGTCCATCCTGAAATTCTGAAGTATTTGGTGAATGTACTTCTTTTGGGACAAGTGTAGCAACTTGGACTCTCTCTCTCGACTGATCTCTATCTCAAGAATAATCTTCGCTACGCCCAAATCCTTCATAGTGAAGGCCGTGCCCAATTGGCACTTCAATTTCGCTATCCTAGTGGCATTCCGACCCACTAGTAGCATATCATCAACATAAAGCAGTAAAATAATAAAATCATCATCATCAAAGTACCTCACAGATACACAGTGGTTCGATATCGTCCGTGCATAACCATGCTCCCCCATAAACAACTCAAACTTCCTGTACCACTGTTTCGGAGCTTGCTTCACACCATACAATCTCTTCATCAACCGGCAGACCAAGTGTGACTTACCCTTCTCACAGAATTCCTCTGGCTGTCTCATGTACAACTTCTTCTCAAGATCACCGTGGAGGAATACAGTCTTCACGTCCATCTGCTCGACCTCCAAGTCGAAATTGGCTGCCAATGCTAGCACCACCCGAATAGACGACTGTTTGACGACTAGCAAATTTTTTTTATCATAATCTACGTCCTTCCGCTGACAGTAGCCTTTAACTTCCAGCCTCGCTTTGTATTGAGGACGAGTAGCATCATCTGTCTGCTTCACTCTGAACACCCATCGATTTTTTAATACCTTTTTGCCCTTTGGCAACCGCACCAACTCGTAAATGGAGTTGGCCTGTAAGGAACCCATCTCCTCCTGCATAGCTTGCATCCACTCCTGCTTATATTCGTTGTCCATAGCCTCTGTGAAACTTTCGGGCTCTCCCCCATCTGTCAATAGCACATACTCATCCTGTGAGTATCTCGTAGATGGTCGACGCTCTCTGTCGCTTCTCCACACGGAACCACTGGTGTTAACTGTATATCAACAACCTCCTCCCCTCCAAGAACTACCTCCTCGGCATGCTCATCCTCCTGAGGGTTACTCTGACCACTATAAGCAGGATGACGATCAAGGTTGGAAGCAACTCCATGTACTAGTTCTTGCATAACTGGATCTTCTGCGATGTCCTCTGGAAACTGATTGAAGCGAAATAAATCTAACTCAAGCAATTCCTCAGCCTCAGAAGGCATCTCGGAATTTTGAGTGTTGGTCATGGTCTGATCCTCGACGAATACTATGTTCCTGCTTCTGTTGAGCTTTCTTTCCATAGGGTCGTAGAGTCTATAGCCAATCTCATCCCACGCATCACCTTGTCTTCGCCTCAAGTTTGGATCTCTCGTCCTTCGGTACATACACGAAGGCCTTACAACCAAACACTCGCAGATGATTGTATGACGGCTCTTTGCCGTACCATACTTCGTCAGGAACATCACATTGCAAAGGAGCACTAGAAGATAAATTAAAAGTATAAGCAGCTGTGTAAAGAGCCTCACCCTAATAACTGTCCAGTAAGTTTACCTCTGATAGCAAACACCGTACCCTCTCCATCAGTGTCCTGTTCATTCGCTCCGCTACACGATTGAGCTGAGATGTCTTGGGCAGAGTCTTCTGGTGTCGTATCCCTTGCTCTCTGTAATAAGCATCAAAGAGACCAATGTACTCGTCGCCATTGTCTGACCGAACGTATAGCAACTTCTTACCCATCTCCCTTTCAACAGAGGCCTAAAACTCTTTGAAAGTGGGCATCACCAGATCCTTGGTCTTTAAGGCATAGACCCAAACCTTTCTGAAACAATTATCAATAAACATCACAAAATAAGAATCACCCCAACTGGATTTTACCTTCATAGAATCGCAGACATCTGAGTGAATCAACTCAAGCAACGCCGGCTTCCTCGAACTTGGGTGACTTTAGAAAGATACCCTATTTTACTTTTTTGCCAAACAGTGCGTGCATCTCTCCAATTTTATAGACTTTAACCCTGAAATCACCTTCCTGTTCACCAAGTAGCTCATCCCCTTCTCGCTGATATGGCTGAGTCGCTTGTGCCACAGCTCAGTAGATGCATCGGTAGCTACATTCACCTTCTGTGCTCCATGTGCGCTCCCTTTTATATAATAGAGTCTGGACTTCTTACTTCCTCTGACAATCACCATCGAACCTCTGAAAAACTTCTACTGACCGTTCCCAAAAAGATTGAAAAAACCCTCGTTATCCAACCTTCCAACCGATACCAGATTGAAATGGATATCAGGGACACAACAGACATCTTTGAGAACAAGAACTGCATCCGTCTATGTCCTCAAATGCACATCTCCAATGGCAACTGCCTTCAACACATCTTCCTTGCCCATCTTTAACACTCCACACTCGCCTATCGTGTAAGTGGCAAATAGTATCATATTGTGAGATACGTGCACTGAAGCACTCGATTCCACAAGCCAAGAATTATCATAGCAGGCGAGGTTTATGACAACCTCATCACCTACGACGTTCACATCGCCTCTATGTGTCGAGATCGCTGTTGAAGTCTTCTCACTTTGCTTTCCCTTGTCGTCCTTCTTCTCTCTCTTCCAAGCGAAACAGTTCCGCTTGATGTGGCCCTTCTTGTCTCTGCCACCATCTGGACCCTTACTTTTGTCCCTTCCACGACTCTCTGAAACTAGCGCATCTGAGTGGTGGGATGTGGATAAAGTACCTTGAGAACGTCTCCGCATCTTTTCATTCAGTACCCCACTCTTGGCAAACTCTAAACTGACTATGCCTTCCGGTGCAGAAGCGATCATAGATACTCATACAGTCTTCCATGAGTCTGGCAATGTACATAGCAACCAAAGTCCCTGAACCTCGTCGTCGAACTTGACTCCCATCGAGGATAACTGTTCAGCCACGTCCTGAAACTCACTCAAGTGATTCGTAATGGACGCACCATCTTTGTACCGCAGATCCATCATCATCCAGATCATGAACAAATTATTTACCCCGGTCTTCTTCGCATACAAAGATTCCAGCTTATCCCACAGTGTCCTCGCGTGCTCAATACTGGCAACGTGATTATACACGTTCTCGTAACGAACTGCCTTATGTACCAACACACCTGTATATGCTCGAAATTCTAGTCCTTTTCGGATTTACCACTGGGCCTCTCGGAAGCAAATACCGGTAGATGCAATTTTTTGACAAATAGTAAATCCTTCATCTTGCTCATCCAGTAGTGATAGTTGGTACCGTTCAGGTTTACCATATGCACCGATTTAGCGTCCACCTCTGCTTCCTGGTTTGACTGTCAACTCCTGACACTTCTCTGAACCCAAATCTCTGATACCACTCTGTTGGAAACGAAGCGCGGAAAGCGTTCCCCAAAACCAGAGAGGCCTGCAAGAGAACCAAGTGAAAGCACACAAACCAAAAATGCCAAACAGAAACCGCAGGCACGAATATTTTTGACATGGAAAACCCAAATGGAAAAAAGTATGAGATGATCGGAATCCAATCCTGAATAACCTCCACTAATGGAATAAAGAGAATACACCCTCTACAAGCTCCTCCCAATCCAAACGGATCACCACAACTCACTTGAAAGCAAACGAATTGATTGCAGACTCCGAAGAACAAGAGATGTCGAAAAATTATTCTAAACGATCTCTCCTTCACAATAGTCTTCAATCATTTCTCTCTCTCAAATATTTGTAAAACACTCTTGCTTACTTTCTAAGATATATTTTATGGTGAGAAAACAACTAGTATATTGCCTCAAACCCACAACTATTTGAGGTATTCTACTATATGTAGGAATACTCAATCTAAACGATTGATGTATTCCTATTATATATAGGAATACCCAATCCAACTCTATTGAGATATTCCTACTATATATAGAAATGTCAAATCCAACTCCGAAATATTTTTCACATAGATTGAAAATTCCATCCACTCCAACAGAACCGAAATTAGCTCCGAATAACATAATAAGGGTTAAGAGAAAACCGTAATTAGCTTCGAATAGAACAACCCACCCCCGGACTGGCCCTGTTTATCCAAAGCTAAGGCTTGATTGTCATTTAAAATTAAGTAGCTATATCAACAAATCCTCCTCAAGTCAAGTATTCAGTATTGCAATATTTTCATTTCCTCTTCCTCCAAGCTATATATCAAATTCTTTCCTTCTCTCCAAAGTAAGCATATGTCCTTTTCATTTTTTTGTTATATAGAAGCTTCTTAATTGGGCTATAAATGACAACAATGTGGCAGTAGTAAAAACCGAGAACCTCATTAGAAAAAACCACCTCAAGCTTTTGGACAACTACTCTCCAAAATCCTTTGCATTTTTTTTATTTTTTATTTTGAAGCCGAACATTTATGCTCTTCCTCAAGATTGGGCAGTTTACAAGTAAGTCATATTTTATTTGATAGTATTAGCTATTAAGTGAAATTAGTTTGCAAGTTTTTGCTAATTTGTCAGCATCTCTATCTCTATGACAAGGCAATTCTTTTACTGGCATCTCAAATAGTTGGTATTTTTGTCCGAGTCCCCTTTATGCATACAATAAAACATCATGCTTCACCTAAAAAAAAAATGCTCTGATTCAAAAAAATAAAATAAAATTGTAGCAATATTTAAAGCAACATACTGCAATCTAAAAGAATGTTCAACTATACTAGCTGCTATATATTCTTATTTTTTCAAGTGATCAAATGCCAAATTATCAAAAAAAAAAAAAAAAAAAAAAAAAACACAAACGTATATAATTAGAGAGATGTGTCATAGTAGAATAGTCAGAATTAACAGTCCAATTTAGTTGCGACGACTTAAGCTAAATATTTTCTATTAATAATATTAGTATATACTTACTAGATTTTTATTTTTCTATTAATCTCAATATGCTCAACATTTTTGGGATAATTTTTTTTTTGCTTGGTACATAATACACTTATTATGGGTTACTTTTTATTGTTTTATAGGACGGCTCGTGAGAAACTGCAAATATATCACTTTACCTTACATCAGATTTCAGGTAAAATTTTAACTTCTGCAATGCAATGCAATAACTTTGGTTTTATTTTTCGGCTACTAAAACGATGAGAAGTACTTATATAAGAAAAATATCATTCAACTCAAAGTGTAAATATATAAAAAAAAATTTCAAGTCAAATTATGAAAGCAAGTGCTTCACCCCTTTTTACAATGGAAAGTTTCATATAATTCTAAAATTTACAGTATAAATTAAGAGGGAATAAACAATAAAATTTCCTACAACTAAACTATATAAAACAAACTGACATCAAAATACAACCGCCATGCATCACAACAATAAAAAAATTATCCCAAGAATTTGATGGCAGGCTACTAAAATCTATTTTGTTATTCAGATGTGGTGTTAAGATTTCAACACGGACACTCCAGAGTTATTTAGAAACAGGGCCGGTGCTGAGATTCACAGGACACTGTTCAGAAAATTGAATATAAAATTCTATTTTATGTTAAAAAAATCGATGGTATATATTAATAACGCTAAGTTTAAGTTAATTCTTCTTAAAAAACGACCAACATGTATAAGTAAAAGTTAACAAAAAAATATCGTTTTAATTTTCATGTGTTGAGAAGAATTGTATTGATCGAACGACTATGATATCGAAATATTTGAAAAATACTACTCACAAAATCTACATAAATTAATTGCGGAAGAAGCTTGTTTGCAAAGAGAAGACGAACCATGTTAATCAAAATGTTCAATATACATACTAGCAATTTTTTTTTATTTTTTTTTGATTCGAATGCATTTTGGTTTGTATAATCTTTTATTTTTCAAAAACTCATGTTTTACTTGTTATGATTATGTTAAAAAAATATCATGTTATTTTTTTCAAGTTCCAACCTTATAATTATTTTTCGCAAAGGCTACAGTTTTATGGCATGTAAAAACTTTTTTAACAAAACAAATTCAAATAATACACATCGAAAAAAAAAAAAATTAAATCCACATTTATCTCAAAAAACTTGTGCTTTACTTGCTAATTAAAATTTTGTTCAACAATATATCAAATTATTTTTTGAAACATGTATTCTTTTCTAGTAGAAGCTAGAGGTTTTTGGATATAAAAGCTACCTCCAAAAAAAGAAAAAAAAATATTGATAAAATAGAGATGCAAGGTATTGAACATTGTATATCTCCCACATGCAAAACAAATAGTACTTTGTCACTTGAGTTGCATCTCTACAATGTCATATTTGACTATGTATTATAAAAATAATATATCAAGAACTCCCAAAATTAAGGGCCCTTCATAATAGAAGGCCCTATCGATCGCTCCAAAAGAACATGGTCAGAACCGGCCCTGTCTATAATGTTCGTTAATGCTCTCTTCTCTTTCTTCAAAAAAAATATTATTTCTTTTATCCTAAGAATAGATTGATTATTTCATCCAAATAATGGCGGGTATAAATAATAATAATAATATTTCTTCCATCCTCCAATACTTTCTTCTATACTACTAGTTAATGATCTAATACTTTCTCTTTCTCCCTAACCACTAACCTCGTTTGGTACACTGTCATGTCATGTAATCATAATGTAATCAAATAGAAAAAAATTTAGGCCAATTTTTTTGTCATTCTAGAAATATCCAAAGTAATTGTTGGGAGCTCGTTGTGACTCGAATCAGAGTTGGTCCATGAGATACGATATTGAAATTGGGCACATATACTTTAAAAGAGAATTCTCATGTAAGGCTTGAACCTATTCCAATTATCTATACCACATTATCCCATCTTCTAATCGATGTGGGACTAAATTATCAATTCCATTGTCACCCTCCATTTCAACGTTGAACCGGAATCGAGATATAATCAAAAAGTAATATTATAGCTAACATGTAAATATTAAATCGGTGTGAGGTTCCCATTTGTGAACCACAAAGCAAAGAAGAAATCCTTGTGCACAAGTTGTCCATGTAAATATTAAATCGGAGTGAGCTTCTACCTGCGCCCGACGTAATACCAGTCGAAGAAGAAATCCTTGTGCACAAGTTGTCCATGACCACACACCTACGGTAACATCTAGACTTACGTAAATGCATGGCCTAATTTATTGTACGACCCGAACCATACTTAGCAACTCGTGCATCGGAACCATATCATGCAAAACGTGTCTCAATTAGAGACTCCCAAACGAGGGACCGCTTCGGCGACAAACGGTCGCATGGACTTTCCGTTCGTTGAAACCTAGGGAACGACTACTGCATAGCCTTCCGACTTGAACAAAATGTGTTCAATTTGTGCCATGGACCGTGGCATATTTATCCTTGAACCAACTGTGGCTCGTGCCTTAAACCAATTTGTGTTCTGTGCGACACTACCGCCCGAGTCATAGTTTATATGACGAGGCTTGATATCGTGGGACTGTGTAGGCTATGACTTAGAGAGCCCGTGGCATAACTTTGCCTAACTCAACCGTATAGAAGCATGAAAATTTCAGGACTATGCGCCCATAAGAAGATGAGGTTATGCGCCCATATGATAAAGGGCCTATGCGCCCACACGGCCAAAGGGGCTATGCGCCCACATCATTTTCTCCATGCAGTAAAAACATGCGCCCAAGTGTGGATGCATAGTTTGCTTCCAGCACTATGTGCCCAAGGCAAAAACAACCCTATGACCCGGTCAACATCTACGATCAATCATGGGCCGAGGCATGCGGCCACGTCAGTCTCCACGAGCAGTCGTGCATCGAAGCATGCGGCCATGATCTACCCACGATCTACCCACGATCATGCAGTCTCTATGCGCCTACACCCTATGCGCCCAAAGGAAGACTATGCGCCCACATGAAAATTAGTGTATTTTCCACCTGTGTGCGCATAACAGTCGTTTCAGTACAAAACGACTATAAATAAAGGTCACATGTCTCTTCAAAAATACAGAACGAAAAGCATTTCAAGAGCCAAATTGCTGCTCTTCTTGCCAGTGACCTGAGAGTTAGCAAATTTCTTAGGTTTTCTCCCACTTTTGTAAATCGGAGTGTCAACGGAGTAAAGGAGCAACTGCAGCTCGATCTCCATCGTCCCATTCTCCAGAATTCTTTTTGTACTCGGGGATTCTCAGTACTGCATCTCTCAGGCGTACTCGATTTGTGGTGCCTTGCGCTAATAAGAAAAGACAGTGTTTCTTTTTTTTGTCCACAAAAATGGCGACTCTGTTAGGGACTACCTTTTCCTCTGACGAGAAGATGGTGATGCAATCCGATACCGATAAAGTGGAGAGCACTCAGAAGATGTTGATCGTGAAGTTCGATCAACAGGCGTTCGAAGAGATGCTCTCGAAGGATGGCTCTACTCCCTCGAAATCAGTGAAGCGAAACAAGTCTAGCAAGACTTGACTTCCGAAGGCTCGCGTTGCATATCCTGCCAGTGTCGTAGAAGATATGCAACCGAAGGAGAACTCCATCATGGGGGCGCATAACCCTTCCACAGGAGCTCCCAATGCGAAGAAGGCACATACCGTTCCGGGCTCTACTAGTCCAGCGACTTTCCTCTTGTGCAATCAACAACAGAGTGTTCAACACTCGATACTTGGCAAAGGAAAACCCTACGATGCCAATAATCGAAGTGTTCGACGCTCTGGACAAACTCAGCGAGGCTCGTAAACGAAGAAGGCGAATCTGAAAGAAAATAACACTATTTTCCAAAGCATGCACCCAGAGCTATGCGTCCAAGGCAGTATGTGGGCGCATAACTCTGGCCAGAGGACTTTTGTCTTCAAAAGGCTATGCGCCAAGGGCCATGTGCCCAGGGCTATGCGCCCAGGCTCTGATGACCTATTCTATGCGCCCACATCTAAGAAGACCAGGCATGCTGCCAGGACTTCAGAAAAGCATGCGCTCAAAGGCATGCCCCAGGGTCTATGCGCCCACAGCAAAAAACAGGCCCTAACGCGTATAGCATGGGGCTGTCTTCAAGGTCATCACGGAACTTAGATGTGGGGGTTGCCCCTGCACATGAACTAAGTCCGGATGTGCCAACTTCCCTTATAAACCCATGTGCAAAGCTCAACGATGCATGTGACTTGGGTTTTAAGGCAAAACTCCCTTCCGTCGATTTACGCGACATGATAAATCATAAGCATAAAGCGTGGGAGGATACTGCAACTCATGGGGTACATCCGTGCACCAGTATTGTCATCAACTGCTGCTGCTCCAAAGCAACGAAGGTACCTCCAAGACAGTCCGAGTTTTGACGACTGCAGCGCTCTGATGATGAAAAGTCGCTATGTGTTTCATCCAACATGGCTTTATGGGGTCCTCCTTACGAGAGCCATAATCAAAGAAGGTGGACCACTAACCCAACATTTTCTCTCAGTTTCGCGAACAGAAGAAGAAGAAGTCTGCCAGCAAACAACCAATGAGCTGTTACATCTGAAGGAGTCTATATGGGTACTCGGTCAAGGACGAGATTCCTTATAGATGGCGAGGAATCTCAAGCTGGGGGTGATGTTCCCTCCGCTAGGGGGTAGTATTCCCTCAGAATCTAAAGTAGACGACCTTCATACCGGGGGTAGCCTTCCAGATGATGATGATCTCTTTGAGTCCGATGGTGACTATCTACCTCCCCTGCCTGAAGATGAGGGCCTTTTTCAACTCAGAGACAGACAATATCAGCATAAGTTGTACTGTCTCCTCTATTCATCCTCGTATGCTATCTGCGTATATGGCGGATGGAGAAAGACCTGAAGAAGCCAGTGATCAGACCAACAAGCGGCTAAAAAGTCTTGAAATGGCATTTGCCAAGATCACTGATATGCTTACCAGCATCATGGCGGTCCAAACTGCTGGGCTGTTCCTCCACCTCAACCGAACGTCTCAGTACATGCTAGTCCGGCTCATAGCAACAACCCTCCTTCACTACAAAAAGAGTATCATTCCGTTGTGCCTTCTCCAAATCCCATAAATGCTGGGGGTGGTCCTTCGCCAACGACACTTGACAACCGTACAACAACCATTTCTCAATATCTGCTCAATCAGTAGGATGCAATTGATTCTCTTGTTGCCCGTCTCGATACCATCTCATATAAAGACGAGCTTCAGAAGATGGGGATATCTCAACCTTAAATTCCTGAATGGGAGAATGCTACTTGTCCTCATAACTACAAGCCATTGACGCTAAATTCGTTTGACGGGATGACTTCTCCTCGCCAACACATGACATACTTCAACACGCAGACTCTGCACTTACCAAGAGACGATGCATTCTTGTCAAAGCTATTTATCAGCACCTTGCAGGAGGTAGCTTTTGAATGGTTCTGCAGTCTGCCTGATAGTTGCATTAACTCCTTTAAAGACTTGGAGAGGTTATTCCTCAACAGGTTTTATGAGAGTGGCATGCATGTTAGTATATCCACCCTTATCGAGACCAAGCAAAGGAGGAATGAGTCTGTATTGCTTTCATCGAACGCTTCAGGCGACTAGCATTGAAGATGCCCTTCGGTATACCAGATTCAGAGCTTATGGATACTTGTCGGCATAACTTCCTTCCTACAGTGAAGTTCTGTTTGGGTATACATAATTATGATACATGGCCCGCTCTCATCAGGGCTGCTGATGCTGCTGAGAATGATGTTCCTAATCTTGAATTACTGGGGTTGAAGATACCCAAATTTGAAGACAAAAACAAGCACCCCCAAACTATCCCTATCCGTGGGGGTAAAGGGAAAGAAGTCTTGAAGGTCGACACTTTCGAGGGAGCTTCCAATTCTCAGGGCGCTCCTGACAAATCCAAGAAGACTTTCTCCTTTGACGAAGATGATGTTATTACCATTTTTCACACATTGATGAAGGGTAATAAACTGACATTGCCTCCACCACGACGTCCTGCGGAGGCAAACCAACTCAATGATTCTAAGTACTGTCTTTATCACCAGTACGTGCACCATTCTACCAAGGATTGCATCATCCTGAAGAAGAAGATACAATAGCTTATCGACAGCCAAGTTATCAACCTCGAAGCTGAAGACAAGGTCTTATCTTCTAACATGATCTTTCTTCAAATTGGTGACTTTCCTCCCACAAGTTCCAGACGGTGTAGTCCCAATCCCCAGGGGAGTAATGAAAGTCGTCAACCTGTCGCCAGCTCACGACTCAACATCAACGTTGGTGCCACTCATGACAGAACGTAGTGAGATCATATGGGTCCATCCAGACCTTGTGCAAGAAATGACGCAGGGGGTGGTATCTTCCAAAGCAAAGAGGGGCAAGAAATACAAATCATGCCATATAATGTCTTCTCCCATTTATGAAGTTCTATCTGGCAAGACGCAATCCGGGAAGACTTACCTACGAACTTATGACCCCGTACAAGAAGACGTAGTGCCTTCTCAAGCTCCTACTGTCCCACAACTTCAGAAGCTGGTCCATCTAAGTCCTCAACTACCGACAAAGCTATGCAGAAGGAGACGCGATTTGACAAGTCTTTGAAGGCACCAACTCCCGAAGGCATGGATCGGCCTTACAACTTTGACATACTGGCACAACTGACCAATACACCTGCCAGATTGTCTTTGTTCGATCTACTGCGGCTCTCCAAAGAGACGCGTAAAGCTTTAAGTGAGGCATTACTACATGCCGACTCTTATCTCGCTGAAGTCAAAGCCCACGCTGAAAATCTAGTCTCCTGTCCTTACTGCCATAGCACTATGGAAGTGGTGCCCAACATCACCTTTTCATAAGTGGACATGTTACTAAAAAACAATCGTCATAATAGACCTCTGTACTATACAGGATATATCGGGGCGATTAAGGTGGATCGGATGCATATCGATCCAGGTTCCTCCCTCAGCATCATCCCTATAAATTTACTCCAAATTCTAGGGATCCCTCTGCACAAGCTGTCTACAACCATTACAACTATCATGGCTTTCAATGCTGGAAGAAGTCATCCGTTGGACAAGATCCGTTTCAAGTGCCAGATTGGTGATCTCCGAACAGAGGTTGCTTGCTATGTAATCGATGCCAACGTGTCCTACAACATCTTATTGGGACGTCCGTGGATACATGAGAACATGATCGTTCCTTTTACCCTTCACCAGTGCTTTAAGTACGTCAACGGTGATGGCATCATGAAGACGGAGTTTGTCGATGTCGATCCTTTTAAGGGTATTGAAGCCTACTATGGAGATTCGGTACATTATCAATCTCAGCCTTCCAAGGATAACAGCAACGAAGCTGACGATGAAGCTGAAGTTAATTCATCCGCCAACGACGGTCCCCTGGTATTCGAGTCAAAGGACGTACTACTCCAAAAAGTACTCCAAAGCCTCTCATAATCTGGGTCAAAAAGAAGAATCCTGATATTGTCAAACCATTGACCATCTCTCTCCGTAAAACGAATCGGGTGAAACCTGCTGAAGTTCGTCCTCCCAATCCTGATGAGTTATCCTACGTGGTGAACTTAACCAAGTCTGTGACTCTTGTTCCAGACAATGATCCCCTCAATGAGTATATCAATACTCAAAATAATGTACCTTCAGTGGATGATGTTATCCCTGAAGAAGAACTTGCATATTTTTTGAGTAAAAGTCTATCTTTGAATTAATCTGAAGTCTACCAATCTGTAAACCAGTACATAGATACGTTGTACGCCCTAGAGCATGGCATAGGACCACATCTCTGCATGCCGGTCACGATGCTTCATCTGCAGGAAAAAGTCTGGCCAGAAGATATCCACTACTTCATCGTTCCAACTAGAAAGAAGGGTGAAGAATTGATCATCTTCGGTCGAATAATTGGCGAAAGAAAGTTCGTTCTGGACTTTACTACTCCCAATTACAACACTGAAGCTGACTATGATTCTGGAAAAATGCAACTTTACCGATATAGTTGGCATACCAAGAATATCATCCAGAACATGGAATATGATATAAAAAACGACCAGGGACTAAACTACGGTCAAGGACGACGATTGCCAATACGTCACTTTGCTCCTTCCGGCAAACCCGAGAACTGTTATCAACGAAACGGTATTGGTTTGGGTTATGTTACTCCTCCAACAACTCCTGAAGGATCAGACGTCAAAGTGGATCATTGTTCTCATTTTTCTGATTCCTGTCTCTGGGATTCAAACTCTAGCATTGGAGACATGTTCAAAGCAACTTTGTCCGTCAACATGGTGTCAGTTAACCAAATTGCAAACGATGTCCAATCAATCGAGCTTGAACGAAGTCGTCCAAGTTAATTTAGGAATAAATCATCTCTTAAACCAATTTTTATGAGCAAAAGTCTGTCTTGTGAAGACGGCAATATCTTATACAGCTTATAAGAGAATATATTAACGTCTTTGCATGGAGCTATGAAGACATGCCAGGCTTAGACCCTAAAGTTGCTATGCACCGCCTAAATATCTCGTCTAAAGCTAAGCCAGTGAAGCAGTAGCAACGACGGTTCTGACCAGATATTATGGAGGCCATTGAAACTGAAGTCAAAAGGCTTATCTCAAGTGGGTTCATTCGCGAAGAACAACACCCTGACTGGGTCACTAACATTATTCCGGTCATGAAAAAGAACGGTAAAGTTTGAGTCTGTATCGATTACCATGATTTGAACTCTGTATGCACAAAAGATGAGTACCCTTTACCGATCACCGATGTAATGATCGACAATACATGTGGCTTCGAGTGGATGTCCTTCATGGATGGGTTCTCAGGAAGATCAAGATGTTCTCCGATGATGAGAAACACACATCTTTTCGAACACCGTTGGGGGTATACTGTTTTACGATGATGCCCTTCGGATTGAAAAATGCAGGGGCGACATACCAGTGAGCTATGAACACAATTTTTTGCGATCATTTACGCAAAATAGTGGAATGCTACGTAGATGATATCGCTATTAAAAGTCATCTCAAGGGCAACCACCTCCAAGATTTGAGAACGGTGTTCGAACTAATGCGTACACACCAACTCAAGATGAATCAAACCAAGTCTTTTCTGGGAGTCTCCAGCGGCAAGTTTCTTGGTTTTGTTGTCACTTCAAAGGGTATACATTTTGACCCAGAGAAAGTGAAAGCTATCCTTGATATGCGTCCTTCAAAAAATCTCAAAGATCTACGCGGACTTCAAGGAAGGTTAGCCTACATTAGACGATTCATTTCAAATCTTTTTGGAAGGTGTCAACCGTTTACTCAACTCATGAAGAAAGGAGTATCTTTTGTCTGGACTGAACAATGTCAACACGTATTTGACGACATCAAGAAGTATCTCACAAGCACCCCAGTATTGGTGGCTCCGATAGTTGGAAAGCCTTTCTTGTTATATGTCCGCGCTATGGATCATTCCCTTGGCACACTATTAGCTTAGAAGAATGAAGGTGGTCATGAACAGGCAATCTACTACCTCAGCCGTACGATGGTTGGTGCCGATCACATATACACATCTGTGAAAAAGGAATATCTCGTACTGGTATTTGCTATCCAGAAGATACGTCACTATGTGTCTGGGCAGACTATTCACATCATATCTAGAGTCAATCCTCTAAGAATACTCATAACTAAACCGGGTTTTCTTAATTCCCGTTTAGCTACATGGGCAATGCTGTTGACTCCATACGATATGTTGTTCGTCCCTCAGAAGGCAGTAAAAGGCCAAGCATTAGCTAATTTCTTAACAACTCATCCAGTGCCAGAATCTTCCAAACTCTACGATAAAATCCCGGATGAAGTGGTTGAGTCTAACACCGCAATTGAGGAAACCCCCATTTGGCGAATGTTCTTTGATGGTGCGTCAAGAACAGGACCTAAAGGAAATATTATGGCCGGAGTAGGCATCGTGCTTGTGCTACCCAACCATATGGTTATACACCGTGCGTATTCTCTCGTAGAACCTTGCACCAACAATGTGGCCGAATAAAATGCCCTATTAATCGGCCTTCAATTGGCAAAACAACTGGGAGTTGACTATCTGGAAGCTTATGACGATTCTAAGCTAATAGTTAGTCAGGACCGAGGGGATTATAAAATTCGTCATGAATATCTCATCCCATATCACAAAGCGACGATCGAGTTGGTTTCTACCTTCGCTAGATTCTTCATCGAGCACGTACCTCGATTATAGAATATAAAAGTAGATACTTTAGCCGGTCTGGCTGCTTCCTTGACCGCTCCCATCAATACTCAGCATTCGATCACAGTGTCTGGTCGAGAGTTATTCTGTACGAAAGATGCCTTGCATATTCATCACAGTTTCGCAGCAGAAACGAACGTCGACGTCAAAGATTGGAGATTTTCTTTTATAGACTATGCCGTCTACGGAATCCTCTATGAGGACCCAAAGGAAGCATTGTCTATCCAACGACGATCCTTCAGATTTTACTATGATATAGCTACCAAAATGTTGTACCGACGTTCTTACGACGGGCTACTGTTACGAGGTTTATCAGACACAGAAGCCAAACATGCACTACGTGAGGCTCACGATAGAATTTATGGTGCACACCAACCAGGCCCCAAATTACAAGACCGCCTCCAACGAATGGGTTATTATTGGCCCAGGATGATAGCGGATGCTGTTGAATATGTAAAAAAGTGTAGGGCTTGTCAGTTCCACGCCGATTTCATTCATCAATCTTTGGAGTTTCTACACCCGACGGCAGTATCTTGGCCTTTTGAAGCCTGGGGTATGGATGACATCGGCCCAATCAACCCGCCATCCTCCAGAGGACATCGGTTTATCCTAGATATACCCGATTACTTCTCAAAATGGGTGGAAGCTATACCACTCATCGAAGTAAAGACGTCGAATGTGATCAGTTTTGTCAAACATCACGTCATCTACCGTTTCAGCCTACCTCGAGGAATCATCCATTATAATGGTCCACAATTTACGAGCCATACATTCTATCGGTTCTGCGATAAGAATCGAATTCAGAATGTAGCCTCTACCACTTACAATTCAGCAGCTAATGGATTAGTAGAAGCCTTCAATAAGACTATCATCAAACTTCTCAAGAAGTTCGTGTCTTCAAACAAGCACAATTGGAATGAGAAGCTCGACGAATATCTCTTGGCCTATCGTATAACGGTCTAGACTCCAACATGCAGTACGCCATTCTCTCTGGTTTATGGGAGTGAAGCAGTTCTTCCCCTAGAAATCCAGATTCCCTCTCTTCGAGTAGCCTTAGCCAGTGAGTTGACTGCCGAAGAATGTTACCGTCTGCAACTACAAAAGCTGGAAGTGCTAGACGAAAAATGCTTATTAGCTCAACAGCGTATTGAGCTATACAAATCACACCTTTCTAGAGCCTTTAATAAAAAGGTGGAGGAAAGAATCATTCAAGTTGGTGATATGGTCTTAGCAGTGGGAAGACCAATGGTCATGACGCATAAGACAAATTTTTTTTTTAGCCTAAATGGGAAGGTCCTTTCGTTATAGAATCAGTGTATTCTAACGGTGCGTGTCGACTAACCAAGCCTGATGGTGACTTGCTTATGATGCCGATCAACGGCAAGTTTTTGAAGAAATATTATGTGTAACCTTCATGTACAACGTTCACATATACCCTATTTTAATTATGTAAATATACAGTGCAATGTTTATGTGATTCGAAAAATCATCCAACTATTATCCGTATTTCAAGAGTCTTGGATACGCCATGGATAATAGGTCCTCTAAAAAAGATTCTCTAGTAGAATTATCTTCGTTTTGGACTCTGCCCAAACTCGGTCTTATGAAAACGGTCACGTCCATATTACATCTGAACTGTTTTTCGATAATTATTTCCCAGTAGAATAGTTAAAAAATGTCTTGCTAGATCCATACAACCTCTGAGCAAAACATTCATCAAAGATAATCACGTCCATATTACCTCTGAATTATCCACTCTTACCTAATGTCATATATCCGTCCACGTCTATATTACCTCTGGTCAGATATAGAACATCCTCTGCTATTACGTTCTCATTACCTCTGTTAGCAGTTTCTTTCAACTTATTATCTATGTTCGAGAATCTTAAACATAAAACAGATAACAAGTCCACGTCAAATTTCCCAGCGGAATACCCACAAGAAATATCCCTACTACGTCCACATTACCTCTAGTTCTGATATTTCACAAACTTTATTCATGAGTTTCGAAAGCCAAAAGATTCTTTATTAAAAACGTTTCTAAAAAAAGAGCAGAGAAAAGAAAAAGATACAAGAGTCTTTACGGCTAATTGAACCTATTACAAAAGAAGATCTAAGGGATACACAACCAATTGATGCTATCCCTTAGAGCCACAATCTTAGTCTGGGACTTGGCAGTAGCACGACGACGTGCTTCTTCCTGTCGAGCAGCTTCATCTCTGAAGGGGATCAGTTTTACGTGCTCTCCCTCCAACTTCACCAGCTGTTCTTTTAATTGGTCTAAAGTTGTGGCAGTCATGGCAGCTTGAACCGAATAGTCCTCCTGTTCAGACACAACTGTCCTCAAGCTAGCCTACAGTTGGGCAATCTCCTTGTAGATCTGTGCAATATGATTGTACTTTTCAGTGATCTGGTCAGCCATCTTGTTCTTCGAAGCAATATGAGCATCGCTCGCAGCGTTGAACCGTTCATACAGATCAGCTAATTCACTGACCTCTTTAGCAAGGGCACCCTTCCTTGCCTGGAAAGTAACTTCCTCCTTCACAAGAGCCGCAAGCAAAGCCTCGTCTTCTTCAAGAAACAACGAGGTTGGACTCTGTTGCTTGGCTTCCCGGAGTCTGGCCACCTGGTCCTCCAGATCATTCAGAACTTTTCTCAGACTATTAGCCCGCTCCTTGTAGCCGGCAATGCTCTCAAGGGTCGTCACTTGGCATTCAACAATAGCCTTTGCAGGTCCAAAGGCGGCGTTCCGGTTTAGAACTCCAGGAAGCTTTACTTTCAAAATAGAATAGAAAGCTTTGATGACTTTCTGGGCCATCTCGTCATCTTCGGAAGAGGTCGTTGGAGAGGGAGCTTGATGGGTATCTTCCACCCCAGGAAGAGATACTTGGGAAGAAGCCGAACCTGACAATCAAGTAATATACATATCAGCAACGGGAAGAAAAACTTAAAGAGTGTGAAAGAGTTGTAATTTCATACCTCTTGCCTGCTCAATGTCAACTTGAGCTAAGGAAATAAGAGAAGACCAGATCGCTCAATGTCAATCTCAGTCGAAACAGATGCAGGTTGCTTGTCTTTGTAGAAGCATGAAAAAGGAGGGATATTACTTTTAATCCCACATCGGAAAGGAGAAGAAGCTAGAGGTCTCATTCCACTCTATATAGAGCCCTCTTGCCTCCTTTGAAAAGGGCACCAAAATAAATAAAGAAAAGGGAGCCCGTTATCCAGGGAGCCCGTTCGAGCCACAAAAAGTTGTAGCAGTTCTTCTTTTCGTCTGGGTTGGGTGCAAGTTCTTCACTCGCTGTCATGGCGAGAAAAAGTTGGATTCTGAGTACTATGTGCCTTCGCGGGCTAGTACGAAGAACTCCAAGGCGGCACGGGCCATGCGCCTCAAACGTTCTATGCCAACGGCAAACCAGAAGCATGCGCTCACAATCATGCGCGCTGATGATGGTAAGCTGTACAAGGTTGACTCGGATGCTTCTGTGGCAGAAACGAGCCGACCCTCAAAGTCCTTGTCTCACTTGGGCGCATCTGCTGCGTTCGCAACCAAGTCGAGCAAGGCAAACCCTGTGGTCTTGAACTCCCGCGCCTCCATTGTTTGTGCGTCTGAGGCTCGTTCAAGTCACTTTAAATGTTGTACCCCCGCTACTGATCTGAGCGCATGTTTGGCGTTGGATCAAAGGGCGCAACATTCACTTGACCACCCCGACGCTTGGCCTTGCCATGCGCCTGATGGGGGTGTGAAGGTGGCACTCTCACTTGACCACCCCGGCGCTTGGCCTTACCATGCGCCTGATGGGGGTGTAAAAGTGGCACTCTCCTCTAACGATTTGCGTAATGTGATCATTCACAAACGCCGATCAGGAGAGCCGACCAACAAACATAATACGCCCCTCACAGGGCACACTTGTGCTATGGTCACCATCAACTGCTGCTGCCGTAAGACAGTGGCTCCACCACCAAGGCAGTCTGTGTTCCAGCAGTTGTAACATGCTGTGCCTGTCTCCCAGCGCATCTCTCCGCCCCGTCAGAGTGAATCACTTTCTCGTCAACGCACAGGCGCATCTGCCAGCCTGGGGCTCTTCCATCATCAAACCCAAACCATACATTCAACTTGGCACTCGATATCGTACCAGCAAGTGGCTCGAACAAAAACTGCTATGTCTATTCCAACTCGACGAATCTCAGTCTTCTGAAGGAGTTCACCGTCAAAGCTTCTTCGAACAAGGAGAACCATTATCTACGGTACAACGTCTTGCCAAGGAGGAGGATCAGTCGAATCCATCTTCATCGAGAAGTCAAGGAAGAGACAATAAAACTCTCTCAAACTGTTGCTATTGATAGGCCAGGACAAATCAAACCCATGTGCCAAGTGGCAACCTTCCCGAAGTCAGTACAATGAATTTGAACTCAACAGACGGACCAATAAAGATGTGCCATGCAATAGATGCGCCCATCAGCACCAAGCGTCCCGTAAGGATGCGCCCAACAAAGCACAGATCCATGCGTCCTAATCAATATGGACCCATGTGCCCATTTCGGCTCGTCACCCATCAAGCAATTAATGCTCAAGTGACAGAGTTGGCAGCACGTCCCCCAAGGACTAAACACTTAGCAGCTTTTTCCGAAGATGAAGCGTCGCTGACATCAGCATCATCATTACTTCTCTTCGGCGGTTACAAGCCACGTGGCCACCCAACCATTTTGCATGCGCCTTCGCGGCCATGCGCCCAAATCTTCGCATGCGCCTCAGACTTTTCTCTGATCCCTAAAGACAGAAGTCAAGTCACTACTGAAGTCCCGCATGCGCCTCAAAAGCTGTGCGCCCAGACTGGTTCGTGACTCCTAAAGGTTATAAGCCAAAGTCTCCTCATGTGCCTAATCCCAGGCGCATCCTATCAGATCACTCTCCACCAAATCCGAGATCTTTGAGCCATGGACCTATGACACGTGTCCTTTGACTTTATTCAGCCTATGAAGGGGTGCTAATCACCCAAGATCTCAGCAACTGAAAGATCCTCTTCATTGCTACATGTCAGCTCGACCGCAGCCCACAAAGGCAACAGGAAGGATTAAAATCCTCAATCAGAGCGCATCGTCCATGCGCCTCCATCAGCAATCACCACGTAGCATCCCTACAAACCGGCGCATCCTACATATGCGCGCATGAGCAGCCAGTCTACAGACTATAAATAGAGGGATCATTTCCTTCTGACAAAGAGGACGGACCTACGAACACACACACACAGAGGCAGATACAGACACTCAACTTCTTCTTCCTCTCCGTAAGCTCCAGCACCCAGAGCAACTCAGACCTTCAGAGAACCAAGAACCGTCGTCAGATCGTCAACGGAGTCAACGCATTACCACTCGCTCCATCGGCACAAGGGACCCAGATAAACAAAAGTGTACTCCTAGGACTACGTCTAAGACCTATATTGTAACACTGTTCTGTTTGTATTAAAATTTGCAATCAAAAAGATTTTAATGGCAAACAGTCTTCTACGGCCCCAGCTGGACCTGGAGCAAAGTCGGTAACAGCCGCCTTGGTACGCTGAGCAACTTCTTCAGCTACCGATGCCGACTCACCAAAAAACGATTCAGAAATAAGGGCCCTAGCTGGACCCAGAGCAGGTTTAATAGCAGCTTTTCCAACGTTTCGTTTAACTACTTCAGCAACCGATGCTGGTTTACTGACAAAACCTTCTGCACTAACCACCCCGGGAGACCCGGGGGCAAATTCTTGTCTTGCCCCAGTGTCTAGGGCAACCTCTGCATATTGTTCCCTCTCCTTATTTACAAGGGAATATACGATGGCAGTCAGCCTCACGAGGAGTACACAAAATCGAAGGCGGAAAATCTCATCCGAGGTAAAGTGCAAAGATAACATACCCGCGGGAGGGTGAGCCAATTGGACTTGATTCTCGTCCAACTTATTCATTAAAGCCCCAAGCTCGGACATATCTTCTAAAGAGATATCATAAGAAGGACTGGCTTCATCCGTCAGTTGAGGACGAATGGGGGACACCATCGCCACGTTCACCTCTTTAGACAAAGAGGCACCTATCTCGATCGTGACTTCAACGTCCTGTGCAAAGGACAAACACAAGGGTAAGAGAGCGTTATTTAAAGACTGTACGAGTATTGTTTTTACCAAGACGGCTATGGAATCTAGAAAGCCTTCGTGGACCTCTTAGGAGTCGAAGCAGCCTTGGGAGACATGATTTCACATGAAAGAGAAAAAGAAAAACTTTTGGAAATTTCCAAAAAGAGGAGAGAATGAATTTTCTCTCTCATCGGGCCTATTTATAGGCAAAACAGGATACTATGCTCCCACATGACCTATGCGCCCATACAGAGACTTGGTCTTTTGCACATTATGCGCCTGCTACTTGCTAATGTGGACAATGCATAGACATCGTACGAAGGATGGACCTCTTCAAATTCCACTCCGATGAATCTGTCAGTTCAGATTTTTGAAAAAGATCTCAACAGCCATCTTTTGACAGCCTGGCAGTATATGTGCGTCCAAAGAAACAGTTTTGCTATGCGCCCACAGAACCATAAGTAGACAGTCTCCCATGCTTCTTCAAAGTATTTTGAACTCGTTTCGAGTGTCAAAAACTTTGAAGGTGTTCTTGTAGAAGCATAAAAATTTTAGGACTATGCGCCCATATGAAGATGAGGTTGTGCACCTATATGATAAAGGGGCTATGCGCCCACACGGCCAAAGGGGCTATGCGCCCACAACATTTTCTCCATGCAATAAAAACATGCTCCCAAGTATGGGCGTATAGTTTGCTCCCAGCACTATACGCCTAAGGCAGAAACAACCCTACGATTCGGTCTACATCCACGATCAATCATGGGTCGATGCATACAGCCACGTCAGTCTCCACGAGTAGTCGTGCATCGAATCATGCGGCCACGAGCTACCCACGATCATGCAGTCTCAATGCGCCTACACCCTATGCGCCCAAAGGAAGACTATGCACCCACATGGAAATCAGTATATTTTACACCTGTGTGCGCATAACAGTCGTTTCAGTGCAAAACGACTATAAATAGAGGTCACATGCCTCTTCAAAAACACAGAACGAAGAACATTTCAAGAGCCAAATTGCTGCCCTTCTTGCTAGTGAGCTGAGAGTTAGCAATTTTCTTAGGTTTTCTCCCACTTTTGTAAATCGGAGTGTCAACGGAGTAAAGGAGCAACTGCCGCTCGATCTCCATCGTCCCATTCTCCAAAATTCTTTTTGTATCCAGGAATTCTCAGTGCAAGATCTCTCAAGCGTACTCAATTTGTGGTGCCTTGCGCCAATAAGAAAAGCAGTGCTTCTTCTTCTTTTTTATGTGTGTCCACAAACCGTATAACGACTTAACGAGCAAAGACTATGTCAAGCCTTGCACCATGGGAATGTGTCGTACATGCGTTCGACTTGAACAACCGAGTTTTTTGGGTGCCTAGACTTATGTCATAAGCCATGCGATACAATTTAACCCGTGGGACGAGCAAAGGCTTTGCCAAGACAATGGAATCGTGCATGCTTTATTAAGCATTTATGCGTGCAACGCCTATGACTTAGGCTAAGTTCATAGCTTATGGCAACTTAGACCAACTTTTCTTCTCCTAAGCCACAAGATGAAGGATCGAGTGACATTTTGAAAGCACAACATGAAACACTTCTAAGCCGACCGTGGGACCTTTCCATATTCTAACTCACTTTGACACAAATTGGGATTATTCCCTTAGCTATGTGGATTCGTCTTTTTTTATTATCAAGCCTACTTGTGCAGTTGAAAACTGTCTTATTAGTGTGAAGGATAAGCTGAGGCAAGTTTACCGAAACTACCCCAGCTGAGTCGGTACGCCTTGACGTTTTGTCGAGCCGATGCAGCTCAATTTCATAACTTTGTTGCACGGCCAACTTTTTTGACTTAGTTGTTCGAGCACTTCGTTGAACTACTCGACCGATTTGGCCTACCGTGCCCAAGTCTCAGTCCTTTGTGAAGCGGGGACTTGATTTAGCGAACTTCGTTGCGTACAAGGCAAAATGTCGACCTCTTAAGACCCAGCGTAAAAGTAGAGCCTGCACATGAAACCAACTCAAATTAATATTCATTTGAATCGGCCTTATGCCTTAGACGAGTTTTCGACGAGCAAGACGGGATTTGCTTACTTGTACTTGTGCCGTTTGTATCGGCATTTCTCTAGGGCGGAGCGGGTCGTTACATTATACACCACTCAGAACAAGTCTCGTCCTCGAGACTTTCAGAGTGCAAGTCATCCTATCTTTCTTATGACTTAGTCTTCATTGTGCCCTGACACAGGACTTATAACGATCACACGAGGTACGTTATGCACGAGGGTCTTAGGCTGAGGCTGACTCACTAATCCATGCGCATCTCAACATATTCACTTGCAGCTGCATTCGAGTTCATCATATCGCTGAGTCTGGATCGTGCACATATTCAAGGCGTCCCTCAAATATATACATTTCAACCAAGCTTTGCGATAGCGAAGTCGGACAAGCTACTAGTGATAGTTTCGAATTGTCGATCGTTTTACTAACCCAACTAAACCAAACTTCAGTTCATTTCGTTATCGTTCAACCCGATACTCGAGATGAGACGATTCGTTTCTCAAGCGTTCTCGTCTTTTTAAGATCAATACAATTTCTTCTAGCGGAGTCGACCAAAATCCAAGTAACCAAGCATTGCAATACCATCAAGCACGTCTTCCAAGCAATGATTCAATTCATTATCCCAACTTTACCTATGCATCACCAATTTCTATCATGCATTCGGGTTTGATATTAACGTCGCTAGCGCACACTTCCAGTTTCAAGTCCTAACTCTAAGTCTTGTTGCCCCAGATCTGTCGTTCATCTGAATGATTTTTTCTAAATTCAGTCACACGGGTTCAATCACTCGGCACGAGGTGGTCTGCCTATCTGCTAGGTCAGCTCACAAGGTCATAGGTACAACTCAAGTCACAGTTCATTATGCAAATTTGTTGTACGACGCTCGCCCCAATCCTAGGGTCAAACCGTTGTTCATTCGTACGGGGTACTCTATCCAAGCTCGCATCACTCAGATTTCTAAACATCGAGCAATGATCAACTTATTAACATCAAGGTATCTATCGCATGGGATCCGAGTCCGTTCGACAAAGTCATCATATGGTAAGTTATGCTAAACCAATTCTTCGACATATTTATATCACATAGTCTACCTCTTCAAACATGTAAGATAAAATCCACCTTATCCAATTTATGTATTTGATCACAAGGTCGTCTAGCATAACAATATATCATTCCCCAATTCTTTCGCAAGTTTGATTATCCATGCTGGACATAAAATTATCATGCCAACGGTCCCACAGGATAATCGTCCTAATCGGGGCACAACTGTTGCTTTGAGTCTAGACTAATTCACTCTCGATACGTAGATTGGATCTACTCAATCCTCAAATTTTCTTTATTGTCAATCACACGTCCAAACATTCCTCGAATTTACCTTCGCATCAAACCACAAGTCAAAACAATCCAATTACCACGCCATGACCCCCCGCAAGTTTGATCATTCCTGCTGGACATGAACCACCATGCCAGCGCTCCCGCAGAATGATCGTACTAATCTGGCGGGACGCATATACGAGGTTGGAGTTACGCTCATATCAAGAAACGAACGCTAACGTTGTGGTTATCATCGAAGCAATGAAGACACTTTCGTTTTCATCCAATCATAATCTCAATTCCATAGTCTACTCGTCATTCATTCAACTAGAAAATCCTCAAGCCCAATTTCTATTTTTCTTTGACGCGTTTTAACATCCACATTCACGAATCATCCGAACGACATCTCGTTCGAGATCTTACAAAATCATGACCAACTAAGCGTTACGCGTTCTAAGGCTCATGCGATCACATCATTATGAGATCACAATGCTTCGCTAATAATTTCGTTGTTACCCCTAATTTCTCAATTTTGCTCGAACAATTTCTAAGACGGTCCATACACCACTCAGGATTCGAGCCATCCAATTTAATCTTCAATCTTGTTCACGTCATTCATTTATACATTTCTCAAATCCGTTCCTCAAATTTCCATTTGATCGCTCGCGTTGCCTTGATAATCTAAGTCTCATATTTTTTTATCGATAGTTCATCATGTAAATCATATTTATGATTCACACTTCTCGACGTAATAAGCCGTTCGAGCTATTCCTCAAAACCCAAACACTATTCTAGGTGTTCGCCTTAGCGTTGGTTCAATAGCATCCCATCGATATATTTTCTAAGTGTGACTTAGTCTCGTCCGAGCGATATTTAAATCTTGCTCGCACCAAAAAGTCTAGGTGCACGATACTTCGACACAACTTATCCAAAAGACTGTGTGCATAGCCATCCCTTCGGACTACACTATGGTCTCGCACGCTTATTTGCTAGTGTCAACGTAAGATTATTCGGACACATGAACCACTTGCTAACTTTAGCATGGGTTCCTTCTAACTCAAGTCCGACACAGTTCGGCACAAAGGCCTTCGCATATCAATCCCATTCAACCGAACACTTGTACGAGCTTTTAAAAATATTAGACTTATTGTAAGGACATCCCAAGGGATATTGAGAGAGAGCGTTCACTTCTTTTACTCGAGCTTTCAAAACTGAGAGAATCGACATGAAGTCCAAGGACGCAAAGCTGTGCTCTGATACCATTATGTCACGTCCCGCTCCTGTATGAGCGATTGCCCTCGCTAAGTCGTGATGTCGTACGAGCCTAGATTGTGCTCGTGGAAGACGGGTTCCATAACGACAGATTACAGGCTAAACGACGGGATCGTCGCACAGAAGTCCAAAGCAGAAACATTGAATAGCACGAGCGAAAACTTGAAGCAAAACACAAGTCATTCAAATAACTCTTTATTGATATTAAAACAAGGATTACATATGAGGCACGAGGCCAAGATTACAAATCGGTTAAGCTCATTTTTCTCTCTGATTACAATTACTTAGCTCTCTCTCTGTCCCTCATTACAATTTGTCGAGCCAGCGGATACTTCAGTTAGACGATATCCATACATTATGTCCCGTATAAGTCCAGACTTCATGCGGCCGCATGCCTCAAAATGCCAAAGAACTCTGTGCCTCGTCGCGTCCAAGTGAGCTTCGCGCCAACGAGCTTCTACCTGTGCCTGTATATGGAAACTGTGTGGGTGTCAGTACTCAACTGTAATGGTGGAGTGAGCTCCTCGTCCACCCATACAAAATTGACACATTCATTTACTTTGTGTAACATAATCTCCTTATGATTGTCTTTCTATTCTTGCCTTAGGATTGATTTTATAGGATAGAGACTCTTGGCTTATTCGTATCTCTAGATCATCACCGTGGCAAAACACGAATAACTTACTTATCGATGTGTCTCTAGACTATTCTCGTGCTTGCAACATGATCATACAGACTCGTACGTGCCTTTCGTACCATACCTTAAGATGCAACATGTTTAGTGTCATTGACTTGGTCCGATTTTAGGATCAAGGCCGTGCCTCACAATTCAACGTGACTTAACCAAGTTTTCCTTATGACCCTTCCTGACTTAAACTCGATACTCAATTTTGACTTGTGGAACTTGTGTGGATGATGTAAACATGATTCCATATTTTGTGCCCAAGCACGTGTCTTTGCTATAGCCAAATCTTAGGCTTCATAGAACTTGTGATGCGGAACATACACACACTTCATGGCTCATTCGTGCCGTGCTTAAGCTTCTTTTGTTATGATCAATATTGTACATGCGGGTTATCGCTCAGCACACCAACTTATCTATATGAAATGACACTAGCATGACAAGCCATCGCGAACATAACACAGATAGACGACGGGTCCTTCAATACAAGGTAGCGAGCCCCAGAGAAAGCCCTCGACATACCTTGGTGCGGTACAATCCAGCATTGCTATAATGTCTTCCCTCTAGGTTAACATGGCCCCGGCGTCACGACGTAATACCAGTCGAGAAAAAAATCCTTGTGCACAAGTTGTCCATGACCACGCACCTACGAGAACATCTAGACTCACGTAAATGCATGGCCTAATTTATCGTACGACCTGAACCATACTTAGCAACTTGTGCATCGGAACCATATCATGCAAAACGTGTATCAATTAGAGACTCACAAACGAGGGACCGCCTCGGCGACAAACGGTCTCATGGACTTTCCATTCTTCGAAACCTAGGAAACGACTATTGTATAGCCTTCCGACTTAACTTGAACAAAATGTGTTCCATTTGTGCCATGGACTGTGGCATATTTATCCTTGAACCAACCATGGCTCGTGCCTTAAACCAATTTGTGTTCTGTGCGACACTACCGCTCGAGTCACAGTTTATATGACGAGGCTTGATACCGTAAGACTGTGTGGGCTATGACTTAGAGAGCCCGTGGCATAACTTTGCCTAACTCAATCGTGCAACGACTTAACGAGCAAAGGCTATGTCAAGCCTTGCACTATGGAAACATGCCGTGCACGCGTTCGACTTGAACAACCGAGTTCTTTGGGTGCCAAGACTTATTCCATAAGCCATGCGATACAACTTAACCAGTGGAACGAGCATAGGCTATGCCAAGCCTTAGACAATGGGACCGTGCATGCTTTATTACGCATTTATGCATGCAACGTCTATGACTTAGGCTAAGTTCATAGCTTGTGACTTAGACCAACTTTCTTTCTCCCAAGCCACGGGATGAAGGACCGAGTGTCATTTTGAAAGCACGACATGCAAGACTTCTAAGCTGACCATGTGACCTTTCCATATTCTAACTCACTTTGACCCAAATTGGGATTATTCCCTTAGCTATGTAGATTCGTCTCTTTTTATTATCAAGCCTACTTATGAAGTTGAAAACTGTCTTATTAGTGTGAAGGCTAAGCTGAGACAAGTTCACCGAAACTATCCCACCTGAGTTGGTACACCTTAACATTTTTCCTAGCCGATGCGGATCGATTTCATAACTTTGTTGCACGGCCAACTTTTCTGACTTAGCGCTGTTCGAGCATTTCGTTGAACTACTCGACCGATTTGGCCTACCGTGTCCAAGTCTCAGTCCTTTGTGAAGCGGGGACTTGGTTTAGCGGACTCCGTTGCTTACAAGACAAAATGTCGACCTCTTAAGACCCAGCATAAAAGTAGAGCCTGCACACGAAACTAACTAAAATTAATATTCATTTGGATCGGCCTTATGCCTTAGGAGAGTTTTCTCTGAGCAAGGCGAAATTTGCTTACTTGCACGTATCGGCGTTTTACTAGGGCGGAGCGGGTCGTTACAGCTCTAGGTGGTTCGAGACATGTTGTGTTGAACGTACATGCATATAATCAACTTATATGGGCACTCTTCTTAAGGTAGTATTATGGATAAATTCTCCATAAGGTGGTTTGGAAGTCAAACTTGTGTAGCGATAGTGCATCATACATAATGTTGGAGGCAACATATATGGATTGGATTCAAAGATTGGTCTGACACGCCCAAGATGTAGCAAGACATGTGGTTGGGGCACCCAATAGTGGTGCGAATAAACATGTCGATTTGGTTTTGCGGTCTAATGGACCGAGATAACAATATATTGGATCTCTTGGCTGCTTGGATGCTCAGATGGCTGGAATTAGCTAAGGTAGCTAGGGTGCTTGGTTGCTCAGCTGGTAGAAATGAGCTAGTTAAGATAGAGATAGTTGGATTTTATCTCGTGTCTGGTTAAGTGCTCAAAGGTAGCGATAAAGGAGTCAGTATTTTAGCTCCACATCGAGTAGGAACTAGGATCATGATGTGTGGATAATTGTGATTGGTTCATGCCTTACATGAAAAATCTCTTTTAAGTCATATCGTGGTTCTCTATACCTAGAAAGTCATTTCCGTTTAGGGTAGGATATGTGTCAAGTTCAAGTTAGGTTCTCAGTGGCATTTGAGCTAGGTTCGACTGAGTCTTGGTTACGACCCATTCAATTAACAATTATAAAATAAGTTTGATGATTAAAAGTAGTCACTTACGTAGATTTGAACATTGGTCTCGAAAGATAACTGGTAAGTATTATAACCAACGAGACTACAAGAGTCATTTGCTAGAAATACAACTAAATATAATTTTTTAAAATAAAAATTATATATGAAACATGAATCCTAATACCAACTACCTTCTTAGGAACATTATACTAATATCAAACATGCATTATTAAAAAAATTCATGAATTTTATACCCAAAAAAATTATTACTAGAAATATAAGTTTTCGACAATATTGCAAGCCAAACAATACATATATAACAAAAGTATAGTTTTCAAATGTTTCTTGTGATAAAAATGTTTTGTTGATAAATTACGTTACTAATTTCCAAATTATCATAATATAATGCTCAATAAATAATAAATAAATATTTTGTACTGTATATTATTATTAAATTTTAATATAATTTCTGACATATAAATTCAGTATGAAATAAAGTCTTAATGAAGTCATATTTATTCTTTTCTTCACTTGCTTGATGTTTTTGTCAACAATAGAGCTAGAGTAATAGGATCCTTAGAATACAATTCTTTACAATAGTAATGGAAAATATTGAAGACCTTATTTTTATGAAGACATGTACAAATTACATAATTTTTCCAATTTTTTTCCAATGTGTGATGATTAGTGTCTTAAATTTGTAGCAAATTAAAAGCTACAAGATGTATATGTGTGCGCTATTGATTTTGTTTCCCCTTTACAGTTATACAATATTTTGCACCATCCCTTGAATTGACATGGAACAAGAAAATATATCTGAGAAAGCCTTGATCGACTTTATAGTTTGGAAGATTAAGTCAGAAATTGAGTCAGAGGGAAGTAGAGTAATTTGGATTCATAGTATGGATGATGAGACCACTGCCTTGCTCAAAACATGGAAGCAACTCATTGTGAAGGCCCTGAAACAAATATCCGATGGAGATCCATTTGATTACGTGTTAGAAATAAAGGCCCAACCCCCAATTGAAGAAGCTGGAAGCAACAAATCCACTCACGCAAAGGGACAATGGATGATAGCAGAGAAGCTAGACATACTTGACGAGAAAGACACTTTTGATGAGAATGACACTTTTCGAAGATTATTAGAATTTAATCAAGACAAGTTAGACTATTCTGAGTACTACTTTGATGATCATGATGGGGTGGAACAAAGAGGCTTATTACCTAAAGTGGTATATAAGAAGCAAAGAGCTATGAAGTATCTACTCAACAATTACACTCACGCAAAGGAACAAAGGATGATAGCAGAGAAGCTAGGCATACTTGACGAGGAAGATGACACTCTTCGAAGATTATTAAAATGTGATCGAGACGAGTTAGACTATTATCAGTACTACTTTGATGATCATGATGGGTTGGAACAAAGAGGCTTATTACCTGAATTGGCTACAAAAATATATAAGAAGCTAAGAGATAAGAAGTATCTACTTGTCTTTGAACATCTTGACCGACCTATCAATCAAACATTATTGACAGAGAAAATGGGACTTCCTATCCCAAGTAAACATAATGGATGTTGGTGGTTTATTAGCACACTTTCCCATAGTATATGTTCAGAAAGCAAGTCTGCTACTGACATTGTCTTTGATCCCTACCTTGAAGGCGCACATATGGGGTACGAAATGTATCTACTCAGGGTAGAGGCTCAAGACATCCTCTCTTCAATTCCTCTTATATCAGGTAGAGTCGGAGAAGAAGATAAGATTTTAGATTGTTTGTTCTATAGTTTTATGTTCACAGCACCAAGAACACAAGAAGTACAAGATAACGAGTATGGCATCAAGGAAGATGAGTTGCTGAGGTTTTGGATGGAGGAGGGATTCATTACTGAACTAACTGCAGACATTGACAACGCCTGCCACTTGTTCGTTACAGGCAAGGCTATTATGGACATGTTTATAACCAGGTCCTTGTTACAAGCAGACCGACATCACCTTTTTATCATTCCAACAGATGACATGAGAATTTTCTACTATAAAAAAAGTCTATATAAACATTCTTATATGTATAAATGGTGGTTCTGGCGGTATAACTCAGAAGTGCCTTCCTCTCTAGGAGAATGGGAGTACAAGAAGCACATTTCCCTATTCCAATTAAACTTGACTGGATTTCCTCTTACTAGTCCGCCTCGATGCACAAAATTGACCACACTTATCTTGAGGGGCTGTACCAATGTGCAAAACATACCTGATGATTTCTTCCAGTATATGCCCCTCCTAAGAATTTTAGATCTCTCATATACAGACCTTACATTTGTTCCTTCCTCTGTGTCCTATCTCCATCATCTAAGACTCCTCACTTTAAAAGGATGCCAGAAACTTAGAAACCTTCTCCCATCATGTTCTCAATCCTCTTTCTCCTCTGCATCTTTACCTTCTCAAGAACATCATCCTCTGCTTAATCTACATGTACTAGATGTATCATGTACAAATATAGCATCAATGTCTACCACACTGCACATGCCAAACATTACTGATTTATTACTCGATGGTTGTACCGCACTATTGGATCCACCGCCCTTTCTTCCATCGCTAAATAGCCTCAGAGTTCTTCGTCTCACTGGAACACAAATAATCACCTTTCCTGAATCAACTTTCAGCTTCATGAAGTGGCTTAGAGTTCTTGACCTCTCTAAAAACCATCACCTAATATCATTACCTGGATCCTTGTCCAAAGCAAAACTACTCAAGGAGCTCCACATCACAGATTGTCGATCCTTGACGAAAATAGAAGCAGTTGACGGGGCTGAACTTAAGATCTTCAGTCTCAGCAGTGATAATTTAACATCCTTGCCAGAATGGTTCTCTAGAGCGAAAAACCTGGAGAAGCTTCACCTCCAAAATTGTAGAGCCATGGAGAAGATAAATATTACTGGAAATGCCAGCATGAGATCCTTCTTCCTCTCCGGATCGCCCGTCGTTGAGCTCTCTCTACATGGATGCAAGAACCTGGAGACCATAGAATTGCTCGACCTTGAAAAGCTTGAGGTTCTCGATCTCTCTTTTACTCGAATCAACGAGTTGCCTGCCAACATCTTTAATGATCTGCCTAAGCTAAGGTACTTTTGTATGCTGGCCGCTAAGAACTTGAGAAGATTCCCATGGCACCAAATACAACGTCTCCCCAAGGTGTTCATCTTTGATCACTGCAGTTGTCGCGGCAACGGCAACAATACCCATGACGTAGAGGAGGAGCTCAATGGCCAAATTAATATCCGACGACAACGACTTGATGTAGGGGACGACAAAGCTAGAGCCCACATATTCGTTGATGATCCAAGGTTCTTCTGGAGCCTTAAGGAGAAGGACTGCCAAAGATTGATAGGTGATCAGGTACGACAACACCTTCTTAAATTTTACGTCACTATCTTTCCTTGTGAGCGGAGATGCAACAAAGAAGCAGAAGCACCAGAATTAGCCTTAAGTAGCTGCAAATTCATCCAAGGAATTAGGAATTTCCCTTACAAAGATATCTATATTAAGAGGAGTGAACTTACTAAGCGAGAGGAAGAGCAGCATCGTCCTAATGCTCGCCTATGCAGGCACTTGACAATAGAAGGGGTACTTGATAGGTGGTTACCAACTGGTGGTCGTTTCCATCTTCCTGATAACATGGACTCATTATCCATAAGTAAGGACAGATCTGTTGTTAGCTTGTCCGATATGAGCCCGATGAAAAGCCTCAAAGAATGCATCCTCACACGGTGCCATAACATGGAGTCTGTTGTTGTCTCAAATTCAGACTACCAGCAGGAGCTCCTGGAGATCTTGTGGGTATCGGGCTTGGGAAAACTAACTACGTTATTCTCCTCGGTAGGATATCGCTTCTATCCATCAGAGTTCGGAAGGCTAAAACATGTGCATATAGAGCATTGCCCAAGACTAGAGAAGCTCTTCCCAAACAACGACGGCCTGCTACCTTCACTGGAGACGCTAACCATCAAATTCTGTGATAGCCTTAGAGAGATCACCTACAAGAATGTCAAGCACAACTCTGAGTCCGTCCTATACCCTAGGCTTCACACCTTAATCCTGTTGGAGCTGCCAAAACTCCTGCATTTTCGTGAGGAGGACCCGGAAGCTAAGTTGCCCTCGCTGAAGAGGCTCCATGTCCGCGGCTGCTGGAGGCTCCGCAGGCTTCCTCTCCTCCTCCTAGGTGAAGATGTCCAGTCGAATGTTGATCTTCCGCGGGTGGTGGTGGTGGTCAGTGGAGAGCAGAAATGGTGGAACAAGCTGACATGGGACCATTATTGCGGTGCGTATGGCAAGAACCGTTTCTTAATTCGCTTCAAACCTCAGGCCAAATTCTCTACTTGGGAACCAACCACCAGAGGAAGGAGTAGGAAGAAGACGAGCAAACAACGCCTACGTACAACAACCACCACGATCCGTTAAGGAATAATAGGTAATTCCTATTCATTTATTGTCCATCCTTATATATTATATATGTTCATATATATATATATATATATATATATATATATATATATATATATATATATATATATATATATATATATATAATATCATTTATTATATTCTTCTAATTACTCTGCACTTTATTCAAGCTCTTGACAGGACGATGGATACATATATGCTTGCACTGTTTCTGTTCGACTGCTTCTTTAATTTGTCCCCTTGTGAGCTGGCTGGACATGCGTGCATGAAAAATCTTCTGATGTTTACTTTGTACATAGATGATTTGATTGTTGTTTAATTCCATGTTGGTTGGATTGGTTTTCTACGTACACATGTAAAAGATTTGATTGGATTGTTTTTACTTTCAACATATGCAAAAGATTTGTTTGGATTGGTTTTACTTTCAACGTATGTAAAAGATTTAAGGATAGGAAGTTGCCTATCCATTACATTCTCTTGTTATCCATGAATAAGATATTCTGTTTGGTTTGGAAACAAAAATTAGTTGTGTTCTGAAAATATTAAAAAAATTTATTTGATTTCGGTTTTGGCTTTTGTTGGTTCAGTCCAAAATCGAAAATTGAATAAGATTCCTCGAATACCAAATCATATATGGTAGCACTCCTCGAAAAACCCACTAGCTATCCCACACTTCAGCAACAATACGTACCTACGATTTCAACGTACAAAATTACGAAACTAGGTTTGACCCCAAAGTTTTGCAAGAAATATGTAGTGGAAGAGAACATGTTTGAATGGGACATGATATACCAAAATGAAGGTGGATTGTGTAGAACACGAATATGGGACTTGTTTTGAAGAATTGGTCAATGTTGTACTTCAAAAATTAAAGGTACGACAACGCAACTATATAGCCACAATTAAAAATAAACCCAAAATAAAATATAGTTTAATATATAAAAATTATATAAAAAATCCTCAAAAAAATCATGGTTCTTACACTAACCCAGTCCGTCAATCTCGATTCCATTTAGTTGTAGGGTTGAACAACGTATAGTTGATATTGGATTACATAATTTGATCCGTTCCAACCAAATAACAATGTAATTGTAATCTAATTTCATTACAAACTTAATTCCATTACAATTATAATAATTATATTACAATGAACCAAAGACGACCTTAGTTTCTATACATGGCCGATCCATAGTTTAGTTTTTTTGTAATTGTAATTCAATTACAATTACAATTACAACCTTAGTTCTACCAGAGTTCAATTTACATAAAAAAAAACAGACCATTAGACCTTTAACCCATGCTCTTTTACATAAAAAGTATAAGTGAAAATCAATTTTACTAAATAAGTCATTTTATTATGTTGTATGTTTCCTGAACTGTCCTAACTCCTGAGGGTCAGGGCCGACCGTGGTTATATATATTAAATAAATTATGGTGTGTTGTAGTTCCCTTATATCTAAAGTGACAATCAAGTTATCTCTTAGGCTATCTCCAATGAGAATTTCTAAAATTGAGTTGCTATACTACTTGTCATTGTATGACAAGAAAATTTCTATCCTAGTTGGCAGAGTTTCTACATAGAAATTGCATCAAAAAAATACTCCCCAATAGTTCTCAAATTATATCCTACATAACGCTGGCTAATATTAAGATAGAGAATATTAAATAATTTTTTTATGATTTAGTTTAAAAGCGGGGCTCAATATTAAGATAAAATTTTTCTCTATCAGCATATTTATTCTAGGATGGCTTGCTAATCTTCCACTATATAATGAGGCTTCAAAACGGTTCACTTTTGAGCCGTCTAAGCCGTAATTATATCATGGTCATTTTATTCTTAAAAAAAATTGTGTAAAAATTGTTAGAAAAGTTTAAATTTGTCAACATGAAAAATCAAACTCAGCCAAACAAGAAAAATACCTTAACCTTAACCACATGAGTTAAAAGAGATATTTAATTATAATTGAATCATATTTTTATTATATGTTATTATACGTGTAAAGTACGTATATTTACTAGTATTTGTTGAGAACTACTAAGGGATTTAGTCCCACATTGAAAAATGTAATATGAAGAGGAGCTAGACTCCCTATAAGTAGTGGAGTAGCCAATCAATAAAAATATAGAACCATTATTCTCTACATGGTATCAGAGCCATAACCACAAAAAAAAATATTTTTTTCTCTGCCGACCCCCCCACTTGCCAACCACCCACCCTTCTTGCCGACCCTAACCCTAACCCTAACCCCTCTCTTGCCGACCACCCCCCTGCCGACTACCCCCCTTGCCGTCCCTAACCCCCCTCCCGACCAACCCCCCGCTGACCCCCCCTGTCCCGCCCGACCACTACCAAAATAAGTCATATCAGCGACGTAATTAGCGACGCCAACTTAAAACGTCGCCAATATTTTTAGTTTTAGCGACTCCAAATTTAAGCGTCACAATACGTCGCTGGTAGCGACATACAGCGACATATTGCGACTACCTATAGTCTAATAAAAACTAACGTCGTTGATTTGTCGGAAAACGTCGCTAGTTTTATCAGTTCAGCGACGTTTAGCGTCGCAAAGATTATAACGTCGCCGAATATTAAACCAATACCGACGCTTTGCGACGTATTTCGGACGTCGCTAATTTCTGCTAAATAGGGTTTCCTCGGTTCCACTTTTCATTTCTCCCTCTCCCCAAATTCTTTGTTCCCGCCCCTCTTCCCCCGACCTCGACGACAGCCCGACCCCCTTCCCTCCGGCGCCCCTCATCCTCCTCCTCCACCGCGAGCTCCTTCTCCTCCCTCTGGCGAGCCCCTTCTCCTTCTCCTCCTCCACCGCGAGCCCCTTCTCTCCTCCACCGCGAGATCCTCCTCCTCCACCACCGCGAGGAGACTGAAGGTAAACCCTAACCCTAATTGAGGTATTTTTTGTGTCCAAAATGGACACGGAGACACATTACGACCATGTGTTCACTGATACAGTGTGTTCGTGAGGTTTTGGACACTTTGTGTCCATTTGTTGGACATGTGGATACCCGCAAGCATGCATATATATGTATTTCACCTCTGTACACTTAATCCTCTCATCCTCCACCACCGAACTTGTCCTCCTCCTCCTCTTCCACCACCGTGAGGAGACTGAAGGTAAACCCTAACCCTAATTGAGGTGTTTTTCGTGTCCAAAATGGACACGGAGACACGTTACGACCATGTGTTCACTGATACAGTATGTTCGTGAGGTTTTGGACACTTTGTGTCCATTTGTTGGACACGTGGACACCCCCAAGCTTGCATATATATGTATTTCACCTCTGTACACTTAATCCCCTACACACACTTGTGTATTTTCGTATTAATTTGGATTTGTATATTGGGTTTGGGTTTCGATATAGTGTTTGATACATTGTTTCACCTTGCAACATCCCTACACTTATTTTAGACAACAAGTATATGAACCAATTAGTCAACATCTATTTGTTGAAGTATGGTACTCCATTCTTCGTAAGTTCTAGCTATACATGTCTCAAGATCCAATACTCGAAAATTCCAAGAAGAAGAAGAAGAAAAGAATAAAATGACATCGCTCAACACCCTATGACAACTCTTTGTAGAATTGTGTTAAAGTGTGAGTTCTACAGTATGAGTTCTACAGTATGGTTCTCTTTGTAGAATAAAATGACATTGCTCAACCCTATCGATCCTCCATACAAGTCTTCCTTCATCTATTGTCTTAAAGTGTGAGTTCTACAGTATGGTTCTCCTTGTACAATTGTGTCTTATTTTAGACAACAAGGGTTTTCTATTTTTATAGGTAACATGGCAACATGTGTAAGGGAACATATAGGTGTGTGTTTGTGTTTGAAAGGGAGTGTCACAAGAGTAAGGCGTGAGCATGTGTTAGTATTTTGAGCTGTGAGAGTATTTGTTCTATTGAGGTTAGTACCAACTGGCAAGTTAGGTTAAAAGAACCTGGGAACTATGGTGTGGTTGTATACATCATGTATATGTATGTGTGTGTCTAGTGGAGAAAGGGGGAGGGTTAACTAGTACCAGGTATTTGGAGAGGAGGGAGAGTTTATACTAGTATATATAGACTAATATCCTAAAACTTGACTTATACAACTTAGAAATGGCTAGTTTGACCAAGTTGGACTAGTTTAGCTTAGAGTTGGCTCGGTTGGACTATACATAATATATAGACTAATATCCTAAAACTTTACTTCTACAACTCAGCCTATATAAAATATTGTAGACACAGGTGATATACCGCCGCGATAATCTCTGACCACCGCATGCACAAACACGCGAAAGAAAAGTTAGCAATGCGAAAAGAAGATGACAGATAATCTCTGACCATTTAACATAAAATGTTATGTGTACATATACTGCGGAAAGTGTAGACCGCATGAACTGACAATTGCATATCATTCACTACCTTGATGTATCTATCTTACAGAATTATGGAGCTAAATTACTATCTGCGGAATCAAAATTGGATGTACAACCGTCATCCTGATGACATGTGCGGTGTGCGGGATGAATTCATAGAGGGTGTACACCAGTTCCTGCAGTTTACCAAGGCGTTCCCTCAGTACATGGACGGTACCAAAATTAAGTGTCCGTGTGTGAGATGTCGCAACTTGAAATATCATCCAGAAGTGGATGTCACGTATCATTTATACTCGAAGGGTTTTACGCCGAATTACTATCAGTGGAGCGAGCACGGAGAACTTGTGTCTTTAGCATCGGAGTACGAGCCTTATGTGGATGTCCACAACAACGCTCCTTACGACGATGGGTTGGTGAACATGGTTTTCGACGCGGCCGGGCCTAGTTTCGATCTGGATGATCATGATGCACCTGAGGAGGCACCGAACCCCGATGCTGCACAGTTCATGGAGTTGCTGGAGAATGCAAGGACTCTATTATATCCTGGTTGTGAGGATCATTCACCGTTGGAGGTGGTTACAAGATTGTTGAGCATCAAGTCCGATTTTAACATGTCGCAAGATTGCTACAACCGTCTTATGGAGTTGCTTATAGAAATATTGCCTGAGGGTGCGAAGTTGCCTAAAGACTTCTACCGGTCTAAGAGGATGGTAAGATCGCTCTGGATGGGATACGAAAAAATTGATGCCTGTCGCAACGGGTGCATATTGTTCTACAAAGACGACAAGGATGAAGATGTCTGCAGATTTTGTGGTATCGATCGCTACAAGGCATGTGGTAGAGGAAAGTCTGTCGGTGCCAGGAAGCCTACCTCTTTGATGCACTACTTGCCGTTGACGCCACGGTTGCAGCGGTTGTTTATGGTGAAGGAAACTGTAGAAAACATGAGTTGGCATAAGCGGGAACATACCGAAGGAGTGTTGGATCACCCATCTGATGGAGAAGCATGGAAGCACTTTGATCGAGAGTATCCAGATTTTGTTTCTGATCTGCGTAATGTCAGATTGGGTCTCTGCTCCGACGGTTTTACCCCATTCGGACTTTCGGGATCCCAGTATTCGTGTTGGCCTGTGATCGTCACCCCGTATGCATGAAGACTCCATATAAGTTTCTCACCATTATTATCCCAGGTCCAAACAATCCGAAAAGGAACATCGATGTGTATTTACAGCCGTTGATTGATGAGTTGAATCAGCTGTGGGAAGTAGGTTCCAACACGTACGATGTATCTAGAAAACAAAATTTTCGGATGCGGGCAGCACTTATGTGGACCATAACGACTTTTCGGCCTATGAAATGTTATCTGGATGGAGCACGTATGGTCGTCTTTCATGTCCGTATTGCATGGACAGCACTAAGGCTTTCCGTTTGAAACACAGAGGCAAACCGTGCTTCTTCGATTGTCATCGACAATTCCTGCCGAAGGATCATCCGTACCGGAGGAACAGGAATGCTTTTCGTGCTGGCGTTGTGGAGAAGGCTAATCCCCCGCCAAGGTGGACCGGATACACGATATGGGAAGAGGTAAAAGATTTACCAAGAGCTATTGAACAGCCTGCTACGGGCTACAAGTGTGACGGATTTGGTCGCACTCATAACTGGACGAAGAGGAGTATATTCTGGGATCTTCCATATTGGAGCACCAATCTGATTAGACATAACCTTGATGTCATACATATCGAGAAGAATGTGTTTGACAACATAATTAATACTGTAATGGACGTAAAGGGGAAGACGAAAGACAATCCAAAGGCAAGATTGGACTTGGAAGAAATATGTAGACGTCCTGCATTGCATTTGATAGAGGACGGAAATGGGAAGTTGAAGCAGCCTAAGGCAATTTTCTCACTGGAGAAGGAGGATAAAGTGAGGCTTTGTAGGTGGATTCAAGGTCTGAAATTTCCAGATGGGTATGTTTCGAACTTGAAAAGATGCGTCGACCTCAAGGAGAACAAACTGACAGGTATGAAGAGCCATGATTGTCACGTATTCATGGAGCGGTTAATTCCGATTGTATTTCGGGAATTCTTACCGCAGGCAGTTTGGGATCCATTGACGGAGCTTAGCATATTCTTTAGGGACCTTTGTTCTAAGAAATTGCTCGTTGAATGTCTAGAAAAGCAAAAGAAGGACATTGCGGTTACACTATTCAAGCTAGAGAGGGTGTTCCCTCCTGGATTCTTTGACTCTATGGAGCATTTGTCGATTCATCTTTCCTACGAGGCACGTGTTGGTGGACCCGTCGAATATCGATGGATGTACCCGTTCGAGCAACATTTGAATCACCTAAAAAGAAAGGTGAAAAATAAGGCTCAGGTCGAGGGTTCTATTTGTGAAGCCTATATTCTCGAGGAGATTACAAATTTCTGCTCCTTCTATTTCAAACCTCATGTTGCTACGAATAGAACGAGGGCTCCAAGAAACGATGACGGATATCAAGAATTTAATGATGGAATACTGAAAGTATTCAATGCATCCGGAAAGCCTTCGGGGAAAATGAAGAAGAGATATTTGAATGACGAAGAGCTAAGGGCTGCTCAGTTGTATGTATTACTCAATTGCGACGAGGATGAAGTGGAGAAGCTAGAGGGATAAGTAACTCAGGATGATGAGTTTACGTCATCTCAATGTAATAGTATAAGCTAATATTATTGTACTAATCGGCGGTTGCTTCGTTGTTTTCCAGCACATATAATGATGATTTGAGGCTGGTTAGACCCTACCTAACAGACGAAGCATTAGAACAATAAATGAGACGTCATTTTCCTTCTTGGTTGAGCGAATATGTAAGTAGCTCGGTAATTACTGGCCTCTTCTAACGCAACTGCGCAATAAATAACTTATTATCGCTTCTTTGATATTCAGGTCGATCGTCTAATTTCACCCGAGATTGAATTAATTAGAACTCTTGCCAAGGAACCAATTACTTTTGTTAAAATATGGCCAAGTTACTGTGTCAATGGCTTTCGGTTCAAGTCGACAAATGCTCCGATCAGAGACAGCTTCCTGGATCTTGATTCCACGAAAAACAGTTGTTTGTGTATCAAGTCTTCGAACTACAAAGATGTCGATCCAGGAAATAATTTCTTTGGCATCTTGCGAGAGATTGTAGAGTTGTCATATAATAATGGCAGAGAACCTGCAAAGATCGTGTTGTTCAAGTGTGAATGGTTCGATCCGATTGAAAATCAAGGTTGGAAAATTGACAAGCATGGTCTTCTGGATATAAACTACAAACGTAGATATCAAGGCTACGAGCCGTTTGTCCTAGCAACTCAGGCTCAGCTCGTGCACTTCACAGCTTATCCGAGACGGGGAGCAACGAAGTCTGACTGGTGGGCAGTATGCAAGACCAAAGCCAAAGATACTTTTGATATTGACGAAAAAGTTTACCAGGAGGACGAGCTACCTCTTGTAACCAATATTGTCGATGTGGACTCCACGGAAGTTACGCATTAGACGACACGTAATGTAGAAGATGTAGAATTTTTCGAAGAGGAAGACGAAGCCGACGAAGGTGAAGATGAAAGTGAAGATGAGGAGGAAGAGGAAGATGAGGTCGAGGAAGACGAACAAGATGATTATTCTGAAGATGATTGAGAGAGATATACTTATCTGAACTTAGATGTTTTTTCTAGAATATATTATCTGGACTTAGATGTTTATTGTAGAATGTATCATCATATGTTGTCTTGGTTATTGTCTTATCTTTGTTGTACTTTCATATTTCTAGTCTCTATTATTTGTTGTACTTTCATATTTCTAGTCTCTATTATTTGTTGTACTTTCATATTTCTAGTCTCCATTATTTGTTGTATTATCATATGTTGTTATCAGGTATGGCAGGTCGTCGCGGAGCGTACCGAAGGGGACAACGAGGTCACTCTCCTCCGGTACTTCCTAAAGGTACTGCTAGAGGACGGAGTTTTCCTTCGGTACCTCATTCTGGTACCGGCTCTGGATCCTCGTCACCGATTACTCCTCCATATCGGACAGTAGGTGGGCCTGGTGGGACGACATCACGTGGCATATCTCCTGGGACGAGTAGTTCCAGGCCTGTTGAGAGTGATCGCCCGTCTAGCGTTCCTACTACTGATACGATGATGGAGACGGATGAGCAGATGGCGGAGGCTGCGGCGACGGCCGAGGCGGCGGCACCGACGGCCGACCAGCATCATGCAGATGATGCGTGCGCACCTCCGGAGGAGAGGAGGACGGAGATCTGGACCGACGGTACAAAGTAGGTGTTTTGGTTTATAATTTTTTTCTTTCTGTTTTTATCATAATTTAACTTTTTTCATGAATATAATATGTTTGTATAGATATCGTCCTCCAGAGGTACAGAGACGTCTAGGCCACATGCTGAGGCATAATTATGGTGGTGCTTGGATTAACTACTCTGAGGCTCCGGACGAGAGGAAGGCCTTCTAGTTTGCGCGCTTCAAGTTTAAAATATATTTGCTTTTAACATGAATCATATAATTTTTGTATATTATATATAACTGATAAATATTTGGTTTACGCTCTTCTAGGATATGTTTTTCTATCCACCGCACCGGGCCGAGCTTATCGAGGGGATGTTTCCTGCCGTCGCTACCAAGCTGATCCGCGACTCTATCAATGATCAGAAGGATCGTGATCGTGCCGGAAAGCCGATCCAAGGTTGGATCACTCCTGATCAATGGAATGCGATGAAGGCTCGATTCGAGGAGCCAAAGTACAAGGAGAAGTCGGAGAAGGCCAAGGCGGCTAGGCAACATGCCTCGAAGTGGTGCGGTGGGTCGATTCCGATGACAGAATATTTCCATCGTCTGGTATGTCTTCCTCTTTTAAAAATATTATTTTAATACAAAACCGTTAAATTATTACTAAAATAATATATTTAATTATAGGTAAGGAAGGTCGGTAACGCCGACATGGTGACCGTCTTCCTGGCCACCCATCGTCGCGGCGCTGACCTTATTGACGAGAGGGCCGAGCAGACTTATGTAAGTATTACAATACGTTATCTTAATTTAATACTTCGTGTCAATTTTAATATAACTTAGTAAATATGATGCAAATAAATATTCATGTAGTTAGTAATAATAAGTACATTAATTAGAAATTAGAAATAATAAGTACATTAATTAGAAATTAGTAATAATAAGTACATTAATTAGAAATTAGAAGTTAGTAATAATAAGTACTTTCTAGGCCGAGTATCAGAGGCTGCGGGAACGGACGGCTGCTAGTGCACCTGATGCAGGAGAGGCCGGTACTTCCTCGTAGCCCACTCAAGCTCTGTCGGAGGACGAGCTGTGGATTGCCGCTGCTGGTGGACTCCGTAGGGGTACGTACTACGGTACGGGATCCTATAGCGCCCTAGTTGCGACCCAGTCCTCTAGGACATCTCCTGCTAGTGTGCATGGTCCACAGCCGTCCCAGGAGTCTGCCCGAGTCTACCAGATGATGGAGTCTCTCCATGACGACCTGCTACGACGGATCGAGGAGCAGTCTCAGCACGACGATCCTGTGCTGCTAGCAAAATTGGATGCGCTCGACCGCGGCATTATGGACCTCAGGGAGACGACTGAGAGGACAGAGCACACCATTGGAGGATTAGAGCGCACAGTCACGGAGCTGCAGACAGGACAGATGACCATGGCCGAGAGGATAAGATTGGCGCAGGAGTCGATGGTCGAGAGCAGTGATAGAATGTTATCTATCATGGATTCATACTACCAGCGACTTACAGCGTTGGAGCGTGCTGGTCTTCCGGGTGCGCCTTCATCGTCGTCGACTCTGCCGCCTCCACCGCCATCTTCTTCGATACCGACTCCACCGATGTCACTGCCTCCATCGGTATCGATTTCACGTGAGGAGTATGAGTTGTTCTTATCCCTTCGTCGCGGCGGTGCCCCTTCTGTACCAGATTCCTAGTAGTCCTAGTTAGGACTGTTTCTGTGTTTGTTTCATTCTTTGTTTGTGACTTGGATATTTGTTGGTTGTGTAGATTTGGATACTTGGTTGTTTGGATACTTAGTTATTTGGATATTTAGTTATTTGGATACTTGGTTATTTGGATATTTGGTTATTTGGATATTTGGTTATTTGGTTAGTTGTTGTGTGATTGTTGTAAACTTGGTTATTTGGATATTTGGTTATTCGCAATTATCGACGTCAAGTATACAAACTTGGTTAGTTGTGTACAGCGAGAAATGGACATTCTGTGATTGTTTGGATCCTATTCTACAGTGAGAAATGGTTATCTTTTTAAACTGCAGGAAGAAATGGACATTCTGTATTTTATTTTTTTATTTTTTTCAGACTTAGCGACGTTTACCGACGTTTACCGACGTACACCGACGTACATTTACGTCGGTAAACGTCGATAAATATGCGATATTATCCAGTTTACCGACGTTTTAGCGACGTTATAATATGTCGGAAAACGACGGTAAACATCGGTGCACGTCGGTAATATTCCCAGGAATTCTCAGGATTTATCAACGTTTAGCGACTTTGAACATGTCACTAAACCACCGACGATTCGTCGGTAATACGTCGGTAATTTACCGACGCGTAGCGATACGCAGTAATACGTCGCTAATCCACCGACGTCACGACGGTAGACGTCGGCAATATACCGACGTATATATACGTCGACAAACGTCGATAATTATGACGTTTGGCGACGTTTAGAAGATTAGCGACTTACATTTCAGCGACTATCACGAAACGTCGATAATTCCGTCACTAAATATCTTTAGCGACGAAATTTGTCGTTTTAGCGACGTCTTTATGCGTCGCTAAAATGACTTATTCTGGTAGTGGACGCCCCTCCACCCCCGGCCGATCCCCACCCCCTGCCGAAACCCCCGCCCGACGCCCCCCCTGCCGATCCCCACCCCCTGCCGACCCCCCCCACACCTGTTGTTGCCCCCCCACCGGCCGCCCCCCTCTTCCGCACCTGCTGCTGTAACCCCCCCTTTTTTCCATAAAAATATATATATATATAATATAAAAAAAACCCTACTTTGTGAGAGAGATTATGTGGGCAGTTATTCGACGACGGATGGATGTCAAATGCTTTATTTACACCTTCTGTTCCTAGATTATGCCCTCCAAAATTACAAATGCTTTATTTGTTTTTTGTTCTCGATATGCAAATTAGGTTTTTCATGTGCGCGCCGGTGTTGGCCATGTTAACAGCGCATTCGTACGGTCTCTGTTGAAGACTTTACATAACGACGACGATGACGAAGCCGACGAAGACGACGAATCACCGTTGAAGACGCCATGGATTCGATCCGTGGTAAACTGACAGCAGATGAGATGAAGGCCTTGGTTGATAATATTTTATCAAAGAGATTAACCGAGGCGACCCCACGTGTGATCCATACTGATGTGGATCTATCACCCTACAAAATAGGGAAGCTGGACAAGCTGGAGACGAAGTTGGAAGGCACGTCCAATTACTTGAAATGGTCACGGCAGGCCATACGGACGCTGAAGGGACGTGGCTTGGTTGGCTACATCAATGGCCAAACCAAGGTGCCAGATGATCCCTCCTCAAAGGAGTTTGCTGTTTGGGATATTGTCAACAATATTGTGGCTGGATGGTTGACAGCCTCCTTGACCGACCAGTTGTCGGACAATATAGAGGCGATGGAGGCTGCTGCTGATATATGGCAGACTTTGAAGGATATGTACTCCGGTTCGGGCAATCCTATGCGGGTCTTCCAACTGCAGGATGAACTTGATAGGGTGGCCCAGGACGACCGCACCGTCTCTGAGTATGCGGCACTGTTGAAGAAGTTCTGGTCTGATCTGGATTACTATGATCCTCTTGGGATGGAAGATGCCCAAGTCGAACCAGCATTTGCGAAACATTTCCAAAAGTTCTTGGATTATATTTCGCATCAACGGATGATAAAGTTCTTGAAGGGTCTTAACCCTGTGTTTGAGAATAGAAGGAATGTACTCCTGGCACAGCCCATGCTTCCCAACTTAGACGAAGCCATAGCTGCCATGGCACAAGAAGAGGCTCGCTTGAAGTTGATGCCCAACAAGGGCGCTTTCCAGGGAGAGCAAGCCACTGTTGACAAGTCTGCCCTTGCCGCCTTCAATCAGCCTCCCTCTGTGGCCGGTGTTTGCCACAACTGTAGTGACTCAGGACATTACATCAGATTTTATCCAAAACCCCTGCACTGTCAGTCGAGTGATCATGGATGGGGCCGCGGAGGACGTTGCGGTGGACGAGGCGTTTATGCTAGTAGAAGAGGAAATTATTCTGGAGGACACAGCTAATCTGGTGGAGGAAGGAGGCGACAATCACCTGGCTGAGTTAATCCCTCTTGAGAAGGAGTTCCTCGCGAAGTTACGCGGCACGAAGCTGGGTTCGGAGGGCAGTACTGGGGCGTCATCTACCTCGGGGGACCACATCACTTGCTTTGCCCAAACCGGCACAGGTATACCTGCGCGTGCTCTTGCAGCAGCTGTCCACCAACCAGGTTGGATTATGGACTCTGGGGCATCTCGCCATGTCACGGGATCCCGCGGTGAGTTCCAGGACTATACTCACCTACCGATGTCGGAGAGCATTCAGACTGCTGATGGTAACTCCAGCCCTGTCATGGGTAAAGGCACTGTCGCATGCACCCCTTCTCTCACTCTCACTAATGTCTTACATGCTCCGTCTTTTCCTGTCAATCTTCTTTCTATTAGTGCCATTATCCTTGATCTTAACTGTACTGTTTCCTTTGATATTCCTACGGCAACTTTTCAGGAGAAGGGGACAGAACGACGACTAGGGACTGGCACATGGCATAAGGGGCTGTGGTGTAATGCCCCGCTCCGTACGGTGCATTACGATGAGTCGTTGACTCAAAGAGTTGCGTTGACCTGATGAGGTATCGATGCGAATCGATACAAGAGTTACGTTGGCCAAAGGTAAGCTTTGAGTCGATTGGAATCTATGGATCTTATCGATGCAAAGGATAAGTCCCGTTGAGCAAGTGCTAATTTTAGTTGATCTGGTGTGCAGGCTATGCTTTTATGCTGGACGATAAGAGGTCGGCATTTTTCCTTATGCAATAAAGTGTCCGCAAAACTAAATCGTGGCCTTGCAACGAATTGTGGCATGGACGTGATAGGCCAAATCAACCGAGTAGTTCAAAGGAATGGCTAAGTCCGGGAGTTAGCTATACGACCGAGTTATGGAAGCGAGCTGCTTCAACCGACGAAACGGCAAGGCGTATCGACTTAAGGTGGGCGGGTTCTTGACTCTCTCTCCCTATTCCTTCACGTCTAATAAAATATGTTATGGTATGCGTAAGATGTTATCGAATTAGCGAGCGTGGCTGGGCGATGAAAGGTCAAAGTATGTGTCGAACACTAAGATAGAACATTGAACAATCGAACAATTGAAGCGACGTGCATCAAGTACACGAGTCGCAGTAGGGCCTAATGGTAGAACATTGAAAGACAACATCGAGATGTGCATCATGTGCACGGCTCCGAGAACATTGAACACTAGGCGTAGAACATTGACTATGGCGTTGAGCGTGCCCTCGCGCATGGAAGCTAGGAAATGACTAAGTAAATACGGAGGTGGGCTATGCGAATAACATTATGAACGGGATGCATGAATATGAGTACGAGATGACTAAGCCGTTGGGCGTCGTATATCAATATGGATGTGTTGGGGTATAACGCCAACGGAGCTCCCCATATGGATGGTGGATTATGTTTATGAGATGCGAATATGTTTATGTGCGAGACTATGTTTATGGAATACGAGATCGGTTGGTATGCTATGGATTGTATGATATGGTACGTATTGTATGGTCAATAGACTCGGATGGCCCGTGCACGGGTACGGCTTCCCTTGAACGGTTACGCCGGGGCGCCGGGACCGTTCGACCTAGGAGGGAATTATGTGTAGTATTTATGGTGCACAACATTCGGACGGATTGCGACCGTCCAGTGCTGTGATAAGCTATGATATCCTTAAGTTTGGGATCCTTCGGATATTGGGCTAGCAACCCGTATCGAAGTGATCGTAGGCTTACACATAAGAGATGCCAAGTCCATTACGGTGCGAAACACCGTGACCTTCATATAGATAGGGCCGGTGGGCTGAGTTGAGAGTTGGGTGCAGGCGCAGGGCCTGCGACCCTTAGGCATGGTCTAAGTTTATGGTTGGTTGTTGCGTGAATGATATGATTCTATGTTAAGTTCTAACCACTGCAGGCTAAGGAAAATGGGGCGAGATGTGCACGATCACTATGTTTATGTTCCTATTATGCCTAACTATATCTGCTGTAGGAACACGAGATATGGACACATTCATATTAAGTCGTTATGCTGAATATTGCCATGAAACCGATCCTTAGGCTAAATAGAAAGATCACAAATTAAGATGCATGTTCACTAAATGTATTTAGTGTTTGGTTTGGGTGGGAGCGGGACTTGATCAGTACGAAGCGAGGACGAAAGCACTAATCCCCCACTAGTTTATGTGCAGGTTCGGGTTATGATCGGCTTGGGGCAGGGCTTGGCTTGGACGTGTCGAGGCATGGAGTCCTTGGCGTTCAAGAGGAGTTACCGCATAGGCGTTCGGACTTGCGACATGGAGATGTTCGGCCGAAGACTACTTGGTGGCTATAAAGAGACATAATGTATGAAACAATGTAATCCTTGGTGAGCTAAGAGAGATCATAAGCGTTGTAGCCTATTGGCATTTATGTTGGGCTATTCAGAGCCTTTATAATCTTCAGTTCATAATCAATAAAAGAGATTCTTATGTTTTACCTTGTTTTCCTTCCGCTGCTTATGTTACGAATTTGAGATATTCACTATGTGAACCGTTATCTTGCCTTGTACGAGCGTAACTCCAGGCTCGTGCGGCATTACGCCCCAGCGAGGACGATAATTTGGGTGAAATCTAGCGAGGACGAGCGATTTCCCGGATCGGGGCGTGACAAGTTGGCATCAGAGCGGTTCCATCCTTTGGATCGTACATGAATCTCTTTGACCCTCAGTTGCTTCGCTATCGAATTCAGTTGACTCTAAGTTGTTTTCGCAACCGCATGGCTCATGGATCTGCTCGACACTACATTGGATGTTCCATACAATAAGTCTATATTAAGTGCGTATGTCTGCCACAAGTATGTCGTGACTATCACGCTATCTCCGGGTGCCATCGGAGAGTGTTGGTTGCACGAAGTGCAACGGGTTATGAGATTATGGTTTTCTGAAGTGCAAGAAAGTTGTGAATGATGGTCGCATGAAGTGCAACGAATATGGTTATGTTGGTTGCATGAAGTGCAATGATATGTGTGGTCGGTCGTACGAAGTACGAAGAGCTATGTGTTGTTGGTCGCACGAAGTGCGAGGAGATATGTGTTCTTGGTTGCACGAAGTGCAGTGAGTCGAGGTATGAGACGATGCGTGTTATATGGCTATGTATTGTTGGTTGCACGGAGTGCAGCAAGTCGTGAATCGTTCGTTGCATCGGTGCAACGAATCGATATGGTATGATGCGTGTTGCATGGCTATGCGGATGGATAGCGTTATGTTGCATGAGATTGAGTAAGGACCTTAAGTATCGAGAATGAGTTGTTGCACGAGTTGCAACGAGTGAGATTGGAAGATCGCGGATGCGATAGTACGAGTCGAGTTGATCGCTAAGTCGAGTTTGAGTAGGCGAACATGTATGTTGGCCGAACGTCGCGTGAGCTTTGAATAAGCGAATGTTGCGTATGTGACCGATATGATCGCCAAGATACGGTTAGATCGAATGTATGTCAAACTTGAGCGAACGGTAGGGCATGTTGGTTCAGTTGTTGTGCCAACTCGAGTAAGAAGAACGCTAGAGCTGGGATCGGAAAGATCGCCATACGGGATAGTTGATTGAGAAAGAGATGTCGGACCTATGCGGAATGTGATGTCGAGTAATGACTCGATTTCGAGTGGTATATGCAATACCAAGTATGCGATCAGTATAACGAAGTATTGTATCGGTGACGATAGGCTCAACTTCTGAGTGGTAAATAGAATACCACTTAGCGATAGCTATGTTAAGCCGTTGGTGACTTGCGTGGTTACATCGAGACGATTGTGTTGTTACGATATGTTTGTCCTCAACGGACAGAGTAGTGTCGAGACTCGAGTGGGAATGACTTGATAGAAGTCGATGCGAATATGCTTCGATGAATTGAGTTGAATGATTATGTGAGAAGTTGCATCTATGGATGTTGCGTCGGATGAGTCGTTAAGAGTAAGTCGGACGATAGGCTGAGCATTTGCGAAAGAATGTTACGTTGAGGAAATGGTCAACCCGGTCGAATGTACGTGAGTTAGTACGAAGACTTGTTCGGAACGTGTTGAGTAGATACGAAGAATTCATACGAACAAATTTGGGTTAGCGCGATGAGTCGGTAGCACAACTTTGGAAGTACGAGTTAGGGATATAAGAATGAACATGTGAATTGGAAATTGTGTTGCAATTTTGGTAGTGAGTTATAACGGAATGAATCTTGATAAGTGCGAGACTTGATTCGTATTCGAGTTCGGATAATGGTAATGATTGCAACGGGTTTGAGCTTATGAGAAAGGAAGATGTTCAAGTTATGCATATCGACGATGGTATTGAGGCGTATTAAAGACGATATGCAATAACTCGGGGATACTCTGATCGAATGAACGAAAATTATGTTGAGCATTGTTATTGGATGAATAAGATGCAAGTTAAGTTATGGCAATTTGGATGATAACGGTAGGAATGCTACGGAAAATTTAAGAGTGGATGGATATTACTTGGATGAATCGAAGGTGTTTGGATTGCTTCGTGGATAACCACTATGTTGACGTTCTTGTCTTGTGCGAGTGCAACACCAGCCTCGCACATGCGTCACGTCAGATTTGGAGTGATCGTTCCGCGTGAGCGCAAACATGGTGATTCATGTCGCGGGAATGGTCGAACTCGAAAAATCAGGACATGGTACTTTGTATGTTCGACTTGTGGTTTGATGCGAAAGATGTTCGAGGATGGTTTGATGAGTATGGAATACGTCAGACTATGATCACGAATCGGTGAACTCGGATTTGAGACGAGTAGATGTCATATGACTAGCAAAGATAGTCGACGGAAATGAATGAGTGATTCGAGTAGTAACGGCGCATCAGTTGCGCGTGAGGGCAGATGAATTATGGATTGGTAAATTACGTCGGGTTAGATAAAGTCTCATAGAAATTATCGGGAATTGATTTGGCTCCGCGATAGGATATAGCATGGTTCGTTGTAACTATCCCTCGTTGATGATCTTTAATTATCGAGCATAGTTTCGGGGTAGATGACCCTAGAAGACTTGACCGCTAAATCAAGTGAATGTTGGTGTCCCATAGGATGACCCTAAAGAAGTCGTATAAGAAATTTAGTCGAGGATAAGGAATGATGGAGTGCATGTTGAGGATAAGTCTAAGCGAGCGAGTATCGCATTTCGAAAGTAGCGAGTAGCCTTCGACTAGATCGAGACGAATATAAAAGTTATGATCGATCGAATGAGTGCGTAAGTAGACTTGGTTGGTCGATGATCGAATAGATGTTGAGGAATGTGCTTAGCATAGCGATACGGTAAGGCGATTGCAAGAATTCTGCAATGCGCGAGAGCGACGGATAGTAGAACGACCTTAAGAGTTGTGGCGTAGATCGATTTGAGTAACGGTTAGGTTATGGGTATTGGGCGCACGATCGATGTTATGAAACGAACTAGTCGGGATTGAATCGAAGATTGAGTAAAGGATTCGTACTCAGTCGAGTATCGGAGATAGGCATATCGTAAGAGACCTTAGGTCAGAAAGTTTGTTGCCTTTGAGCATCGTAGACTCAAGTTGACCTCTTGTGTCGGGAGAGATTAAGCACGATGTCTGGATAAGTTACCTAGCGGGGGCAGCCCCAGACGCGATGCGTAGGCAGTTCGAGAACGTGGGTCGTATTGGGATAGTTATGTGCGAGACTTAGTACGGATTGTAGGTAAAGGAATTTGTGACATGTTGGACTTAGTCCATGTCATTATGTCCAAATGTTATGAATAATTGGGTGAAAGACTTGAGTTATGTGAGAGATAGGCAAATGGTTGGGCGAATAGGCGTTGCAGAAAATTGTTGCGATCGGATGCGCAACGGCTTAAAGCAATGCATGCGTTAGATGGACGGCGAGAAACTTATGAGATGGAAGTTACGGTTTGAATCAAGTTAAGTGCAGGGATATATGGAAGAGGATCGCATGTTATGGGATGATGCATACGAGAAGTATTTTGGAAATATGCGCTAAGATTTGAATGAGTCGAGTACGGACTGATTGGTGCTTGAGGATTTAAGTGGAGCTTGTTAGTTGTTCCGACATCCTACAACTGAGCTTGGCTAAAATGCATATATTGGTGGGACGCCTAAAATATATGCATGATCCAAACTAAGTTGTATGATTCCAACGATAGTAGCACGAGATCGTGAAACGATCTATGCGGGACACTTGGATTTAAGTGTTGGTTTCGGTTCGAGGACGAACCTTGCTTTGAGTGGTATATTATGTAATGTCCCGCTCCGCACGGTGTATTACGATGAGTCGTTGACTTGAAGAGTTGCGTTGACCCGATGAGGTATCGATGCGAATCGATGCAAGAGTTACGTTGGCCAAAGGTAAGCTTTGAGTCGATTGGAATCTATGGATCGAATCGATGCAAAGGATAAGTCCCGTTGAGCAAGTGCTGATTTTAGTTGATCTGGTGTGCAGGCTATGCTTTTACGCTGGACGATAAGAGGTCGACATTTTGCCTTATGCAATGAAGTGTCCATAAAACCAAATCGTGGCCTTGCAACGGATTGTGGCATGGGCATGATAGGCCAAATCAACCGAGTAGTTCAAAGGAATGGCTAAGTCCGGGAGTTAGCTATGCGACCGAGTTAGGGAAGCGAGCCGCTTCAACCGGCGAAACGGCAAGGCGTATCGACTTAAGGTGGGCGGGTTCTTGACTCTCTCTTCCTATTCCTTCACGTCTAATAAAATATGTTATGGTATGCGTAAGATGTTATCGAATTAGCGAGCGTGGCTGGGCGATGAAAGGTCTAAGTATGTGTCGAACACTAAGATAGAACATTGAACAATCGAACAATTGAAGCGACATGCACTACACCAAAATGGACGATTTATGACAGATAGAGTTATCCAACAATGACGTATTAAAATTGTTGTTATATTTTCGACGGATAGAAATCGTTGTTTAACATCAAAACTATATTACCAAAATAGAAGGTTTGAATTCGACGGATTAAAACAGTTATTTAACATCAAAATTTTGTTGAAAAATTTGGTTCCCTCCTCTATTGAAAATTTTTGCTCTCAAATTTTTACCAAATCCTTGCTCCCTCCCGATAGAAACCTTTTTCTCAAAATATTTCTCCACTCTTCATTTTTTTCCTCCTCTCGAAACTTCTTCCTTTAAAAACGTCGCCCCCCTCCCGATGGAACCCCACCGGAACGCTCTCGAAGCTCCGGTCGCTCCCGCCATTATGAGGAGGATCCCTTTCAGGTAGCTAGGGTTCCCTTTCAGGAAGCTAGGGTTCAGAGCTCCGCTCGGGTTCAAAGATATGGATCAGAGCTTCGCTCGACTCCTATTCTACTACTCCAAAGTAGAAGATGAAGAAGAAGAAGAAGAAATGGCGGGATCGAGCGGAGGTCTGAACCCTATCTTCATTTGCCACTACATTTGCGGTGGCGGAGGCTGCGGTGGTCATCTACACCGACATCGTCCCTTCCTTCTTGACCTCCCGCACCATCGCATCCTTTCCGAACCCGAGCCCAGTCCCTCCCTCACCGTTGCACCCTTCGAAGCTCTCCTCGGACATGATATCCTTCACCGACGACGCGCTCTTGCTTACCATATTCCTGAAGTGATGGTATTTGAGAAAATATCGGACTGATTCAGGCTTGAAAGGGGAGGTGGTGTGGGATATCCTCTTAGAGGCTATTGCTGCTAGCTCCGGGGAGAAGCCGAATTATGTGATCGAGTACTCTACCATAAAATTGGTTTGTTGATCTTTCCTTCTTTCCTGATCAATCTTCTAATTTAATAGCCTTCTTTATTATGTCGATCTGCCAACTGTTTGTTAGAATCCTATGTACTGTGCACCAATTTGCTACTTTGTTCTTAACCATTATTGTTGAATCAAATTAACACCAATTTATATTTACCAACAAATTTATCAGCAAGAACATGTGGTTTTGTACGAGGTAGAATCATTCAATGTGCCACTTGTTGAAATAAGGACAGTCCAGTATATATTTATCGACTTTCAGTACAAATATCTGGAAACTAGTTAAGTTGCACTTCCATAATGAAAGACTACACCTCCTTGTTAACAACTATATTGACATTATTGATCCAATAGAGCTAAATTTAAGAAGAGCAAACGATCTAATAAAGTCGCATATACCGAACTCGAGTGACTCTTGTGGTTTCCGAGAAGAGGTATAAGACCCCGGCTGGGTGGCGGCAGATCAGTGGATCGAGCCACGGGGGCGTATTATTCCTTCTATTTATTTGGTGGGAGTTGGGGGCAGTGGGCCAAACAGGCATGCAATGTAGCGTGCACTAAAGTCCCGTGCGTATCTCCGGGCATCTAAAAAAAAATGAAGGCGCACATCAACTTACCAATGTGGAGATACTAACCATTGTTTATGAAACTAGGCAACTATTATTGTACATAGTAAAAAAAGTTCGTAATTGGGTATGTATCCTGGTTCCGCATCATGTCCTTATCTGTAGCGTCGCCACGCATAGAAGTTTGCTAAAGATAGATTCTAAGTTCCACTAAATGATTAAGGCAATAAAGAACAAAAATGACATCTCAAATTAAAGCCAAAACATTGACTTCTTAGACCCATCTTGATTTGGTGCTTCATATTTTTCATGAAATATAAAGAACAAAATACTTGTTGCACTTTAAATGACGAGTCTCAGTAGCTGATAAAAGTTCTACTACTACAACAATCATCTCTACACTATATGGAAAACTATCAACAAATCACTAGGCTCTCTTCATGTTTCCTCTCATTGTTGTACATTATCAATTGTTCCTATCCAGCTACTTTGTTCCCAGGTAATCCATACTTATAAGACCAAGCAATCAAAGAGTTGGCAGAGAGGTAACTATGGGAATTTGGAAGGCAACTTAATGTGTATGAATTTTTTTTGTCAATTTCTGCCATTTCTCATGGTATTAATATCGCCTTAAGTTATAACGATAATATTGTACTGCACGCGTATCGGAAGTTTCATTATGTCTTTAAAGTGATTGGAAATAGAAAAATATGGGAAGTTCGTAATATGTCTATTTGGTCAGATTTTTGATCAAAAAAGTTGTTTTTGTTATATGCCTTTGATATTAATTTGGTGTTTTTGAAACATGTTTTATTTTGCTTATGATATTTATCTTATTATACAGTCACCATTAGTGAAGTCAAGGCACTGTTCAAGTTGTACAAGAGCATTAGCGGTTCTGTCATTGACGATGGGCTAATTAATAAGGTAACATTCATTTGGGGTTGACATATGTTGTTTGGCTTTTCTTTTTTGTGTAGAATTTTACGGTATTTAATTTACATAGTTTTATCTCTTGTATAAGCTTCCTTTACTTCCTGGATCACTTCAAAGATCTTTCTTTTTTCATAGTGTAGTCGTCAGATGAAGGTTTTTTGTATTTCCTATGTTTTGTTGGTGCTAATTTTGTGGTCGTTTCCTGTTGTAGACTTCAATCCTACTACAAGCAATGGCAAAATATCTTTGGGAGGTATAGTGGGCATTACTGTTTCTGTTTGCATATTGATACTGTTATTGTTGTTGTTGGCCATCCTCTGGATTTATTTGAGAAGAAGAAATTCTAAGAGAAGTGGTAAGACAAATGAGCTCATACATTTTTATGTTATGATATATTGCACACACACGGACATACACACATACAAGGAATATGGTTTCAGGGTGTTCTTTCAGATGGTTCAGAAATTGTCGTTAAACAACTATCTTCCAAGTCTAATCAAGGGAACCGTGAATTTTTTTAAAATTGCCTTATGTTTTAAAATTGATGCTCCATCATATGGCAGGTAATTCTAATTCCCGTTGATATGGCTTTTGTTTCTAGCAGATTTCAAGCTAAGGCATGTATAAATGAAACTCAATCTCAATCAAGCACTTTATTTTCTGCATAGTCTTGAATTTTGTGTTGCTTTTATACTAGTTTTGCGAAAAGACCTTTTGTAGCCTGAATTTCTTCCATGACTTCATTTACATCTATTACCACTTCTTGCTATTATGTGATTGATACATACATATATCTCTTCCCGGAGAGATGTTGGATATTGTAGGTTTGGGTTTTAAATTATCATCTTAGTAGACCTTAAGTAGTTTGACAATCAAGCTGCTGAATCATGTATTAGAAAAAAGGTCTTTATCTTCATGATGCCATCCTGGAATGATTCCCTTGTCACAAACTATACTAAACTGATCCTTGAGTCATGCAACTTGAAAGCTCCTATAGATTTTTTTAGTGTAAAAGAACACATATATATTGTTTTCTCTTTACCATGACATGGTCATAGTATCTTCTTTCTGCTTCTAGAGCCTTGATATTGTGCAAGTAGCCTCAACTATTAGCTATGAATTGACTTTCAAGGTGTAGATACACAAGTTGTGAATTCATACAGTTCTCATTTGGCCCTTTCCTAGGTAGAAAAAAACTAGTATTTAGCTTTCAATGTTGTTGCTGGTCTATTTCAGTTTGCATTTGGAGTTGTCATTGAATATAGAATGGAAAAAATAGATAGATAGTAAAATCTAGTATATTAATGATTGCTCTTTTTCACCACTCCTTGCTACTGTGTTTCTACATCCCACAGGGAGGATCCCGTGTTGTAAGCATCATCCAGTGCTTGAAATCCAGGTCCAGCCTGCGTGCAGCCTGATGCAGAGTTCTGTTTGGGCCTAGCCTAGCACATTTAGTTCAATTTGGACCGATCGGTACGACCAGCAAAACCTAGCACAATTTTTTCTGCCAAGCAGGTGGAGACCTGCCCTGTCCTACATCCCTACACAAGGAGCTAAAATGACTATCACTCATTGATTGAACACACATTGCATATCTCCTAGGGATTTTTATTTATATAAGATCAATGACAAGGTCTCTACAATTATATTTGCTTCTGCTGTATATATTGCTATATGCATTTGGTGGTTAAAATGAACTAGTCTAACCATTTATATTTTTGTATTATTGTTAGTTTCCCAATATGGTACTATTTGTTGTGTTTGTTCTTGATTTTGTCCTATTATTTTCTACTTATTGCTCCTTGGATAATGAGTTAACTCTTGACTCCATTGCAGTTAGTGAGATATTGTAGGTTGAATTGTACTGCAAAGTTCTCATCTACTGCTAAATGAGCTTTGGTAGATAAACTAAAGGGAGGTCCTGGGTTCGATTTAATCTCAAAAAAAACATGTGGAGAAGTACTGAAGCATGTTTTCACACATAAGCGACTTTGTGACGACTTTATAGTAAAATGGATGCTTGTTAGTTATTGAAACAAGGTGAACGGTACTGAAATGAGGTCTTTTCCAGGCTGCTGTTGTCTTCTGTTTATATGTATGGTGTACTGCCACAGATCTTGGGGACCCAGGAGTTTTCAAGACCAAAAAGTATCTCAATGTCGAGGACAAAAGAAACCTATTTCAGCATGATAGATCTCGACAAGTAGGTCAATCAGCCCGTACTTCAGCAACTGGAGATAAGCCACCAGACAAAGGTGTTGGCATGAATTCCCCTGGTGCTAGACCTGATGGACTCGACAGAGAAAAGTCATTTGCTTGTGGTGTATATGTTGTCATGGTTTTGTTTAGCTGGTGTCCTCTTTCCTTTATGGGTAGCCAACACCATTCACATGAACAGTCTTCTGAGCAACAACTGAGCGAGGGTGGTATGTTCTACTGCAGTTTATGTGAAGTTGAGGTATGCAACTTAGCAATGTTTAGTTGGCAATATGTTATTTGTTAACTTGCAGCATGTGTTAATCCTGATAGATCTAGCTAAAATTATATTCCATATATATTATCTGTTTTGTAGTTGTCAAATGGTTTTCTGCTAGGATTGTTTCTTGTACTTTTTTTTGCAATTTAGTTGAAGATATGTTGCACAAATATGGACACTATATGGATACGAACATGATACGGATACATGATAGCAGATGTTTTCAAATAGATAAAATGTAGTTCCCTATGTTGCATGCATGATGAATCAGGTAAGGACACGGGTACGGACATGATATGGATATGGACACCAGTTTGCCGTATTTGTGCGACATAGTTAAAGAGTTATATCAGATGTCTGCTTAATCTGAATCAGTTCCCCTTTGTTGCATGCTCACTTTATGCATTTGTATACAGTCACAACCTGCAAAGAGTAAACTGGATGATAGCAAAATGAGCTTTGGCATTTTATACCAGTTATAACATATATGCTTTTTTTTTTCTAAAATTTGCTTCTAAATTCTAACTAATTCATGGTATCTGACCCAAACACCTAATGGGCTTTCTTATGAAGTGATTATTGAGTTTTCTCAATGCACGCATGGTTTTAGTTTTTAGGTGCTTTAAGACTTGATTGACTGCTTACCTTTGAGTCTTGAGACTTACTTTTTAGATGTTGAATTAGTTCTCTTGGTACTAGAAGCACTTTGATGTTGCCTTTTATAGATGAGGGGTCCTAGAATCAACACAGAAGAACTTGAGTTCTGAGAGTGGATGTGCATTTATGTTGCTTACATAGACGCAGAGTTGTTCGATTGATGATGCTAGATTGCCAGCTATCAAATAGTTGTGTGCTTGAAATGGTTTGAATTTGTATTGATAGGTAACACTTATGCTCTGTTTGTCACAACTGCAACAATGGGACGTTAGATAGACGCCTTAGCGACGAAATTAAGTTAAGGGTTGACCTGACATTATGGATATCTGCAACACATCGGTGACCCACTAACCGACGTCCAACAACATTTCTTCATGGAATCAAATGCTGACCTGGCACGTCAACCTGTGCGACGTGTCAGCGATAGAAGTGCGACGGCAGTTTATGTCGCTACCACGTCTCTATATTCTTGCTCATGTATTGCTAGTTTTAGTCGTATCTTTAAACTGTAAGCCGCAACTTTAGCCTGACTCCAATACTCACATATGACAACTTGATTTTCTCTCCTAGGAATTCCTTGCCAACATCTCTGTGAAAGCCTGTTTGATTTTTGTCTTCTAATTCTAATTGTGATCCTCTGGCCCAAAAAGCATGCAATTAGGACACAAGTTTATCCCTGCCCCTGAAACCAAATTAGTATCAGTTCTCCTAGTTATCATCCCTTTTGCATCTGTGTATGACTGATGAAGTACTTGTTTTTGTTTCATAACTACAACAGCAATAATGTACAGCTTATATATGGTTGCCACATATTTCCTCGTATTATGAAGATGGCGAGGGTGAAACAAAGGGTGTCTGTTGCAAAGTTGGAGGAGCTCAAAAAGGTATGATGTCTACTCTCTTGATCTTTTTTTTTGCGGAGCTTTAAATGCAATAGTCATTGGATGATATAATACTCTTTTTATTATGATGAAAAATCTTGCATAGTTTAAATATGCATAAGATTGTCAGGAGTATCTGCTACGAGTAAACTAATTTACTATGTTTCAAACAACTCCAGTGCAAGATTTTTGTTTTCTGATTGGTATGATCTGGTGCGGGATTAGGTTTGGATTAGATAGTAAACTAGGACATCGGGGGAGGTTGAACAGTAGAAGAATCAGACACGGAACTGACTCAAATCTTATACGAGTTGTTCAAGAATGATGTTGATGAGGTGAATCCAGTTAGATGTGTACCGATATCTTGCAGATTCATTTGGTTATCTTCAAAATTTACGATTGGTGCTGAATCATTCTGTATTTTCAGGACAAATATATATGGCAGGGCTGAAAAGTTACTTTCATCGTCATTAATCAAATGTGAAACAGCTTTGGTTATATGTGATTCCCTATATCCAACTTGGGCTGAAGTTTTTCGTTGTCCATTTTTGACGCAGACTTATCTAAGGTTACTAAAAACAAATGTATCTAAGTTAAAATACAAGGGTTTTACAGTCTCAAGTCATATGGACACGGACAAATGATGTCCGAATCATATTCGTATCCGTATCACATAGGTGACCACTTGTACCTATTGTAAGATCACCGTATCTGTACCTGTATCGTGTGCTTATCCACATCCGAGTAACATAGTTTGGAGCAAGGTTCGTATTATCGGTATCGGACCATTCCTGTGAGTATCAGTATCGGCGATATTGGTAGTATAAGCGGTTTCAGATCGGAGTATCGATCTTTTGGTATCGAAAAACAAATAGTTATTAATAAATTAAACATTTAAAAAAATATTTTATACATTTAGGCATAATTTTAAGTATTTCTAGTGTTATTTATTAGTAGTTTTGAAATTAAATGAAATAGTAGTCACCCTTACCGATTGGTTTACATGCAATAGATAAATTTTCTTCTTTTACAAACTTATTATGCTTTAAAAACTTGCTGATTTGTCTTTTTCGTTCAATTTTCTTTGTCGAATTGACCGGAAAAGCAACCCCAATGTCGGTATGGTTAGTATCGGGTATCGGTCGATATCGGATCGTGACATGCCAAACCGTATCGGTATCGGCCATATCGGACCGGTATCGGTCGATACTATAAACTATGTTGGAGCCATATGTTAGAATAATTCGTGTGTATCAATTAGGCAACTCTCTTGATGGGGTCAGTCAGTGATCCTCCACAAAGCAAGCAAGAAGTGTTTCAAAATAATGAAGTTTGCTACACAAATTACTTTCTCCTACAATTACTCTTGAAATGTCAGGTTTATATCTTGTCAAGCAGTTGTTGCACTCTATTCTCCAACCTACCAGCAAGAAAAATTCCTTCCTTCTTGTCTGCCTCTTCTACCAAGACTATGTCAGTCCAGAGAACACAACCTACCTTTGAGTCTGCAGTGTTGAGGCTAGCAGAATTCTTTGGTGCAAGTATTTTGCTTGATCTAAGGGCGCTGCCAACATTGAAATTATTCTAGGAGTGGTCAATTCATAAGATATTCAGGAGTCAGCATTTCTCACCAGCTAATGGCGCCGTCGCGCCGAGAGACCAAAGGATGTGCTGGAAGGTGTGTTAAAAGGTTAGTTGGCTTCAAGGTGAGTTTATATATTCCTTTACTCCCCCTTTAGTGGCTTCTTTGGATTTTTACGAAAGGTGTGTTAAAAGGTTAGTTGGATTGCTTTGTTGAGGAAGTAAATGTCAAATCTCTTTTTTCCTCCATGTTTTAGGAATGAGTAGATAACTTATACATAATGTGGCAAACATTCCTGGTTCTTTTGGTCGTGTTGTTAAGTATTGTTTGACATGCTATTTTTGGTAGCTTGAGCTCATTATATGAATATGGGCTACTTACAACGATGTTTCTGTCTTTCCTTTTTGTGCTAAATGGATAGACATGTATATATAATATGAGCAAACCTTCGTGGTTAATTTAAGAGTTAATTATTTGCTTCATATTTATCTAAAATGAATTGTCTGTAGGACGTATATACTTAATAGTTCCATGACTATCATCTCATATTCTAGTTTCATGACTATATTGCTATTGCATTACCAGATTATACGCGTATACTATCTAGGTCTGCCAAGTCATCGGGAGCATCACATTGCCAAGCGATAAATGACTGATTTTGGTGTAGTCAGTTTTGAGGTGAGCCATGTTATGCAATCGTTATCCTTTCCATTGTCATCCTTTACTGCCATTGTTGATACACAATATTTTAATGCTTATTGTAATTTGTTATGCAGTTAAATGGAGGCTTGAGCTCTATTGTGAACTTTATTGATTATTTGAAGATACACAAATTTATGAGATATTAAAATTCTCTTTTTTGTACTTAACTTGAGACTGTAAGCTAGCAATAACATTCTCTTCTTTTTGTTCATCATGAGAATGAAACCGTTGTGAGCTAGCAACATTGGAGTTACTTTTTGTATTTTGATGGAATATTGTTATGTAAAATTGATATAATAGTTAATACAATTTTGATTGAGTTTTTTCATTGTTGATGATTGTTGATGTTTATACGAAATTTTATTTTCAGATGTGTTTCAATTTTATATAGAGGATAAACAGGTTTAAATAGATTTGATATGAATGAATTAATTTTTTTTAATTCTGTTTCCACAAAAACAACAGACCTTACCTGTTGAAAAGTAAAAAATAGTTGTAGACCAATTTACACATTATTTGACAGTTTTAGTTCGTCGTTTTTATTTGACAGATAATAACCGTCGTTATATTCTGCTATAAAATGACAGTCCAAAAGTGTCATTTAAATTTTGAGACGCGCTATTAACGACGGATGTTCTGACAGGTCAAAACTGTCGTTTAATGTGATTTACGACAGTTTTGGTCTGTCGAAAAATGCATGTTTTGGCGTAGTGATGCATCAAGTGCACGAGTCGCGGTAGGGCCTGATGGTAGAACATTGAAAGACAATATCGAGATGTGCATCATGTGCACGGCTCCGAGAACATTGAACACTAGGCGTAGAACATTGACTATGGCGTTGAGCGTGCTCTCGCGCACGGAAGCTAGGAAATGACTAAGTAAATACGGAAGTAGGCTATGCGAATAACATTATGAACGGGACGCGTGAATATGAGTACGAGATGACTAAGCCGTTGGGCGTCGTGCATCAATATGGATGTGTTGGGGCATAACGCCAACGGAGCGCCCCATATGGATGGTAGATTATATTTATGAGATGCGAATATGTTTATGTGCGAGACTATGTTTATGGAATACGAGATCGGTTGGTATGCTATGGATTGTATGATATGGTACGTATTGCATGGTCAATGGACTCGGATGGCCCGTGCACGGGTGCGGTTTCCCTCGAACGGTTACGTCGGGGCGCCGGGACCGTTCGGCCTAGGAGGGAATTATGTGTGGTATTTATGGTACACAACATTCGGACGGATTGCGACCGTCCAGTGCTGTGATAAGCTATGATATCCGTAAGTTTGGGATCCTTCGGATATTGGGCTAGCAACCCGTATCGAAGCGATCGTAGGCTTACACATAAGAGATGCCAAGTCCATTACGGTGCGAAACACCGTGACCTTCATATAGATAGGGCCGGTGGGCTGAGTTGAGAGTTGGGTGCAGGCGCAGGGCTTGCGACCCTTAGGCATGGTCTAAGTTTATGGTTGGTTGTTGCGTGAATGATATGATTCTATGTTAAGTTCTAACCACTGCAGGCTAAGGAAAATGGGGCGAGATGTGCACGATCACTATGTTTATGTTCCTATTATGCCTAACTGTATCTGCTGCAGGAACACGGGATGTGGACACATTCATATTAAGTCGTTATGCTGAATATTACCATGAAATCGATCCTAAGGCTAAATAGAAAGATCACAAATTAAGATGCATGTTCACTAAATGTATTTAGTGTTTGGTTTGGGTGCGAGCGGGTCTTGATCAGTGCGAAGCGAGGACGAAAGCACTAATCCCCTACTAGTTTATGTGCAGGTTCGGGTTATGATCGGCTTGGGGCAGGGCTTGCCTTGGACGTGTCGAGGCATGGAGTCCTTGGCGTTCAAGAGGAGTTACCGCATAGGCGTTCGGACTTACGACATGGAGATGTTCGGCCGAAGACTACTTGGTGGCTATAAAGAGACATAATGTATGGAACAATGTAATCCTTGGTGAGCTAAGAAAGATCATGAGCGTTGTAGCCAATTGGCATTTATGTTGGGCTATTCAGAGCCTTTGTAATCTTTAGTTCATAATCAATAAAATAGATTCTTATGTTTTACCTTGTTTTCCTTCCGCTGCATATGTTACGAATTTGAGATATTCACTATGTGAACCGTTATCTTGCCTTGCACGAGCGCAACTCCAGGCTCGTGCGGCATCACGCCCCAGCGAGGACGATGATTCGGGTGAAATTTAGCGAGGACGAGCGATTTTCCGGATCGGGGCGTGACATGTGGTACTTGGACAGGACTGGACTGGACAAAGCTTTGGCATATCTGGTAGCAGACACACCACCGAAAGATTCAAGGCGCAGTGTAGAAGATGAATTGCTCCTCCACCACCAGCGTGTCGGTCATTCTTCTTTTAAAATTATTAGTCGAATGTATCCATTCTTATATCAAAGGGCTAATAAAGAGAAGTTATTTTGTCATGCTTGTGAGTTGGGTAAACATACCAGAAGCACGTATGTGAGTTCAGGTAGTAGAAGTTCGGCTGCTTTTGATATGATACATTCAGACGTATGGGGCCCTTGTCCTATACAACCGGTATTAACGGTTTTCGATGGTTCGTCACTTTTATTGATTGTTATACTCGCGTGACATGGGTGTACCTTATGAAGAATAAAAGTGACGTCTTTGAGGCATTTCGAGACTTTCATCGCCGGATAGAAACTCAATATGGCACTAATATTAAGTGCTTACGGTCTGACAATGGGACGGAGTATACAAATAGGAAGGTTGCTGAGTATTTATCCACTCATGGCATACTACACCAAACTTCCTGTGCCTATACACCGGCACAAAATGGTGTGGCCGAACGGAAGAACAGACACCTGCTGGAGGTCGCACGGACGATGATGCTGGCTATGAATGTTCCGAAATACTTATGGGGGCAGGCGGTGTTAACGGCATCTTATCTCATCAACAGAATGCCATCTCAGGTATTGGACTGGAAGACATCGCTGGAGATGCTTACTGGTGCAACCACGTACACTGTTCCACCGAAAGTATTTGGGTGTGTATGTTTTGTCCAAGATAATAGGCCAGGAGTTGGCAAACTGGATCCTAGAGCGGTTAAATGTGTCTTTGTCGGGTACATGGCAACTCAGAAGGGATACGCATGTTGGAGCCCAGTTGAGCAGAAGATGTTTGTAAGCATGGATGTTACATTCAGAGAACTGGAACCATATTATGGTTCGGATGACGGTTCGGCGTTTGGTGACACACCTAACATAGAGGGTGTTAGATGTGAGGGGGAGAAATTAAGCCCATCTGTGGTAGTCGGATCGGTCCCATGCCCGGTCGTAGAAAACTGGACGAAAGGGGGAGAAAGCAGTGACTCTGATACAGAAGGTGAAGAAGATACATATGTTAAACAGGGGGAGCAGCAGACAATGGAAAAGGAACAGGGGAGCAGCAGACAATGGAAAAGGAGCTCCAAGTCTACAGAAGGAGACAGCAGAAGTCCAGTACTGTGCCTGTACCGTGCCATGTGAAGGCGAACAAGGAATTGTTCTCTCACAAAGAAAATACACACTAGATCTGCTGAAAGAGACATGAATGCTGGGATGCAAAGCAGCAGTCACCCCAATTGACCGAAAGTGCAAGTTGAGAGCAGAAGCAGGAGAGCCAGTTGATCGTGAAAGATATCAACGACTTGTAGGGAGATTGATTTATCTGGGGCACACTCGCCCTGATATCTCATTTGCGGTGAGTGTAGTAAGTCGCTACATGCATGATCCAAGAACGGGTCATATGGATGCAGTGTTTCAGATCTTGAGATATCTGAAAGGGACGCCGGAAAAAGGGCTATGGTTTAAGAAGAATGGATGTATAGAAGTTGAGGGATACTGCGATACAGACTGGGCAATCTGCATAGACGATAGAAGGTCTACCACGGGATATTGTGTCTTTGTAGGAGGAAACTTGGTCTCATGGTGAAGCAAGAAACAATCTATGGTAGCACGGTCTACAGCTGAAGCAGAATACAGAGCAATAGCTTTAGGAGTGTCGGAGTTGCTGTGGGTGAAAGCGTTGCTGACAGAGTTAAAGCTGGACAAGGGAGCACCGTTACGTCTTCTAAGCGATAGTCAAGCTGCAATAAGTATAGCTAACAATCCAGTACAGCATGACAGAACGAAGCACATCGAGATCGATCAATTCTTCATCAAAGAGAAGCTGGAACAAGGGATACTGAAGATTGATCATGTTCCCTCAGAAGAATAATTGGCAGACTGTCTGACTTGTAGAACCCTAGAGGGGGGGTGAATAGGGAAATAAAAAATAACTAGAGCACAAGAAGCAATATATGATAAATAAAAGTAAAGAGTAAGAAGATCAAACATAAGATGTATCCTGGTATCCTCGCTTGAGGCAATCCAGTCCCGGAACTCTCTCCGGCTTAAATCCACTATTTAATCAAATAGTACACACGAGTTTGGATCCGAAGAACTCGCCAACTTCAACACGAGTTTGGATCCGAAGACTCGCCAACTTCAACACACGAGTGTTCTTACGAAGGCTCGCCAACTTCAAACAAATGAGAAGAGAACTTGTTGATCTTCTAACACGTGAAGATCGAAAATTACAACTCTTAAATACTCTAGCACTTTGGGAGAGGATGACAATTAAAAGCTTGGTAGAGTATTAATGGTGGAGCTCTTGGTTGTTTAGAAAATTTATGGCAAGAGTTGGTGAAAACTTCATGAGAGAGAAGGCTTTCTTTTATAGAGAAACCAATAGTGGGTAGCATTTAATGCTCTGGATACAGCCAGACCGGCATACCGTTGGTATGCAGCGGCACACGGTCGATATACCGGTCAAATAGTAACGATCATATTAATGACCGGTGAGAGCATTAAATACGGCCATTAATGCTAGTCAGAGCAATTCAAAAATCAAATATTTGTAACCCGGTATACCGTCGGTATGCCGCGGCATACCGTCGGTATACTGACGTTTTAACACAGAACATTTTCAGGCAAACAAAATGGTATATCGCCGGTATGCCGGAGCATACCGTCGATATGCCGACGTTTTATCACAGAACGTTTTGTGGTCCACAAAACGGTATACTGCCGGTATGTCAGAGCATACCGTCGGTATGCCGACAATTTAACACAGTAAGTTTGTGGACGATAAAAACGGTATACCGCCGGTATGCCGACAATTTATCACAGAAACTTTATGGACAATGAAAATGGTATACCGCCGGTATGCCGGAGCATACCGCCGGTATGCCGCTCTGTAAGATATTGATTTTTGACTTATGCTTTTACTTTGTCATCCGTCCTTAAGTGTTTACAGATATACCTAGACCTTGTACAGACTCGAAAACTTTAAGCAGGTAGGAAGCCGTCTTATACAAGGAGCACCGGTATCTGCTTCAGTCTTCAATGCAAAGGATGGTAGCACTTGAAAGGAAAGACTTTATGTGGCAGAGCTTCTAAGAAGATATGAATCTGAAGACATAGAAAACTAAACTACGAAGATGCTGTTAATATATCAAAATAAAATGTGCCAACAATCTCCCCCATTTTGATAATTGACAAAATAGAGAGATAGCATCTTCAGGGAGTAACTCCCCCGTAGGTAGACAACTCCCCCTCAATACGTTTTCTCCCCCTTTGTCACTTAGTCAAAGATGGGAAAAAAATAGAAATTAAAAAATATAGCAATAATATGGACAAGAGCATAGAATAAAATCCATGTATGGATATATGGAAGTTAGAGATGAATACAGGCAGGACACTCATACTACATAAGACAAAATAAAAGACTCTCCTCTACGAGAGTTTAGCAACATGAGAAAGACAAATACCAAGTCCCCGTAGGACTGCAAACTACGAGAACCAACCAAACATAGGTCCCCGAAGGACCGGAAAAGATAGAATAAAAACAAACACAAGAAACTAAGACACTCATTTATTCGACACCACCATCAAAAGGAAGCAACCCCTACTCGTCAGCCGGATCGTCCCCACCATCCTGAGCCTGGTGAAAAGCGCCATAAGGATCAATGTCGTCCGGGTACATGAAACTGTAGGTATTGGGATCGAAAAAGCAGGAGGCCTGGTACATTGGATCCTGAAGATTCAGATCCAGAAATATGTCCCGGTCCTGAAGAGTGCGCTGAATGAAATAGGCCTGGTCATGGAAGCGGGACTGAATCAGAGTGCCAAGGCCACGAGTGTGAGCCCGCATCTGTTCCTCTGCCTGCGCTATACAAATATCGAAATGCTGTTGAGTCAACGGCATGTAGCGGCCGAAGGCAGGAGGAGTAGATGCGGGAGCAGCATGAGTGGAAGCTGGCGGCTCTTGGAAAGAGGAAGCACGAGAAGTGGAGGCACCACTAGCAGAGCGAAAAACAGCAAGGTAGGATGGGACGTCGTTCGAGGAGCAGAGGGAGAGGTCGACTTGCTTGGCTTCCAGAATGAGAGTGATAAAGGAGCCGTAATAAAGATTCTGCTTCCCCGCGGGCATGACGCCTTTGAAGGCATGAAGGAGAGTCTTGGGAAAGGACCAAGACTTCCTTACATAGAGGTAGTACATGCATACCAGGGCGTCGCTGGTAATGGCATCATAGTTGCCGCCCTTGGGATAAAGTGTGTGGCACACGATCCGATGGAGCTCGTAATAGAATGGCTCCAGCTGTGCGGAAAGTGCCGGAATAGCAGGAGGGTTGGGGCCCTTGCAAATGATGTGGCAGAACTCGTCGAAGGGGGACGCCGCCGAAGAGTTAAGAGCAGCCAAGGCCGATAGAGCGTCGCCTCTGTCCGGGACGCCGAGGATGTTGCCGATGTCCCGAGCCGTGAGACGAAAATGACGATCGTTGACCATCGTCTGTATGGCACCGTGCTCGTCGTCCGGGACCATGTTGCAGTAGAAGAGACGGACGGCGGCGGGGTAGACGGGCACCTGACACCGAAGGAGGCAAGATAGTCCGGCCTCGTCGAATAGAGAGACATGGCTGGGGAAGAGATTCGAGTTGATTGCACGGCCCTTGAAGACGTTATGGTGGATGAAGTGTTGAAACCAAGTCTCGGACGCCAAGAAGGAGGTGAATACCCGCTGATCATATCCATGAGGGAGAGCCACCGGAGTGAAGGGATTGAAGAAGGTGGAGGAGGAGCGGGGACGCTTGGGATTGGCCATGGAGGAAAGGAGGAAAGTTGGAGGAGGAAGTTAGGGTTTGAGGTGTGAAGTGTAGGGAGAAGAAGAAAAAAAAGATAGGGTTTTAAAGTAGAGGGAGGGAAGTGAACGGTTTTGGAGTTGGGAATGAGAAGGTTGGGTTGGAAATGAAGGAGATAAAGGAGGAGTTATGGGGAAGTGGAGGGGATGGATAGTTAATGTGATTGTAAGTTATGATATGGGGAAGAGGAGAGGAGAAGGTGGTTAATAAAAGGGGAAAAGATTGATGTGAAAGGGAAATAAATGAGAGGAAGAAGGAATAAAGAAGGAAAGAAGGAAAGGTGGGCCCAGATTCTGAATTGGAAAAGCTGTCCGTCGCGAACCGACATACCGTCGGTATGCCGACGTATGCCGACGGTATGCCGAGTTTTGACACAGAACCTAATTCTGAATCAAAAATGGCATGCCGTCGGTATACCGCCGTATACCGTCGGTGTGCCGGCCAAGAAGATTTATGGGTCGAAAGGTAAAATGTCTAATTCTTGGCAAAGAAAAGTGAAGCGATCTTCCGGGAGTGGTTTGGTGAAAATATCGGCTAGCTGATAAGTGGTGTCAATAAACTCAAGGCGGATATCCCCCTTTTGTTGACGGTCACGAAGAAAATGGTATCGAATTTCAATGTGCTTCGTGCGTGAGTGACAAATCGGATTTTTTGTGAGATTGATCGAGCTAGTGTTATCACATTTAATAGGGGTGCAAGTATGAGAAATGCCATAATCTATAAGTGTTTGTGACATCTAAAGAATTTGTGCACAACAGCAACCGGCCGCAATATATTCGGCCTCAGTGGTTGAAAGAGCAACAGAATTTTGTTTCTTACTAAACCACGATACCAAGGATTTCCCAAGGAATTGGCATGTACCGCTAGTACTTTTTCGGTCAATCTTGCATCCGGCAAAATCTGCATCCGAGAAGCCGTGAAGCTCAAAGGATGAAGATTTCGGATACCAAATGCCCATGTTCACGGTACCTTTGAGATATCGAAAAATATGCTTTACAGCACATAAGTGCGATTCCTTTGGATTTGCTTAATAACGTGCACAAAGACATACACTAAACATGATATCAGGACGGCTCGCAGTAAGATAAAGTAAACTGCCAATCATACCTCGATACTTACGGATGTCAACCGATGTGCCATCTTCATCATTGTCAAGCTTTGTCGTTGTTGCCATAGGAGTCCTCATTGATTTGGATGAGTTAAGTTCAAAATGCTTGAGGAGATCCTTTTTATATTTTGCTTGATTGATGAAGGTCCCTTTGGGTCCTTGTTTGATTTGTAATCCCAAAAAGAATGATAGCTCATCCATCATACTCATTTCAAATTCTTCCTACATAACTTTAGCAAATTCTACACAAAGTGTGTTGTTAGTAGAACCAAAAATAATGTCATCGACATAAATTTGAACCAATAAGAGAGTGCCATTATGGGATTTGATAAAAAGTGTTGTGTCGACTTTCCCCTTTGAAAAATTGTGTAAAACAAGAAAGGAGCTAAGGCGCTCATACCAAGCACGGGGAGCTTGTTTGAGGCCATAAAGGGATTTGTGGAGTTTGAACACGTGATTAGGAAATTGAAAATCTTCAAAGCCGGGAGGTTGTTTAACATAAACTTCCTCTTTAATAATACCATTTAGAAAGGCACTCTTAACATCCATTTGAAAGAGTTTAAAGTCATTAAAACAAGCAAAAGCACAAAGCATACGAATAGATTCAAGATGCGCAACCGGAGCATAGGTTTCGTCGTAGTCAGTGCCTTCCTCTTGGTTATAGCCTTGAGCAACCAATCGGGCTTTGTTACGAGTTACTAACCCATCTTCATTAAGTTTGTTTTAAAACACCCATTTTGTTCCAATAATGGGGTGATTGCCAGGTTTTGGGACAAGTTCCCAAACCTTGTTTCGCTCGAATTGATTTAGCTCCTCTTGTACCGCTATCATCCAAAATTTATCAAGAAAAGCATCATAAATATTTTTAGGCTCTATTTGAGAGATAAAAGCCACGTTTGCATAAAGATCACGAGTGGAGGATCTAGTGCTAACACTGGAGGAAGGATCTCCAATGATAAGTTCCTTAGGATGATTGGTGACAAATCTCTATTCTTTTGGGAGATCCTTTTGAGGAGGCTCGAGAGGAGGAGACTCTTTTGTTGGAGTCACAACTTCATTGTAGATGAAGAAGGACATTCTTCAATAGAGGAGTTCTCCAATCCAAACGAGATGTCATCAATATCCTCGGAAAAGGAGAATGTAGAAGAGTTAAGTTCATTAAAAGAGACATTGATTGACTCTTCGACAACAAGACTTCTTTTATTAAAAACACGAAAACCTTTACTATGAGTAGAGTATCCAAGGAATATTCCTTCATAGGCTTTTTCTTCAAACTTGCCTAGGTTATCCTTGGTATTCAAAATAAAACAATTACAACCAAAAACTTTAAAATATTCAATAGATGGAATTTTGTCAAACCAAAGCTCATAAGGAGTCTTCTTAGAAATAGGTCTAATCAAGGCCCTATTTATAACATGACATGCCGTATTAACGGCTTCCGTCCAAAAATATTGGGGGAGCTTATATTGGTTTAACATAACCTGGGCCATATCGCCAAGGGTTCTATTCTTTCTCTCCACAACACCATTTTGTTGAGGAGTTCGTGGACAAGTAAAATCATGTCCAAAACCATTTTTTTCACAAAAACTTTTGAAATCGACATTGTCAAATTCTCCTCCATGATCACTTCTAATCTTGTTAATAGAAAAACCTTTCTCATTTTGAACACGTTTACAAAAAGCAACAAATTCACGAAAAATATCACTTTTGCAAGCAAGAAAAATAACCCAAGTAAATCTCAAAAAATCATTAACCAAAACAAAAGCATAAAGCTTGCCTCCAAGGCTAGCAACTCTACTAGGACCAAAAAGATCCATATTAATAAGTTGAAGAGGTCTAGAGGTACTCACAGAGTTGATTGATTTGAAGGATGACTTTGTCAACTTACTCTTCTCGCATTCTTCACACACCATATCCTTTTTGAACGGGATACTTGGGAGTCCTCTTACGAGCTTCTTGGTAGCAAGACGAGAGATGGTATCCATGTTGGCGTGTCCGAGCCTCTTGTGCCAAAGCCAACTCGCATCGTTATTAGCAACTAAGCACCGATCATTGTTAGTGTCTTCGACAAGATATAAAATATAGATATTGTTTTCTCTAATGCCTTCATAAACAATAGATCCATTTGAACTATCGGTAGTAAAGCATTTGATCTTAACAAACTTGATATCATAACCGTTATCGATAAGATGACTAATACTAAGAACATTATGTTTAAGATTAGTAACAAGACACACATTCTTAATACAAGGATAAGGAGGGGAACCTATATTACCATTTCCTATAATGTGACCTTTAAGATTGTTACCAAAGGAGACGTGTCCTTCCTTCTTCATCGATAGCGTTGTAAATAATGAAGCATCCCCGGTCATGTGTCGTGAACAACCTCTATCGAGAATTCACTTGCTTCTAGCATGAGAAGGACTCTTCACCTACAACATAAGTTGAAGATGAACATTTTGGTACCCATGATTGTATGGGTCCTTGAGTGTTAGTCTTAGGAACCCACTTAAAAACTTTCTTATCAACAAGTTTCCTTGTATGACAATAATTGGTCGTGTGTCCAAGCAAGCCACAGTAGTTGCAAATCATAGAGGATTTAGAAGAAGAAGTATGAGTATCATGCATATGTGAAACTCTAGTGCGAGGAGTTCTAACATTAGTGTTATGATGATGATAATAAAAAGCATGATGTGAAGTGTTTTTCTTTACAAATGGTCCTTTTCTTGTGTTAGAAAAGGGTTTGTGTGTAGTGTCATGTAAGAAGTATGTCTAGCATTATGATGAGTGTGGAGGTGTCTTGGAGCATGCATGTGAGTAGTGTTATTACCTAGTTTCTTACTCTGTACAAGAAGATCATTATACTTAATAGAAGTATCATATTCTCTCCTATTAGCATCTTGAATCTTATGCATAGCAAATTTATAAGCTCTTCTCATGGATTGAATCTCATCATCCTTTTTCTTGATAGTGACAAGTGATTCTTGAAACTTGAGTCGCAAAGACTCTATCTCATCCGTGTCAGAAGCGGGAGATTTTCCTTTTACATCAATAATGATGCTTGAGAGTCTTTCTACTTCAAGTTGAAGAGCATCAACCTCTTTTAGAGATTTCTTGTATTTATTCCTAACACCTTTATGCTCTTCATATAATTCAAGGATAGCTTTCTCCAAGTCATCATAAGTAAGAGTGTTTAAGGAGAGATCATCAAGTACCTCATCGGTTGCCATGAGACAAACGTTGGCATTGTGTTTGCATTCTTTGTCGTTGTCGGAGTCGCTTGCGTCACTCTCACACCAAATGCTTGTATTGGCAAATTTCTTGGAGGACGAGCTTTCTTTGCTAGGCTTCTCGTACTTGCTTGAGTCTTTTCTTATTATCGGACAGTCCCTCTTGATGTGTCCGGTTCTTCTGTATTGATAGCATGTCGGATCTTCCTCATTGTCCCGTCTGAAGCGGTTGGCTTTGTTGAATTTAAGGAACTTCCGGAAGTGCTTAGCTGTGAGAGCTATTTCTTCATCATCGTCCGACTCATTGTCGTCGGAGCTATCCTTGGAGTAGGACTTTGTAACTTTGAGAGCAAGAGACTTCTCCTTCTCCTTGGCCTTTTTCTTCTCCTTCTCTTGGATGGAGGATTCCTCTTGATCCTTCATATCGAGTTCATGAGTCATTAGCTTACCCATGAGGGTCTCAAGGTTCATGACTGTCAGGTCGTTCCCCTCAATGATTGCGGTAGCTTTAGGACTCCATACTTTCGTCAATCCTCTAAGAAATTTTTTGATCTTTTCATGAGCGGGATATTCCTTACCAAGAGAAGAGAGAGGATTAATAATATTACCAAAACGAGTAAACATGCAAGTAATAGATTCATTATGCTTCATCTTAAAGGACTTATATTCTTGCATGGGTCTACTAATCTTGGATTCCTTCACTTGTGAAGTTCCCTCGTGTGTGACTTCAAGTAACTTCCAAATCTCATTGGAAGTCTTGCAAGTAGAGATTCTATTGAATTCACTACTATCGAGAGCACAATAAAGAGCGTTCATAGCCTTGGCATCTCGACTAGCAAGCTTCTTGGTGTTTTCAGTAAGAGTGTCCCTAAGGGTGTCAGAAGCAATATCCTCAATAACTCTGGAAGGAGTAGGAAGACCATTTATCACACAATCCCATAAATCAAAATCTATGGACTTCAGATAAATACTCATCCTAATCTTCCAGTAGTTATAGTTGGTTCCATCAAATAGGGAAGGCCTATTTGTGGAGTGTCCCTCATTGTGGAAGGTGTTGATACTAGGGTTAGTGGCCATGGATCACTCAAAGGGTGTAAATCCAAATCAAGAGAACAAAGCTCTGATACCAATTGTAGAACCCTAGAGGGGGGGTGAATAGGAAAATAAAAAATAACTAGAGCACAAGAAGCAATATATGACAACTAAAAGTAAAGAGTAAGAAGATCAAACACAAGAGTATTCTGGTATCCTCGCTTGAGGCAATCCAGTTCCGGAACTCTCTCCGGCTTAAATCCACTATTTAATCAAATAGTACACACGATTTTGGATCCGAAGAACTCGCCAACTTCAACACGAGTTTGGATCCGAAGACTCGCCAACTTCAACACACGAGTTTTCTTACGAAGGCTCACCAACTTCAAACAAATGAGAAGAGAACTTGTTGATCTTCTAACACGTGAAGATCAAAAATTACAACTCTAAAATACTCTAGCACTTTGGGAGAGGATGACAATTAAAAGCTTGGTAGAGTATTAATGGTGGAGCTCTTGGTTGTTTAGAAAATTTATGGCAAGAGTTGGTGAAAACTTCATGAGAGAGAAGGCTTTCTTTTATAGAGAAACCAAGAGTGTGTGGCATTTAAGGCTCTGGATACAGCCAGACCGACATACCGTCGGTATGCAACGGCATACCATCGGTATACCGGTCAAATAGTAACGGTCATATTAATGATCGTTGAGAGCATTAAATGCGGCCATTAATGCTAGTCAGAGCAATTCAAAAATCAAATATTTGTAACCCGGTATACCGTCGGTATGCCGCGGCATACCGTCGGTATACCGACGTTTTAACACAGAACGTTTTCAGGCAAACAAAATGGTATATCGCCGGTATGCCAGAGCATACCATCGGTATGCTAACGTTTTATCACAGAACGTTTTGTGGTCCACAAAACGGTATACCGCTGGTATGCCGGAGCATACCGTCGATATGTCGACAATTTAACAAAGTAAGTTTGTGGACGATAAAAATGGTATACCGCCGGTATGCCGGAGCATACCGCCGGTATGCCGACAATTTATCACAGAAACTTTGTGGACAATGAAAACGGTATACCGCCGATATGCCAGAGCATACCGCTGGTATGCCGCTCTGTAAGATATTGATTTTTGACTTATGCTTTTACGTTATCATCCGTCCTTAAGTGTTTACAGATATACCTAGACCTTGTACAGACTCGAAAACTTTAAGCCGGTAGGAAGCCGTCTTATGCAAGGAGCGCCGGTATCTGCTTCAGTCTTCAATGCAAAGGATGGTAGCACTTGAAAGGAAAGACTTTATGTAGTAGAGCTTCTGAGAAGATATGAATCTGAAGACATAGAAAACTAAACTACGATGATGCTGTTAATATATCAAAATAAAATGTGCCAACATGACTAAGGGTCTTAGTTCATTAAGTCTGTCTAAGCTATGTAACAAGATGGGCATGATTAATATCTATCGCCCATCTTGAGGGGGAGTGTTGAGAACTAATAAGGGATTTAGTCCCACATTGGAAAATATAATATGAAGAGGAGCTAGACTCCCTATAAGTAGTGTAGTAGCCAATCAATAAAAATATAGAACCATTATTCTCTACAGTATTATCAAGAGGGAGTTCTTTTTTTTTCTTCTCTTTCTTTCGTTAGAGCTCCTCAAGACCTCTTCACAGGTTTATACTACTGAACTGATATTTTGTCCAAAGGTAACAAAAAGTTTGGTTGTTCCTCTTCCTCCAAGTTACATAAATTCCTTCTTTCTCTCCAAAGCAAGCATTTGTACGTAGTTTCTAATTCCTCCAAGCTATCAAATTCCTTCCATCTCTCCAAAGTAAGCATCTGACCTTCTTTTTTTTGGCTATAAATGATAACAATGTGTGGCAGTAGAAAACCTGCGAACCTCAAGCAATTTGGACATCTCTCCTTTGCAGGTTTTGGGTTTTTTTCTGAAGCGGAACATTTACTCTCTTCCTCGAGATTGGGCAGTTTACATGTAAGTTCAGTTATATTTTATTTGATAGTGTTAACTATTAAGTGAAAATAGGTTGCAAGTTTTTGTAAATTGGTCAGCATCTCTATGACAATGCAATTCTGGTACTGTTATATCAAATAGTTGGTAGTTTTGTCGGAGTCCCTTTATACATACAACTAGTGTCATAGCACACGCGATACGTGTGCGATGTGCTTTACAAATATTGATATCATTTTATGTAGCAAAGTTAATATACAACCAAACTAATTTTAAAAAAAATCGGTATGATATATTTTTATTTTAGAAATGTCGATACCATCCTATTGAACAAAGAAAAACATTAAAAAAAACTTACTCAACATAAATATAATTTCATGTAGATGTTAATCTAATCTAATTAGAATTTAATCCCATTTAAATTAAAATTTGCTAATATAATAGTTTTATCTAATTATTTATTTCCTTAATAAAGCTGGGTTTGTTAAAAGGTTTTTGCTTATCGTTGTAATCCTTTCTCATTTTTTTTCTTAACTGGACATGATATTATTGGCAATTTGTAGGCAAGGAAGGCACACTATAATGCCAGGAACTAAGGTTGCTATAATATCAAAGTCTTCTACTAATAGTCTAATACTCATGTTTATCCATCGGAGGGAAGTTGGGTAAAGATGCACCTCAGCCACCTCCAAAGAAGAGGGTAAATCAAAGGTTAAGGTAGAAGTGGCTATCAAGGAGATGCCTAAAGCATCTTCTCATGTCCCTTCTAAGATTGCTGCTTCTGAACCTCAGCTTCCTCCGAAAGAGAGTGAATGATGAGTAAGTCTAATAATAATTGTCACTTCCCATTCCCAGAATACGTATTTTAATACATGCACTGCTGGAATATATTTATTTAATATTTATCATGTATTGTTCTGTATTTAAATTCTTTTAATTTTCCGCTAATTAATTTCCTGTAATTTTACTTTCTGTATTTTACTTTCTGCCTTTTGGTCCAGCCTAAGTGGGTTTAATTCTGGTGGTTCATCATGAACCGAACCCAACTCTCCACCTACCACCACTTCTTTATTTAAAGCCCCATTCCCTTTCTCTCTCTTCATTACTTCACCATTACTCTTCTTCTTCCTCATAAACTCTTCCCCACCTACCCAGCCGCATAGGCAAGTGCCAACTTGCTTCTTGATGGATCTCCATTTTTGATGTTCCATTGTCTTCCTCTCAAGATTCTTAGATAGTTTAGTACTTAGCATTTTCAATTTCCATGGCTCATTTTATGTAGATCTAAGTTTAATATATTTTCGGATTTCTTAGGTTTTGATCTAGTAACTTTGTTATTTTTCAAGTTTTGATGGTTCCATGTTGTAAAAAATTTTATTCTACCCCATTTTGACCTATGGAAGCCCAGATTTGGACTTAGAATGAAGGATTTAGAGAGCTTGGAAGAAATGGCTCCCATGGTTCTGATTCTTGGAAAATGGAGAAGAAGAACAGTACTTGGCCGCATGAACTTTCATGCGACAAGTTTCCAAACCTGGCCGCATGAGCATTCCTGGCCGTATGAGCATTCCTGGCCGCATGAGCAAACCTGGCCGCATGAGCAAACCTGGCCGTATGAGCATTCCTGGCCGCATGAGCAAACCTGGCCGTATGATCCTGGCCGCATGAGCATTCTTGGCCGCATGAGCAAACCTGGCCGCATGAGCAAACCTGGCCGCATGAGCATTCCTGGCCGCATGAGCAAACCTGGCCGCATGAGCATTCCTGGCCGCATGAGCAATCCTGGCCACATGAGCAATCCTGGCCGCATGAGCATGCCTAGCCGCATGAGCAATCTGGGCCGCATGAGCATTCCTGGCCGCATGAGCAATCCTGGCCGCATGAGCAATCCTGGCCGCATGAGCATTCCTGGCCGCATGAGCATTCCTGGCCGCATGAGGAATCCTGGCCGCATGAGCAATCCTGGCACATGAACTAACCCATAATGCCTTTTTGGCTGATTCTGTCCCGAATTTGGCATTAATTTAGATTGATTGTTATCTTGGCATTTACACTGATTGTTATCTTGATTAATAATTGATCATGCGTTCCTAGATGGAACTAAGAGACTGGCTAGTCGTCTTATTAAAGTGAATTAATGAGACACGTTCATATGAACTATGAACTATTGTAATTGACTGGCTGATCCCGAATATTGGCATATAGACACATGCAGGCTTTAATTTATTTTACAAAAGCAGTATGTGTACTTTATAGTCAAGGCATGATTATTCCGTGGCTAGTTTTGATTGTTGCATTACGCTATGTAAGACCTACAACCTAACCGCACGGGTATCGTTGTAGAGTTGTGCATATCGTACCCCGTACAAAAGTACTCATTCTGAATGACCATGATCTACGGCATGGGATTTCACTTAACATAGAGGCTATTAAGTTAAATAAAATAATGATTGCATGGAGAGAATGGATTCCCGAGTTCTTACATGGCAGCCCTCTTTGGGACTATTAAGTGCCCAACAGGCCAGCTGGTTCCCAAAGATACTGCAAATCTGTCACACGGGCAGGGAGCGGTATATGTTTATATTATTTATTGTATATTGTATATTGATGACGGGCGTCCTGCTGGGACTCGTCTAATTCATGATTGGCGCAATTGATTGATTGGGTAAACTAGCCTTGCTTGCACATAGTAAGAACTGAGGAATCCTTATTGCATATTCCAGGATAACTTGGAACTCACAGTAGCAAGCCGTAGTGGCTGCATGGCCGTTAAATTGATTTGTTTGTGTACTGTACCTACTCTGTTAACTAACTGAGATGATCAGAATGTCAGGACATGACGGGCCAACTTCTGTCCTTGTTTGGTTGGGAAGTTGGTTTAAAGTGTTGTGATGTTATGTGAATCCCAGTAGCAAGCAGAGATCTATTTATCATATTTTCTCATTACTGGTTCTAATTCCTCATATCGTGCTTCCTTGCGGTACTTGCTATTTAGAGGTCTAACCTCTCTGGTTTTGCATGGCCAGATTTAGAGCCGGTCCCCGAGGAGTCATCTTACTTCCACCTCCAAGATGGTCAATACTGGAGGGATGATCGCAGGAGGACTCGAGTGGGTTACTTACTTCCCTGCTCGTTTTGTTATTTACTTTATACTTTGTCGTTTGGCACCGACCTGTTAGTCGGATCGTCTTGTACTTACTTTTACATAATTATAATTAAGTCAGACAGCAGCTGATGACAATTGTGTATACTTTGCTAATCATCTGGCTATGTTTTGTAAAGCCAAATATCAAGAACATTTTGACTAAGCATTTGGGACGTCTTACTGCTTTATCTCACATGTTCTCTATTTCTGTTTCTTGTTTGAATGATTGAGACAATAGATGTGAAGTGACCATAGCGAGACTTTTATGTAGTATGCACCCCCTCGTCTTTTAGACAATATTGATTGTATTATACGGTATTCATCTACCCGTAATACGTAGCTGGCTGAGTCATTCTCTCGCTCTCCAGTATTCTGGTTCTGGGGGTGACAAGGTTTTAGTGGTGGCCCATGCAGGTCTGAATTCAGACTTGTGGGGTGTTTTAATTTATAGGATGTCTCAATCACACATGTTCCCCCTTGATCTCATGATTCATTGTTCTCAACCCTAGCTTGACATTCCGGTATCCTTCGACTTCATTGATCCTTCATGTCCGGTCGTTTGATTGCTCTCTTGTCCCTTTCCTTAAGGGCACTTCGTCTGTATCTGTCAGAACTGGACATCAACAACAAGGGCAACATGGACAACATGACCAGGTTGGTCAGCTTCAAGGGCCAGTACTACCTCAAGAGACTATCCAAGAAGAAGTGATTGTGGAACCAGCAGCTGGACCGCAGTATCCGGAGGTTCCTACACCACCAATAGTTCTACCTACCCCTGTGGAAGTGGACACACCGGCCTTCTGGAGATCATGATAGAGATGATGGCTACTCAGCAACATCAGATGTTAGCCCAACAGCACATGCACGTTCAGTTGTAGGAGCAGAATGTACTACTCAACCAAGGATTGCAGACGGCTTTGGAAAGAGGGACAAGGACAGATTCAGGAGCATCAGCCAGATTTTGCAAGTACAACCCCCGCCGTTTCGAGGGCACGGAAGATGCCATCTCAGCAGATGCATGGCTTAAGGATATTGAGGCTATTTTGACAGCAGCTAAGGTGCCAACAGAAGAACGTGTGGATCTGGTGAAGTTGTTACTTCAGGATCTCGCACGTGATTGGTGGGAATCAGAGGAAGTAGGCATCAGACATCCTGTTGCTTGGGACGATTTTACAGCAAGGTTCAAGACGAAGTACTATGGAGTTGTAGCGCAGTTTGAGCTACAACAGAAGTTTATCAGCCTCAAGCAGGCCGGCAAGACAGTAGATGCTTATGCAACAGAGTTCAGCAGATTGAGTAGGTTCGCCCCAGAGATGGTAGCAACGGAGAGCCAGAGGGCCATGAGGTTCCAGCAAGGGTTTCTTCTTGAGCTCTTGCAATTGATAGAGGGGCACAATTACCAGACTTTCGATGAAGTATTGACGGCAACTCGAAGGCATGAGATCACCATTCAGAGGATTGCAGCAAGGACTGGAGGCCAGAAGAGATCTCACAGTCAGATTGAAGGAGGAGGGGGAGTAGCGCCCCGAACAACAACACCGTCCCTTGGCATTCACATTCACGATGTGGCAATACGAGGACCAGCACCACCACCCAGGCAGCAACAACAACAACAGAGGAAAAACCAGCAACCCCCTGCGGGCTGCACTTATTGTGGGAAGGTAGGACACACTAGAGATGTGTGTCAGACATTGAACGGGCAGTGTTTGATATGTAGAAGTCCAGATCATCGGGTTACCACCTGTCCCATGAATTTGAGGTCAGGAGGACCAGTACAACAATTTTCTGCTCTGCCAGCACCAGGGGCATGCCAGTATCGAGGACCAGCGGTGGCAGTGAGACCGTTGGCACAGCGCCCGTTCATGACACAGGCTCAGATGTTTCGGCAGCAGGGACCGCCGATGCAGCAACACCAGCATAGACCACTCCAGCATCATCGAGGAAGGGGCCAGCAGCAGCACCAGGCTAGGCCGCAGCGTGAAAACCAACAAGGAGGTCAAGGACAGGCATTCACTCTGTCCTTGGAAGAGGCATTAGCATCGGGAGATGTTGTGGCAGATAACATTCTCGTCGCCTCATATCCCGCAGTAGCATTGTTTGATTCGGGAGCATCACACTCATTTATATCTGCACAATTTACAACACTGCTAGAAATGGAATTCGAGGCATTGCCAGGGAGGTTAAATATACTCACTGGTAATGGGCTCGTAGGAGTTAGTAGAGTTATTCTAGCATGTAGCGTTGTAGTTTGCGGACATTCTTTACCCGCCCGGTTGATAGAATTTCCTGTTGGAAATTTCGACGTTATCTTAGGTATGGACTGGCAGAAAGACAGTCATGTGACAATAAATTGTCGTAGAGGGAGTGTATCTTTTGATATTCCAGTCATGAAGCAGTTCACCTTAGTCAGATCAGTGGCAACTCAACAAGAGCAGGGAGTAGTAACGGCAATGGAAGAAGTTCAAGTTTCGAAGGTAGTTGAAGAGTTTCTAGACGTATTTCCCGAAGAACTTCCAGGTCTACCACCAGTTAGGGATATTGAGTTCAGTATAGAATTGGTAACTGGAACTAAACCGATATCAGATCAAGTTTACAGAATGGCGGACTCAGAGCAGGCCAAGGTATATCAGCACATAGAGGAACTGAAGGAGAAGAAGTTCATCCAAACTAGCATATCACCATGGGCAACACCAGTGGTACTTGTGGAGAAGATGGATGGGTCATCCAGATTGTGCATGGACTACAGGAAGCTTAGCGCAGCAACAATAAAGAACAAGTACCCACTACCAAGGATCGATGACTTGTTTGATCAGTTGAGCAGAGCTAGAGTTTTCTCCAAGATAGATCTTCGTTCAGGGTACCATCAAGTGAGGGTTCGGAAGGAGGATATTTCCAAGACAGCGTTCAGGTCGACGTATGGGCATTATGAATTCTTGGTAATGCCATTTGGTTTGACCAATGCTCCAGCTATATTTATAGATTTGATGAACCGCATCTTTATGCCATACTTAGATCAGTTTGTCGTTGTATTTCTCGACGACATTCTTGTATACTCTGCCAGTGAAGAGGAGCTTGAAGACCACCTCAGGAAGGTGTTACAGGTTCTGAGAGAGAACCAGTTGTATGCCAAGCTCAGCAAGTGTGAGTTCTGGATGGATCATATTTCATTTTTGGGTCACATCATATCAGGAGCTGGAGTAGTAGTGGATCCCAAAAAGGTAGAAGCAATAGAGAGTTGGCCAGTACCCAAGACCGTAGCTGATGTACGGAGTTTCTTGGGATTGGAAGGATATTACAGAAGATTCATATCAGACTTTGCAAGACTTTTAGCACCCATGACCCGCTTGACACGGAAGGACGTGCCATTCGTTTGGTTGGCAGAATGTCAGGCATTATTTGAGACTTTGAAGCAGAAGTTGATATCAGCGCCTATTCTTACATTACCCGTTAGACCCGGAGGTTTCACTGTATATTGTGATGCGTCAGGTAAAGGACTTGGATGTGTCCTCATGCAACATGGAAATGTGATAGCGTATGCATCTAGGCAACTTCGAGACCACGAGAAGAATTACCCAACTCATGACTTGGAGTTGGCAGCAGTAGTATTTGCTTTAAAGCTATGGAGACATTACTTATATGGTGATCGAGTGGACGTATACACAGACCACAAAAGTCTGAAGTACATCTTTATTCAGAAGGATTACGACGTGGAGCTTCAGTAGCATCCAGGTAAGGCTAATGTGGTAGCAGATGCTCTTAGTAGGAGAGACGGCGCATTTATGTTGACAACACAGAAGCATATCTTAGAAGACCTTCAGGAGATGGTGTCACGACCCGCTCCCGAATAATCGGATACGAGTCGGACACGCCCAGCCTTCATCGATGGACACGACAAAGTAAGCTGTACAATACTAAGGAAACCTCAAAGTCACAATATAATGTAAACAACACAGCTTTTATAATGTTCCCAGAAAATCACCAATATCCATCAAGTCTTTTAAATACAAACTCAGCCGAAGACAAATCCGGTCAAATGAAATAATATACAATAATAAATATCTACAATACAATCTCCAGAAAAATAAACTAAAATAAAAGCTGCAATATCCAAGCAATCACCAACTCCATGTAATCTCCTACTCACCTGCAACGATCCTATCAGAAAAAGAGCAAAGTACAACCCTGACCAGACAATATACAATGTAATCTTTAATCCAGAGTACAAGGTAAAACCAGAATACCATAATACTAGAAATAGAATGAAACTACGGTACCAGAGATGAAATGTAAAAACTGCAGGCAATGGATGACAATCAATATGCTAGACAATGAACACGGCTATCAATGTACAAGGCAATGAATCACGACAATCAATAAACAATTGTGACAATTTTAAAATATTAAAACTAATATGTGACCGGCTTAGGAGCAATCAATCAATCAATGAGGCAATGAGTCAATGAGTCAATTCTACAATGTCCGGCTTCATCGTACGTGAAGTGTACGATTAGGCTATCCACAATTTCCTATGTTGGGTATGGTCACACAAAAGCTAATATTTCCCCAATTCCTGCAATAAACAATGACTCACAAGCAATAAACAATGGTACAAGGTAATCGTGTGTAATTCGTGTCCGATATGAGAACATGGCACATGAAGGTAAGACATAAAACAAGGTACAAGTCAAGTCAGTGTACTTGTCTCGATTTGTTTGCACGAGAGTAGTACTGCATGGTTGTAAATCACCTGTTATATTTTGTACAATTATTACGGTTTTGAAATAATGATCAATGGCTAACTAAATCACTAACTAGCTAATAATATTTAGAAAATATTATTACCATAAACACTAATAAAAATATATATTATATGATTTTTGAAATATTTAGAAACATTTATTAGCAAATTAATAATTGTAATTATACAAGCTTTTTAGAAATAGGAACATTTGATTTATTATATCTATTTAGCAAGAAAATACTAAGATATTTATTATTTAAGAAATATTTAAACTATGTTTTGCAAGAAAATTCTCATGCTTTAGACTCCTTAATGGCTAACTATTCACTAATCATAATTGAAATAGAAATATTAATAACAAGGTTTTATCCAAATATTTTACTAATAATATTTTATGAAAATTAATACTAGTATTTATAATATTTAGAATAATTCTTTAACTTAAATAAGAGAACTACCATTAATCTGGCTATTATTAAACAAAGACTAGCCCACAATCAACAATTCAATTTACAAGATTCAACAGTTTATTTCTAATTCCTAATATTAACTCAGCCCAAGAATCACCATTACTGCTGTCCACCCCAATTGGCCCAGGCCCGACTTCAACTAACCCAGCCCAAAGCATTTGAGCCCAGCCTATCCTCAAGCCCACAGTCCAGCCTAGTCTTACTCAAACCCAGACCCATTCATTCACTGATAATAAACGAATAAACGAATTTAAATCTGAATTTCTTTAATCAAACAGCCCATTCTCCAAACCCACTCACTGGCCCAGTGACCCGGCCCAAAAACACGGCCCACAACCCTAACATATAATCCCTTTCATCTTCTCTCTCCTACCATTTCTTTCATCAGCAGAACGTTCGAGACTACTCCAGTTTCTTCGTCTTCTCCTTCTTCTTCCTCTGGCCGGAAGGCCGAAACCCTAAAAACCTTCCATGGCGAACCCTAGCCCATGCTCCAGCCACTCGTCTACCCTTCTTCTTCCTCAGCTCTTCAACCCATCACGAAACCCTAATCTCCAACTCCTCCTTTGTCACAGTCACAAACCCGAACCCTAACCCTAACCCTAAGTTTTTCTAACTCCGGCCGACTACACCTTCTTCTCCGGCGAGAAACCCAGTTCTAGGCAGTCGAAACCTTAGATCCATCCTCTTCTTCTCCCGCTGAAACCCTAGGTTCTAGGTTCAAAACCCTAGCCTAGGTTCTTCTTCTCCAGCCGACCGACTTCTCTTCCTCATCCTCCACTTCCTTCTTCCCTACTTCGTCTTCTAGTAAACCGTAGGTTCCCAATCCCGAACTCCATAAGCAAATCCCCAAATCACAACCCTAGAATCTAGGTCGTCTTCCTCAGAACTTCCCTTACCCGAAACCCTAATTTCTATCCTTCACTCCCATGGTTAGGAAACCCTAATTTCTAGGTCAAAAACCCTAACTGAGAGAACAAGAGAGAGGGTTCGAGAAGATCGAGGCAAAAACTCACCGTCCGATCGGGGACGTCGATCCACGACGGTCCTCGGCGTACTGCGGAACTTCGGCGGCTGATCTAAGCACAGTCGGCGAGATCTGGCGTCTTGGTGAAGATACAGTCGTCAACGATGTTCCTCCGCGGTGGCTCCGGCGAGGTCTGGTTGCACGACGACGGCGGGTTTGACCTCTGGTGGTGGCGGCGAGCTCGAGGATCGAAGAGACGGCGGCGAGCTTGAGGCGATGGCACGTGACTCGAAGGGTCAGAGCGCAAGGAACGAGGAGGCAGTCTCGGCACTGCAATCAAGGCTCTGCAGCTCGTTGATGGTGGCACAGTCCTCGAGGCGGCGCAGTATGGCGGTGCACACGGCCTGAGATGGCTCACTGCGCGAAGCGACAACACGAGAATCGAGATGGGTGCTGCAGTCGAGGCGGCGGTGGCGCTCGTCCCGAAGTGGCAGCACAGATGGCGTGACGGCGAGCTGGGTGACAAAGAAGCTCGACGGTGGGGTCGAACTCCGGTGATGACGGCGGTGGAGCTAGGCCGAGGATGGCCGAAACAGTGGGGAGAAAAATGTAGAGAGAGAATGTAGAGAGAGAGAGGTGACGTGTACTGTGCCTGTCAGAAATCATTGGGGAACGTATAATATTTATATTAAAATAATATGGTGTGTGTGTAGTAGTAGTGGCACAACTGTAATTAACTGTAGATCTGGGTGCAATGTACAATGGCAATGGTGTAAATAACTATAGATCTGGGTGCAATGTACAATGGCAGTGGTGGTAAAATAGAATAGATCTGGGGGCTTAGTAAAATGACTTGTAATAGCTTTTAAAATTCAAAATATCAACAAGTTTTCCAAAATAAATAGAAACAGAATTTCAAAACTGCTCCCCAAAAATCAAGTATTCCCTCCAATAATTTTTAAAACAGATTTCAAATTTCCAAACAGTTTTTCAACACCCAATAAAACAGTTTTGAATGCTAACAGATTTTTAAATTCAAACCAATAATTACTCTCAACTAATTATGAAATTAGTTACTAATTAATTAATTAATAAAATCAGTTTTCTTAATACTTAATATATAATTCCGAAAATAATTAAGAATATTATTTAAAGACAATTAATATTATTAAGAAATCAATAAATCCATTATTACGAAATTGAATACCTATACATAGATATTTATTTAGCTACAAAAATTTCTTTCAACCATTCATAAAATCAATCAAATTATTACTACGTCAAACTAGTATTCAAAAATACTTTCCAAGTTGACTAAAATTCATTAACACCCGAAACTAATTTTAAATCAACTAATTTAATCGCAATTAGGCTTTCGTAAGAATAATATTTAATCCAAAGAAAATTAGTGAAAACCCTAAAATTTACCAAATATGATTTTGGGAGTTACAAATCTACCCCCTTACAAAAATTTCGTCCTCGAAATTTTAAGGGTTTTGCATAGTACAAAATCAAACAAAATTTATTAAAGACAACAAAAATACTAAATGATTTATTTATGGAGTAAAAATAACAAGGACTAACAAGTAGTCACTAGACAATATAAAAAATAGTAAATGCAAGAAAACTCAGAGACAAGCCTCCAAATAGGCAATATAAAAGAAATCCAGCTACTACAAGCAAGTAAAAAGATAACGGTCCATCTGACTGCGCTCCTGCGACTACTGATCCTCAAATACTGGGTCCTCCTGCTGCTGCTATGGTACTGGCTCCTGACGAGTGAAAGCTGCTGGACAATCTCTCACTTGATGAGTGGCAGACCCACAAATCAAGTACTGCCCTAACTTCTTACGGCATTCATCGACACGGTGTCCCGGTCGCTTGCAGTAAGCGCAAGAAAAGTATACTGGAGTCTGAATCTGTCTCTGCTGCCTCGGCGATATCGGAGCTCGAATATGATGCTGATGCTGAAGTGGCCTCTGTTGAGTGTCGGTCCGCTTCGGTGGACCCTGGGAACTGCTGGCGCCAATATCTCGGTCCCGCTTAAGCTTCGAATCCATCTCCTTCTCCACTCCCTGAAAAACTTTAAGGATGCTCGCATAGGTCGTGGCCTGACTAATAGCTACTGCATGTCGCAGCTCCCTAGTGAGACCCTTCTTGAACATCCAAGCCCTCTCCTTCGGCGTGCTGACTAGGTTCTCTGCAAACTTGCTGAGTCAGGTGAACTCTGATGTATACTGGGCAACGGTCATATTCTCCTGCTGCAACGTCTCAAATTGCATCCGAAGCTCGTCTCGCTCCACATCCGGGAAGAACTTCTCCTGAAAAAGTAGTTTGAAATCCTTCCAGGAAACTTCGGGCTCTGCTAACTGGGGCTCCTCTCGGTACCAAGCCCTAGCGATGTCGAATAGTCGTATGCTCGCAACTTCGATTTGTAAATCATCCGGGATCCTCGTCATCTTCAATGACCGTTCAGCATTCTCCAGCCATTCGTCTGCGTAGACTATTCCCTCATTGCCCCAAAAATCCATCGGGCGGAGGAACTGATAGTCCTTGGCAATTCCTGGCCTCGGTACTGCTGGTGTCGGCGGTGCTAGCGGTGCTGGTGGAGCTGGCTCTCTGGTCCTGAGTGCGTCGACGACGGTCGCTCTGAACTGCGTAGCTTGCTGATTCTGGACCTCCATGAATTGCTGGAACATGGCCATCACTTGCGTGCCATCGAACATCATCGTCGGTGGAAGCGGCTGAGGCAGAGGCGGTGGAAGCTGCTCCTGCGCACTCTGCTCACTGGTCCCAGTGTTCGTTGTGGCGACCGTCCTGTAAAAGAAAAATAAACTGTTGATTGCTATATCCTATAAAAATCATAAGTTATCCTAAAATCATAAGTAAAATCAAATTTTCAAAAAATTTTAAACATCAATAACCATAAACCATAAACCATTAATTATAAACCATAAACCATTAATTATAAACCATTTTCCCGCGGTTCCTATGCTGTGATGAGTTTTCCTTAGCTTTCGCTGGTCCCCCAATAACACTTTATTGCCTAAGTGTCATTAGGATAGACCTGCATGGGCTACCACTAAAAACATGTCACGAGCCGCTTCCGAATAATCGGATACGAGTCGGACACGCCCAGCCTTCGTCGATGGACACGACGAAGTAAGCTGTACAATACTAAGTAAAACTCAAAGTCACAATGTAATGTAAACAACACAGCTTTTATAACGTTCCCAGAAAATCACCAATATCCATCAAGTCTTTTAAATACAAACTCAGCCGGAGACAAATCCGGTCAAATGAAATAATATACAATAATGAATATCTACAATACAATCTCCAGAAAAATAAACTAAAATAAAAGCTGCAATATCCAAGCAATCACCAGCTCCATGTAATCTTCCACTCACCTGCAACGATCCTATCAGAAAAAGAGCAAAGTACAACCCTGATCAGACAATATACAATGTAATCTGTAATCCAGAGTACAAGGTGAAACCAGAATACCAGAATACTAGAAATGGAATGAAACTACGGTACCAGAGATGAAATATAAAAACTGCAGGCAATGGATGACATTCAATATGCTAGACAATGAACACGGCTATCAATGTACAAGGCAATGAATCACGATCAATATGCAATTGTGACAATTTTTAAATATTAAAACTAATATGTGACCGGCTTAGGAGCAATCAATCATTCAATGAGGCAATGAGTCAATTCTACAAGGTCCGGCTTCATCGTACGTAAAGTGTACGATTAGGCTATCCACAATTTCCTATGTTGGGTATGGTCACACAAAAGCTAATATTTCCCCAATCTCTGTAATAAACAATGACTCACAAGCAATGAACAATGGTACAAGGCAATCGTGTGTAATTCGTGTCCGATATGAGAACATGGCACATGAAGGTAAGACAGAAAACAAGGTACAAGTCGAGTCAGTGTATTTGCCACGGTTTGTTTGCACGAGAGTAGTACTGCATGGTTGTAAATCACCTGTTATATTTTGTACAATTATTAGGGTTTTGAAATAATGATCAATGGCTAACTAAATCACTAACTAGCTAATAATATTTAGAAAATATTATTACCATAAACACTAATAAAAATATATATTATATGATTTTTGAAATATTTAGAAACATTTATTAGCAAATTAATAATTGTAATTATACAAGCTTTTTAGAAATAGGAACATTTGATTTACTATATCTATTTAGCAAGAAAATACTAAGATATTTATTATTTAAGAAATATTTAAACTATGTTTTGCAAGAAAATTCTCATGCTTTAGAAACTCCTTAATAGCTAACTATTCACTAATCATAATTGAAATAGAAATATTAATAACAAGGTTTTATCCAAATTTTTTACTAATAATATTTTATGAAAATTAATACTAGTATTTATAATATTTAGAATAATTCTATAACTTAAATAAGAGAACTACCATTAATCTGGCTATTATTAAACAAAGACTAGCCCACAATCAACAATTCAATTTACAAGATTCAACAGTTTATTTTCAAATTCCTAATATTAACTCAGCCCAAGAATCACCATTACTGCTGTCCACCCCAATTGGCCCAGGCCCGACTTCAATTAACCCAGCCCAAAGCATCTGAGCCCAGCCTATCCTCAAGCCCACAGTCCAGCCCAGTCTTACTCAAACCCAGACCCATTCATTCACTGATAATAAACGAATAAACGAATTTAAATCTGAATTTCTTTAATCAAACAGCCCATTCTCTAAACCCACTCACTGGCCAGTGACCCGGCCCACAACCCTAATATATAATCCCATTCATCTTCTCTCTCCTAGCATTTCTTTCATACGCAGAACGTTCGAGACTACTCCAGTCTCTTCGTCTTCTCCGTCTTCTTCCTCTGGCCGGAAGGCCGAAACCCTAAAAACCTTCCATGGCGAACCCTAGCCCATGCTCCAGCCACTCGTCTACCCTTCTTCTTCCTCAGCTCTCCAACCTATCCCGAAACCCTAATCCCCAACTCCTCCTTCGTCACAGTCACAAACCCGAACCCTAACCCTAAGTTTTTCTAACTCCGGCCGACTCTACCTTCTTCTCCGGCGAGAAACCCAGTTCTAGGCAGTCGAAACCCTAGATCCATCCTCTTCTCCTCCCGATGAAACCCTAGGTTCTAGGTTCAAAACCCTAGCCTAGGTTTTTCTTCTCCAGCCGACCGACTTCTCTTCCTCAGCCTCTACTTCCTTCTTTCCCACTTCGTCTTCTAGTAAACCCTAGGTTCCCAATCCCGAACTCCAGAAGCAAATCCCCAAATCATAACCCTAGAATCTAGGTCGTCTTCCGCAGAACTTCCCTTTCCCGAAACCCTAATTTCTATCCTTCACTCCCATGGTTAGAAAACCCTAATTTCTAGGTCAGAAACCCTAACTAAGAGAACAAGATAGAGGGTTCGAGAAGATCGAGGCAGAAACTCACCGGCCGGTCGGGGACGTCGATCCACGGCGGTCCTCGGCGAGCTGCGGATCTTTGGCAGCCGATCTAAGCACAGTCGGCGAGATCCGGCGTCTTGGTAAAGATCCAGTCATCGACGATGTTCCTCCGCGGTGGCTCCGGCGAGGTCTGGCTGCTCGACGACGGCGGGCTTGACCTCTGGTGGTGGCGACGAGCTCGAGGATCGAAGAGACGACGGCGAGCTCGAGGCGGTGGCACGTGACTCGAAGGCTCAGAGCGCAAGGAACGAGAAGGCAGTCTCGGCATTGCAGTCGAGGCTCTGCAGCTCGTTGATGGTGGCACAGTCCTCGAGGAGGCGCTGTATGGCGGTACACACGGCCCGAGGTGGCTCACTGCGCGAAGCGACAACACGAGAATTGAGATGGGTGCTACAGTCGAGGCGGCGGTGGCGTTCGTCCCGAAGTGGCAGCACAGATGGCGTGACAGCGAGCTGGGCGACGAAGAAGCTCGGCGGTGGGGTCAAACTCCGGTGATGACGGCGGTAGAGCTAGGCCGAGGATGGCCGAAACAGTGGGAAGAAAAATATAGAGAGAGAATATAGAGAGAGAGATGAGAGAGAGAGAGGTGACGTGTACTGTGCCTGTCAGAAATCATTGGGGAACGTGTAATATTTATATTAAAATAATCTAGTATGTGTGTAGTAGTAGTAGTGGCACAACTGTAATTAACTGTAGATCTGGGTGCAATGTACAATGGCAGTAGTGTAAATAACTGTAGATCTGGGTGCCATGTACAATGGCAGTGGTGGTAAAATAGAATAGATCTGGGGGCTTAGTAAAATGACTTGTAACAGCTTTTTAAAATTCAAAATATCAACAGGTTTCCAAAATCAATAGAAACAGAATTTCAAAACTGCTCCCCAAAAATCAAGTATTCCCTCCAATAATTTTTAAAATAGATTTCAAATTTCCAAACAGTTTTTCAACACCCAATAAAACAGTTTTGAATGCTAACAGTTTTTTAAATTCAAACCAATAATTACTCTCAACTAATTATGAAATTAGTTACTAATTAATTAATTAATAAAATCAGTTTTCTTAATACTTAATATATAATTCCGAAAATAATTAAGAATATTATTTAAAGACAATTAATATTATTAAGAAATCAATAAATCCATCATTACGAAATTGAATACCTATACATAGATATTTATTTAGCTACAAAAATTTGTTTCAACCATTCATAAAATCAATCAAATTATTATTACGTCAAACTAGTATTCAAAAATACTTTACTAAAATTCATTAACACCCGAAACTAATTTTAAATTAACTAATTTAATCGCAATTAGGCTTTCGTAAAAATAATATTTAATCCAAAGAAAATTAGAAAAAACCCTAAAATTTACCAAATATGATTTTGGGAGTTACAGATGGGCATCGAGGTTATACTTTCTAGTGATGTAGGAGTTCTAGCGAGTCTACAAGTTCAATCTGACTTAGTAGACAGGATCAAGGCAGCTCAGGCACAGGACCCAAGGATTCAGAAGCTCAGGACAGAATGTGAGTCAGGACTTAGAAAGGAGATGAAAATCTATGAAGATGGTACACTTAGGTTTAGATCACGCCTATGTGTGCCTAGTGGAGATATCAGACAGGAGGTTATGGCAGAAGCTCACAGTTCTCAGTATTCTATACACCCTGGAGGGACCAAGATGTACCAAGATATCAAGCAGCACTTCTGGTAGAACGGGATGAAAAGGGAGATAGCTAGATTTGTTTTCCGTTGCTTGGTATGTCAGCAAGTGAAGGCAGAACAGCAGAGACCAGCTGGATTATTGCAACCGCTTCCTATCCCAAAATGAAAATGGGAGCATATTACCATGGACTTTATGACCGGTTTATCGAGATCGCCAAGTGGTACAAATGCTATTTGGGTGATAGTGGACCGGCTTACAAAGGTGGCACACTTTCTTCCTTTTAGAGTAGGGCAATCTACAGAAAAGTTGGCAGAGTTATATATGCAACAGATAGTCAGGCAGCATGGAGTCCCTGTCAGTATTGTGTCCGATAGAGATACCCGTTTTACATCACATTTTTGGAAGAGTCTACATCATAGTCTGGATACCAAGTTGAAATTTAGCACAGCTTACAATCCACAGACAGACGAGCAATCAGAAAGAACAATTCAGACTTTAGAAGATATGTTGCGAGCTTGTACTCTGGATTTTGGAGGATCTTGGGAGAGCCACCTGCACTTAGTTGAGTTTTTATATAAAATAGTTATCAAGCCAGTATCCAGATGGTGCCATTTGAAGCACTATATGGTAAGAAGTGTAGGTCTCCACTAGCATGGGATGATATCGGGGAGAGGAAGATGCTAGGCCCAGAAATGATTATTCAGACGGTTGAAGTGGTTAAGAGAATTAGAGAGCGACTTCGAGTTGGGTAGGATCGGCATCGTCATTGGGCGGACCAGCATCGTAGGCCGCTAGAGTTCTCTGTTGGGGACCACGTGTTCTTGCGGATCTCACCTACCCGTTGGGTCATTAGATTTGGCGTTCGCGAGAAGTTGAGTCCGCGGTACGTGGGCCTATTTGTTATCCTTGATCGGATAGGCGATGTTGCTTATCGTTTATCCCTTCCACCTTCGTTACGAGAGGTACATGATGTATTTCATGTATCTCAGCTGCGAAGGTATGTATCAGACCCAAGCCATATCCTTGATCATTCTGAGCTGGTTGTTGGTACCAACTTGTCTTACGAGGAGCAGCCGGTGTCCATTTTGGACCGAAGAGAGAAGATACTCAAGAACCGAACAATTAGCCTTTACCGGGTTGCTTGGGGTCATCACTCTTTAGGAGAGTCAACGTGGGAACGTGAGGATGACATCCGATCACGGTATCCGCACCTGATTGACTCACAAGATATATCTCTTTTTGTATACCTTGGTTGTCCTAACTCCTCATGCTTGTCACTTTATGGGTAGAATTACTTGATGTTGAAGATTGTTAAGCATAGATATGTTACTTGCTGTTGATTGATTGGCGCAATTGATTGATTGGGTAAACTAGCCTTGCTTGCACATAGTAAGAACTGAGGAATCCTTATTGCATATTCCAGGATAACTTGGAACTCACAGTAGCAAGTCGTAGTAGCTGCATGGCCGTTAAATTGATTTGATTGTGTACTGTACCTACTCTGTTAACTAACTGAGATGATCAGAATATCAGGACATGACGGGCCAACTTCTGTCCTTGTTTGGTTGGGAAGTTGGTTTGAAGTGTTGTGATGTTATGTGAATCCCAGTAGCAAGCAGAGATCTATTTATCATATTTTCTCATTACTGGTTCTAATTCCTCATATCGTGCTTCCTTGCGGTACTTGCTATTTAGAGGTCTAACCTCTCTGGTTTTGCATGGCCAGATTTAGAGCCGGTCCCCGAGGACTCAGCTTACTTCCACCTCCAAGATGGTCAATACTAGAGGGATGATCGCAGGAGGACTCGAGCGGGTTCCTTACTTCCCCGCTCATTTTGTTATTTACTTTATACTTTGCCGTTTGGCACCGACATGTTAGTCGGATCGTCTTGTACTTACTTTTACATAATTGTAATTAAGTCAGACTGCAGCTGATAACAATTGTGTATACTTTGCTACATCATCTAGCTATGTTTTGTAAAGCCAGATATTAAGAACATTTTGACTGAGCATTTGGGACGCCTTACTGCTTTATCTCACATGTTCTCTATTTCTGTTTCTTGTTTGAATGATTGAGACAATAGATGTGAAGAGACCATAGCGAGACTTTCATATAGTATGCACCCCCTCGTCTTTTAGACAACATTGATCGTATTATACGGTATTCATCTACCCGTAATACGTAGCTGGCTGAGTCATTCCCCCGCTCTCCAGTATTCTGGTTCTGGGGCGTGACAATAATTTTCATTTATATCTTATTATTTGTTTTCATTCTAAGTCATTTGTGTTTGGGAATTTTTTTCTTTGCTTTCTTTAACTTAATATATCATAAAGAGTTATCGTCTTACCTCTTTGTTTAGACTAGGACAACTTGGAGGGTGTTCCTTGGTTAAATCATTTTCAACTATATTTGATTTCATGTTCCTAGGCCAAGACTCCGAAAGCGGGTTGCTATACGCTTAAAAGATTACCAGGATACATATTCCCAGAATACATTTGCTATGCTGACGACATTTAATAAAGTTGACATGTAGGTGATCTTTGTCCACATTCTGCTCAGACATGAATAAAGCATTTAACATTTTTTAATTTAGTTTGGTACATAATTAATGCAGCATAACTATATACATAAGCAGATAGAGCCGTCAATTTGAATTTTATGTTCAACATCTAGTCAGGATTCAGCACTCTGTCTTACAGTTAGAACTTCAAATAGTAGATATAACACTAATAGTAGTAGTAGTAATAAAATAAATGTAGGTATCTTCCATAACATTATGAACAATATTTTGTGCTACATAATAACACATTCTATATTGTAATTAGTGGAGTTGAACTATGAATTACGAAAGTAAATTGTTGATTATTAAATTACTGAATGACTGGTTTACAAGAATAAACAACCAATCACTTTGTACTGATTTCATCTTATATATTGGGATGGCAATTGTAGGTATTTCTGAAAAGTGGGCTTGAAATGAGAGAATTAAAACATGCCAAAGCATAACAGAATACTAATCTACTGCAAAGACATTTTGATGGAGAAGGGCCATTAGTTAAGTCTATTGCTCTGTTAATCAACTAATCTACTGCTACTGATACTTGAGTAACATGCTAGGATAGTGACTAATTTTAATATTTGTCATAATCTTTTGATTTTAATTTGTTCATCTTTATTTGTTTTGGTTTTCTTTTAGAAAGTAATGAACTCACTTATTTAATTGTGGTGACTAATTTCAGTCAATAAAGACAATTTCCTTCCACAAAATTTTTATATCATAATATTACTGACTTTGAGTAATGAACTCACTACATTTGATTGAGTGATTAACATAACAACCATGTAAGAAAATTGATATTATATGAAGCTTTCTAACATAGAGTGAGCTTGAACAGTCAATATATTACTGACTGTGAGTAATGGGAAATTGACATAGAAAATATATTTGATTGTTCAAGCTCACTCTATGTTAGAAATCTCAGTCACCATATTATCCAATTTCATATCATAATTTGTAAATCTCATTCTAAAGCTCATTGTCAATGTTAGTTTTGAGTATTCAAGCCCCTTTGGATAATGGGTATTTTTCATTTTGATGTTGGGTTGGTTAGTTTGTGAGAATTTGTAGATCAAGATTTGATCCATTTTATTGAGATGTGTAGGCCATATCGAATTGATTGTGTAATTAGCTTGGAGTTGACTGGCTGAAAGACATGAGCTATACATTGATTTTCTCAGTTGAAAATTGTATTCATGGAAGTTTAAATTTGAATCTTAATATATAAGGAGCAAGAATCTTGTGGAAGGGTTTTAAATCTCAAGCATGTGTTTTTTAAAGAGAGTGTAAATGTTTAGGATGCTAACAGCAGACCAATTGTTATTTTAAAAGTTGAGCATTATTACTTCTCTTTTGTTTTCCTTACGATTTTTTTCTTTAATTTTTCCTTTACAGGATCACATGGACAATATAGCAATTTATTGGGAAGGCATCCAGTTTTGGATAAGCTAATGTATGCAATGGGATGATAAATTATTTTAGGAAATGTTCATGTATTTTTGTCTACATTGTAGTTGTCTATAGTTGTCTAGTTGGAATACAGTTTAATGTTTCTCATTGAATGGGTTACTTGAAGTTGTTAAGATATTTGTATTATTGGATTATTCAATAAAGAGACATATTAAGACATTGCATTAGATATCATGTTATGTGTACGATATCTAGTTGCTATTTGTTTCCAAGTTATTTAATACAAATTTTCAGTGTTTATAAGTTATTTTTGAAGTAAGACTTTTATATCTATGTTGAAGAAAAATATATGGAAAAAAATAGTAATTCCTTGCGACACAATAATATAAAAAAATATAAATTAACTTTTGCAAGATAAAATTGTGTAGCAGAAAAGGTTTTCATAGTGTTACAGAAAGTTACATCCTATATAATAAAAAATAATAATTTTTCTGTCATGTGTTATGTTGCTAATGTACACTTTTTTACGACATATAAGGCACATGTCCCCAAAAGCTATTTTAAATAATAAAATATGATATGTTGCCAAAAGTGGATAGCTTTTGCGACATGTTGACTTTGTGTTGCCAAATACTTTTCCAGATAAGGCTATAGCGACATATCGCGGCATAGCAAGATATGTTGCAGAACAGCTTTAGCGACACAAATGTCTTTGTACTACATATTGCTTATGTCGTTGATCATGCATTTTCTTGTAGTAACAGGTCAACTGGCTACAGGATCAGCGTGACTGAAAAGTGTGTCTACACGAAGTTCGCTGCTGACAGAGGTATCTTCGTTTGTCTCTATATGGACGACATACAAATCTTGTTCACAGATTTGGTATGTGTCGCTAGAACAAAGAAGTTCCTCGTGTCTTAGTTTTGAAAGAAGAAAATGGGAGATGCGTATGTCATTCTGGGGATTATTATAATCCGAATGTAAGTTGAGTTTGCTCTGTCACAAGCTCACTACGTGGAATGATGATCACATGCTACGGATATCAGGATCTTCCAAGGATCGGTACTCCTCAGAGATGTGATCAGAAGCTGAAGCCATATCAAGGAAGCAGGGTCTGGCAGTTGGTGTACTCAAGCGTACGTCATTAGGAGATTGATGTAGGCTACAAGTACCACCAGGTCTGACATAGCTTATGTTGTAGGCATGCCGAGTCCGTTCACGAGCTACCAAGGTGCTGGTCTTTGGAAAGCAGTGGAGAGTATAATGGGATATCTCTCAGGGACTCAGTAGGATGCTCTTCAGCAGTTACCCAGCAAGGGTAGGAGGCTTCAGTGATGCCAGTCAGTACTCAAAAGGAGAGAGTGAAGAAGTTACATCTTCTATATATATGGTTCTGCTATATCGAGGAAGCCGAAGAAGTAGATCCATGGATAGTGTCACGACCCGCACCCGCTTTTTCGGATACGAGACGTGTCCAAACCAGCCTACGCCGCCGAGTTGGCGGTAAACGCTGTCACGGCCAGGATGCTCGAAATCACAAAAATGTAACATTTATTTCTCATTCACATTTCTAAATTTATTACAACATTTATAACATTTATATTTAAAGAAAATACAAAGTTCTCACAATTAATGAAAATGATACAACTGCTATCTATTTCTAGGTTTCTGTATGCAAGTACACCCATATCTCCCAATGCTAAGTGAAGCCACAGCTAACCTAAAAAATGTTGGTTTCAAGTCATGAATGGAACAAGCACACAAACCGACGGCAATGCGAAATCACAATAGAATTAACAAGACATGAAAATAACATATGAGAGACGAAAACTCGAAAGTAATTGATGACATGGCAATTGGTGAAGAAGACAAGGAAAACAAATAAAATACAACTATCTATGTGATTTGAAATATCAGTTTCGACATGTGAACGGCTAGAGGGTAAATCCGGCACCCTGTACGTGTCGTATACAGCTGCTATTCTCTACGAAAGACACGGGGGATGGGTAAGGGGTAGTCCACATGTATACTAAGATATTTTTCCTCCCGACTACTACTCATGGACTCGAACAAGTCATGAAACACGAAAATACGACAATCAAGAAATAATGTATGTAGAGATCCATGACACTAAATCCGTGTAACAATGTGTCAACAAGCAAGATAACATATGCATAAACATGAAATAAAAAGACTACTATAAATCGAAAGCAATCAGAAAGTGCACTTGCCTGGGGTCCTTTACTGGTGAAACTGATAGTACAACCACTCAGATGAGTCACTAAAGTCAACACATGCAAAAAGTCTCCGGATGCTGAAATAGTCATTACCAACGTTTTCAGAATAGTCAAATTAGCTAGAATTGCCTGTCATTAAGTCCAATTCTGGACACAGGGGAAAAACAAAAATTTTGGGTTAAAACGGTGTCCGCCGTTGGACCCGCTTTGCACCGAAAAATATGCCAGAGTCAATGGTCTCTAAAGTCGTCAAACTATATGTGTACGGATTCTTTTTGATGATACGAACCCAACCGTATGTCAAAAGTTGAATTCCGACAGGCCGTGCATAAAATCACCCGTTGAATCGGACCATGGGGCCCGCAAAACGACGATCCGATCAACTGTCTCAGAATTGGACCAAACTTGGCACACAGGACCAGAAAAATGATACGGTCCTGTTGGCGTAATTTTTATCTCGATCTGACGAACGTGCACAAAGTAATTGAGAAATTTGCACAGAGGTCGATACGATAAATTTTGACGGATACGCATCAAATTCGTCGCGCACACACAACCAATTTGAATTCCGTCAAAGACCACACATCCACGAAGTTGATACGCACCTTTCGATGCTTTCGGTTCGCGACTACGTCGCCCGGATTGGCGGAACGCACGTCGTATCAAAGGTTTTTATTGAAGTTCACTATTTTGAAAATGGGTTTTTCTCGATTTTCACAAAGAAATATCTTACTGTTTAAATAACTATAAATGAAAGTAAAAATGGGGCTTCAATCTCGTATAGGTTGTCATTAAACCTATTCAAGCACAATTTTGGAAAAGTCGAAGGATTGGCGAGAAATCGCCTTCCAACATGGGTGTTGGGACTGTCCTGCTTGTTGTTTGCAACCAGATTTTTTGTCGAAGTTTGCATCGACCTTACGAATCACTGGCTCGAATATATTGCAATCTATTTGCTGGGACCTCTAGAGGGTCATATGGACTCTCTACACTATTTTACAGAATTGATTTTCGAGGACCGATAAGGACGAAATCCTTACCCGAAATTGCGCTTGCGGCTGTCGCTGCTGCTGTTCTGTTCGCACCCGCGCGCACGACCAGTCGACTCAGATGACTCGTACGGTGGCGTACGGTCGCGGGTAATACGCCTGAGGTCGGGGCGATCCTGGGGGCGTGGGTTCGAGTTAGGGTTAGAGTTTTCTCAACCTTTCTCTCGTTTTCTCTTCGTTCTATATATATATGTATATACGGCTGTGCTGTATCTGGGGGTCGGGTTTGCTGGGCTGGGATTTAGAGGGGTGGGGGTCGCGGGTTTGTGTGAGGGATGATTTGGGCTGGGGCTTGCTGCTCTTTGGGATTTGCTATTTCTTCTTTGTTCTTTTTATTTGTTTTTCTTTTATTACTTATATGCAACTAATATATATATATTTATATATATACACATATACACATATAGCTTTATATAATACTTTATGTTTATACATATATCTATATACCACAAATTCAATATAGACAATAAAATATTTTAAATATAATCAATATTTATAATATAGGATTATTAATTTACATACTAATATATATATAAATAATTACAATTAGATAGCTATATATATATATATATATATATATATATATATATATATATATATGTATGTATATATATATATATATATATATATATATATATATATATATATATATATATATATATATATATATATATATATATATATATATATATATACAAAGCCTAATACGTACGTGCCACTTATACATACAAGTATTCAGAGTATAAAAACACAAAACTAAAATTTCATTCTGAAGAAATCGTTATCCTATTTTCTAAGTAAAATATCATTTAGATAGAAATAATATATTTAATATATTTAAACATTATATTAAGATATACTATCTAGACCAAAACATAAATACCAATATAATTGTAGTTAATATATATCTGTATGGACGTCTTTGGACGCATTACATGTCCACATGGGTTTGTGCTTGGTTTGGGGTCAGTCTGGGCCAACTTGGTACAACTGAGTCACTTAAACGTCAAACAATATTAATAATAAATAATTAAACTATTTATAATGGTCATGTCACAACTTGACCTGGTTTTCTAAATTAGGACACACTTATGGACAGGTCTCCCTTACCATGGCTAAAAAACTAGTCAAAGCACGCCACTGCAATACCCGTGCCACAATTATATATATACTAATATATATATAAATAATTACAATTAGATAGCTATATATATATATATATATATATATATATATATATATATATATATATATATATATATATAAAATATATATATATATATATATACAAAGCCTAATACGTACGTGCCACTTATACATACAAGTATTCAGAGTATAAAAATCCCAAAACTAAAATTTCATTCTGAAGAAATCATTATCCTATTTTTTAAGTAAAATATTATTTAGATAGAAATAATATATTTAAACATTATATTAAGATATACTATCTAGACCAAAACATAAATACCAATATAATTGTACTTAATATATATCTATATGGACGTCTTTGGACGCATTACCTGTCCACATGGGTTTGTGCTTGGTTTGGGGTCAGTCTGGGCCAACTTGGTACAACTGGGTCACTTAAACGTCAAACAATATTAATAATGAATAATTAAATATTTATAATGGTCATGTCACAACTTGGCCTGGTTTTCCAAATTAGGACACACTTATGGACAGGCCTCCCTTACCATGGCTAAAACATTAGTCAAAGCACGTCACTGCACTACCCGTGCCACAATTTCTAGTTACATTGTACTCCAATCCCTAACCATGACTAAAGTCACCTACCGTAATAATTAACTAATTAATTATTTACAAAATCTAAAAATCACCAATTAAATCAAATAAATAATAAAAATATTTTAAATTTTTTGGGAAGGGAAGCTACAAATCTATCCACCGTAAAAATAATTTCGTCCTCGAAATTCTAATTCATAACTATTCCTTAAAATTCAAAGTCTATTATTACCTTAATCTCCTCAATTTAATTCCTCAAAATATTTTATAACCTTCTCTAACCATTTTATAACTCCGAATACTTGAGGACTTCTACCCACCTTTGGTCACACTACTCCATCAAATCTTCTGTCGCTGAAACTTTATAATCTTCCAACTAATTGTTAAAATTTCTACCAATAGATATCTATTGTATATGGCATCTATAATCTTCTCCTATCTATCAAGCAACCCAAAATTTAACCCGCACAAATTTACACAAGTAGCTACGAATTGATAAATTCTAATAAGCATGACCATCCGTCGCTCTGAAATAGGAAGGACAGGAAGATTTGAAAGAATAATCGAGAGCAAATATGAAGTTTCAAGAGCGGTAGAGAATATCCAATGATGCATGTAGGAAGAAAGTTTACGAACCATTGACTTATTTACTAGATTGGGCTACCCTAGTCCAGTCACTTGCTAAATCGAAGAACCCTTCGTTTCTTAGAGGGACTTGCAACCCATGCAATACAGAAATTCTGTTCTCGAAATTAATCTAGACAAGGTTCCATAATAGAACGGAATTTGAGAAATCATGATTGTAATCTTTTTTGTGGTTATTTGAACACACGAGAAAGGGATGTAGGTGCAATACAAGATCGTATCGCGACTTTCAGGTAGATAGAATAGGGTTACGAATGACATCACATTCTAAGAGGTGGAGACTACATAATAGGTATAGGGACATATTTCAAATAGTTCGGTTTTATAGTTCGAATATGGCGGTATGTATGGATGGACTTTACTGGGTCTTAATGGGTTCTCTATTTGGACATCACTCGTTGGTTGGATGAACCTTGGATTGCAATCTATATGGACTGGACAAGATCCCAATGATAAAACTACTTATACTAGATTAGGGTAACCTAGAATAGGTTTCAACCCAGGTGGTTGAGCTAATTGTTAGTCAGGTTGGTTAGCTAGGTTCCTAAAGCCCAAAAATGTGCTTTCAGTGACTTTTGTGTTTAAGTAGCATATGAGGCCTCAATTTGGTGGCACACTAGTGGCATGTGCGTAGTGGGCTTCGAGTAGATCACAACCATATATTGGGTCGAATGAATTGAGTCAAGGTTGAGGCTCTAGTGGAAGTCGGGAAGTAATACCGGTATTATGGTAAGGGTTATAGCTAGTCATTTTGACCTGAAGGTCGTACCACAAAAATAGATTACAAGGGGACGGGTTTGAGTGGGACATGATATACCTAGATGAAGGTAGCCTCGTCTAGATCTTGCAATGAAATTTGTTGGAAGGTAATAGCTGGTATCACGCTCCAAATATTAATGAAACGGCCGGGGACACTAAATGATCTAAATGGAAAGTGGGAGTACATGGGGCACTAATTATCATCCCAATGGAAATTATTTTAATCAATCGGTAATCCTCGTATGTCACAAAGTTTTAGAAGGCTTACTGTCTACTTACCTTAGAAGCTAGGACATGATTTTAGGAATAATAAGGTTAGAAGAATTTCAAAGTCCGGATATTGTACCTCGACTCTTGTTAATAAAGAATAAGGCACGGCGTACGGGATACGGTAGATATAAGTCAAGTCAAAGATCATTCCTCAATAAATGGAAAATGAGTGTGTATAATGATACATGGTCGATAAAATAGAATGATCTACTCGTCCATAGTATACAAGAGTTATCGATGGGGTAACCAACTCTAAGGCACATCATATAAAAAGATTTCTAACAACTGAGTCGTAAATTTCTATTTGTGTCAAGCCTGCCAGACTATTGTCGTAAGGGTCCTAGCGGTATGGGCTGTAGCGATCATGTATTACGGTTGATAGCTGGTAGATCATAATATGACAGGATATTTAAGCTATGGTATTGGTTAAGCTAGTGACTGTGGTATTCCAATACTAGTTAGGTCTTAATAATAAAATTTACATAACTAGGATAATATTTGTTGGAAATCAATCTCGAGATGGGTGTCTACTATAGTCATGGTAAATGATTGTCCTTACCTTTGTCTATTCATCTCATGTCTAAACTGTGGGCTTTGTCGAGGAAAGGTTGGGTTAAGGCTTAAGGGTTGCTAGTTAAAGCAAGCTTCAAGCAAATAATTAGAGGCTCGCAACAATTGGTTCCTTGCGAATAGATAGTCTCTTAGGTTGGCATTTTGACTAAGGGTAAAGTCATAATCATTCTCAAATTCAGATAACTAGAAGGTCCCAATAGTATTTTGAGGGTCGAGAGGAGAACGAGTAACTCAAGGCAAGGTTCTAGTCACATGGCTGGCCGATGGTAGCTACACTGGTGTATACAACTATCATAGCCATGGGGATACTCGGTATCTATCTATCAATTACGAGCTTTCGTCTTTCCAAATCAGTGGAAGATAAAACAGTAAAGAGTTCAAGAAAGATGTCACTGAATACAATTACGTGATTCAAAGGCGAATGTATAATTCATGAGGAATTGTCAATGCAGTCGCAGATGAGAACTTAGATACCTCGATATCTCAATCCACGTGGGATAATCAAAAAGAGGACGAACCGGGTGCACTAAGGTTGATCAGACCGTAATACATCGATTCTGATTAGACAATATGTTAGCAGGCGTCCCCAATAAACATATGTCTTGAATCAAGCTTGATAAAAGAGTAAGCTTGCAAAACTAGGCTGTAATAGCAGCATTGGTCAAGATAGTCAAAATACAAGTATGCGAGATTTTTGAAAGGAGGCACAAGTAGTTCGAGTTTTGTGAGAATCAAAACCTTACTTGGTGTTATTGCTTATAGTCGTCCTACTATCTTCTTATCCATAAGGCCTTGGTCGACTAATGGGTTATGGACCTCTAAATTCTATATTCTAGGTAAACCCATTAGTGTTAGTTAATTACCTCGTTAATAGATCACAAGGATCACAGAATGTTAGGTTGGGAGATATGCTACCCAACTTAATATTACAGAACTTTCACTACTATTGGCTTTGGATTTTATGGGACATCGGGCATTTTTCTATCCTCTATAGTATCCTAAACTTGTAATCACTTCTAGAGTCATTTTACCGAGAATTATGCCTTGCCCGTATACTTTGGCTATGGTAACCCTTGGTTCCGTGATTCAGATGTAATATGCTATCAGATACTCTATCTTATATTAACACAAGGCCTAAAGAGGTCAACGAAGATATAGTTTTAGCAATGCTCCATAGCCTACGATTCTTTGAAGTAATTTCAAATCTATGGGTCGTGCCTCGCCAGTGCGCTGCTGTCTAGCCATCGCAGTCATTAAAATTACTCCAACTATATTCCTAAGAACTTCAAGGAGCTGCTAGAGATTCAAACTAGTTGACCATGATAGAAAGCGTAACCATCTGCCTGTAAGTCTCAATCCTTAAAGTAAAAGATTGATCGGGGAGGAAATAACTGAAGACAAGAGAAGTAAGAATATCATAATCTTTATTTCATATATATTTCCAATGGTTGAGAGAAATTTTTTTGAATCAATCTGCACTACAAGAAAAATGATCATTTACGGCGCGCAAAACGCGCCGTAAATAATCTTTTACGGCGTACATTTCGGTGCCGTAAAAGATCATGCCGTAAATGATCCTATTATTTACGGCGCATTGAAAAACACCGTAAATGTAAACAAATTAACGCCGTAATTTTTTTTTCACAGAATTTCGACAACCATTTACGGCATATTTAGTGTGCCGTATTTTCTCTTTCACGGCATACATTTGTGCGCCGTAATAGATATTCGCGCATGGTCAAATACGGCATATATATGCACTCCGTAATAGCTATTCCCGCGGGATCAAATACGACGTACATTTTGATATCGTAAAAGATATTTTTGACAAATTATGTTTACCATTTATGACATATGTAGCGTGCCGTAAATAATTTTTGATAAAAAATTCATATTATTATTATTATTATTATTTCCATACCAATCCCTATTTATTTAAACAAGGATATCAATGGTAAACAAAGAATATAACATAGCAAAATAAGTTAAAGAGATAGTTGACTTATACATAATCCCAATCAAACTACAAAAGTGAAAAGTAATTCAAATAAACCCAGGCACGTGAGATCATAAAAAATAATCGGATTCACTAGACAAAATACATTAATAGCAACAAAAGACCATGCCAAAGTATATCATGTCTTGCATGAACTAGAAAAACTATTGTAGTATTGAATTAAGAACAGTACAATATTTCAATACAAATTGAACTTGTTTCATACTTTGCCCTACTTTGGAAAAAATAAATGTAAATTGTCTTCTATGACAAATTTCAGCTCAAATGGTTGCAGAGGAGAATCTTCAAACACAACACACAAATTTTTCCATTGATTGATAACCTGCACAAACACAAAATGTGTTTTAGTTCATTGTATCCAATTTGATGTATATATAAACACAACGATAAAAAAGGCTACATAAACTAGCCAACTACATTTCCAGGTACCTTTCCAGGTACTGAATGCTACATAAATATAACTTGCACAAACACATTTTTTTTATTAATTGCCAACATCTGTCGTGGGGGTTGAGGGGCAGTCGAGTACATCTATTCAAATTGAACCAAATGACCAAAACATTATATTTAACCTTCATATTAAGGAAGCCTGAATTGAAAAATCATTAAAAACATGATGACTGTTAGCGCCCAGCTCTTTCCAACATCAAACTCGAACTAATCCAAACTCATCAATCGATAAGCACACAAAAAGATGAGAATTAATATTTTAGCTTTCAAACTGACCATGCAAATGCTACTGAAAAACAAGCATTAAAATTAATATTTTGACTTTTAAATACTTTATTAAAATGCAATAAAAGAAAGAAAGCTCCAGACAAATTGTAAAACTGCATATACTAGAAGAGATGACTGCAGAGTATGGAAATTATGACCATTAAACGTCATCAGAACTGAGGAGATAAATGTTGAGAACTTCAGGCATACAATTTCTATTCTACCTGCACAGATAAATTGTACAACATGATACCAGTTCTTGAAATGAATTTAAGTCATAGGTAACTTTAGGACTCAAGAGCCATGGTTAAAAATGTAGATTTCCAGGTCCATGTGGCTACAGTATTAGCAACTTTCATAGTGAATAAACCCACAAAAGCCATTCAAGTCCTCAATATAAATATCCTTGCAAGCCAGTGTGGATTGAACGAAGTACACAAATGAACTAAATGGTGTGATAATCTGATCCGTTGTCAACTCATATTATGTATCGCGTATGTGTAGAAAACGTCTATTTCTCTTCTACAGTAATGATTAGGTCTATCGTATCATATTGTATATAAGAACATGATTGAATATGATTTCCAGATAATTTATTATTTGTTTCATCTTTACAGGGTTATCTAGATCCAGAATCCAGATTCCATGGTATACATTACATGACTCTGAGTCACTCAGGGCGCCAAAAATATTCACCAAAAATTTGTTACCAAAACCACACAAAATAAACTCAGAAAAAAAACTGCTCTCAAAACTAAAAAACATAGTGCTGAATCAAAGAGAACAGACTATCAAGATAACAAAATTCCAAGAGAAATTGGACAGACATCTTTATTCCAGGATTATTGTTAATACCAACATAACAAATTCATTAAAAGAAAGAAAGCTCCCTAGACCCATGTTGTTTTTGCTCAGCCAAGGGGTAAACTCTAATAAAATGGAGCTTGATTTCCAAGAAGGGAAGCAAGAAGCAAAGAACACCCTGGACTTGGTTTACTAAAATCACCAAGTCCATCCACAGAGCCATACCATGATTGCGTTTTGTTTAACATCACCTTACACTTGCATTACCCATCCACAGAGCCATACCATTTTACATTTGCTACCCAAGGCCTGAAAAAAATCAGCAAGCGAGACTAAGAGGATGCAGTGCAAGAAACACCCTCTCTGTCTGACGCTGGCCTTTAATTTTGTAGAGTGGTGGCAGCAGCAGCATGCGTGACTTGACTCAAGGATGCCTTATTTTCCTTATATTGAAACCCAGATCTCATATGCTACCCTAGGATGGATCATACAAAGAAATGTTATTTAAAATCTTTATTACCAAACTTTCATACTAAGCCATTATGGATGCCCTCTTCGCAAAAGAGAAGCTTAAATAGCTTAGCTAGTTGGCCGCAACCGAAAATAGAGATATGGCTTATGCAAACAAATCCATGTGAACAAAACCATTTATTTGTCAAGTATGCTTACTCTGCATCAAGTAAAGTTGGTTGAAAGCCCAATGCCAAAGATGCAAACCTCCTGGGCAAATTGGAAAATCAACAGTCCAAGCTAATTGAAATCATACTTCTATATTGAGCCCAGTCTAAAGATGCAAACCACACTTTTATATTGAGCCCAGTCCAAGCTAATTAAAATCAACATTTAGTTTAGCTAACATGATGAAGGAAAGAGGGGCATACAGTCAGTTTGGCTATTCATCCATTCTTGGTTGTCCTAACCCTTTGGCTTCTTTTCTGTCTATACTACGCCTCCCCCCCCCCCCCCCCCAAAAAAAAATCAACTCTTAACAAGTGAAACTCTTTCGTATTAGCTTGGCTTTGGATTTAAGACATGACCATAGGATTTGAAATATTTATCTAGAATTTCTGAGTTATGCCATGTTAAGAGACCTCTTTTGCAATGTCAATTATACCAAATCAAGCTTGATAGTTGATATACCTTCTCATATGGATTTGAAAGATTTATCTAGAATTTCTGAGTTGTGCCAGGAACTACTGCATGTGCCAGAAACTACTAGAAATGGGAAATTTTATGAATTATATCTTAAGCTTGAGGATCCTCTTCCAACAAGAAACTGATACTGGAGTGACCATTACCAAAACCTATTTTTTTGTCTCTGTTATTTTCTTACTTTTTTTTATAATATATATTGACAAATCTATTTTGAAATATTATAAAATATTTTTAAAAATAAATTATTTTTGAAATGGTGAACATTTATGGTTTATTAAAATTAAAATTGTGTAATTATTAGTTGTTATTGTAATATTATATATATATATTTTTTTTTGTGTAATTATTAGTTGTTATTGTAATATTATATATATATATATATATATATATATATATATATATATATTTATTGAAAAGAATAATTTTAGAATAGAAAAGTTCTACGGTGAAAGAGCAAACATAAAACTTTTTATATTATATATAAGACTATTATATATGCACATCCGTTCTATACTATTTAGAAAGAGCAAACAATTTTTTTTAAAATTTTCACCATTGAGAAGAGCGAAAAAAATTCTATTTTTGAACAGTAAACTAATCTATTCTACTATACTATGATTTGAATTTCGAAATTGACCATAATTAGAGTTTAGATTTCAACATCACTATTCACATAGACTAATCTATTTTTTTATATAATGCCAAAAGTTAAGCTTGACCGTGAATTTTTTTTCTTCCAAAAATACTCTTACATATCAATTCCAATACAAAAATTAACTTATTCTAATATGATTAGTTAGGTACTTACAAATTTTAAATTTTGGTAATCAAATGTATTAGTTTATTCTTTGAATGTCTTTTGCTTTTTTCAAGTACATACCAAGTTGATTAAGAGAATTAAAATAAGTAGACGCTAAAACTAAATAATCCAAAAAAATAAAAATTACCTTGCTCTCCTATTCTGAAACCAGACCTCCACCTGCCTTGGCCTCAGGTTCAGCTGCTTAGCAAGTGCCACCTTCTGCTTCTGCAGAAAAAAGAAAAGAAAAATTCACACAACAAAGAAAAACTTCACTACAAACAGATAGCACTCCACCAACCAAATAATTAATAATCTCATCATTAGTTTTCTGTTAAGCTTGCAACAAATATGTACCGGGTTGAGAGTGTGGTATTCTTTAAAGCTTTCTTCGAGGAACGCAGACTGCTCCTTCGACAGCCTGAGCTTCTTCCTGGCCGTGCCGTTCTCCTCCTCGTCGCTCGCCCTCGTCGACGACGCCCTCTCCGCCGCCACGCCCTCGCCACGCGTGGCGATGCCGATCGCAGAGAAGTTCGTCCGGAACGAGGAGGCGATGTTGTTGGGGGACCCTTCCTCGGCGTCCTCGGCCGACGGGACCCGGTTCACGTCGAATCCCCGCGCGACGGAGGCCAACAAGAAATTATGGGAGAGAAAGAGAAAGGAAGGGGAAAGAGAGAGGCATGGTGGGAAATTAAGGAAGAAAGGAGCCGGTATGTGAGAAAAGGAAGGGAGAGCTAGGGAATCGTATGTGAGAAAAGGATGAAGAGGGAAAACAATATTTTAGGGCACATGCGCCTATTTGTGACTGCCAATTCTTTTTGGCAGAAGCGGGTAATGAAATAGTTGGTGGGAAAATGAAATTTCATTCAATATTTTGAAGTGTTGTATAAAAATGATGAAAATGAAATTTTATATACGCCACTTTTCAAGTGTTGTAGTTAGTATATAATATTATACGACATTTGTAAGTGTTCTTAAAAGTGTTGTCAAATATATGTTTATGACATTTTTAAAAAGATGTCGTATATTATGATAAATCTTTAATTACAACGACACGTTTTAATAGAGTGTCGTCATTACACAAAAATTACGATACTTATTTATAAAGTGTCGTAAAAAAGTGTCGTTATTAGCATATTTTGTTGTAGTGACTATACAAATGCAACAAAATCATGTTTCTCAGTTCTTTTTTGAAATTTAGGCTGAAACTACATAAATTTCTGAAATATTCATACTTTCTTGCCATTTAGTTTGACTAAAATCGACCAACAAATAATTTCCACATTGTAAAGACGATAAAGAAATCATCAAACTACGACTAACGCGATTAAAGCATAACCAATAGACAAAAGAAACTTATAGATAGACGAGTAATGTAAAATGAACCTCAAGGCGAATGTTGAGGGACAAGACCTCGAGATTGGCGTCTGAAGTCGACGGAGGCGGCTGAACTCAAGCCGAATGTTGGGGTACTAGACCTTGAGATCGAGATCGAGAGGAGAGAGAGAGAGGAGGAGGGGGAGGAGGGAGCTCGAGCGAGAGAGAGGGGATGCTCGAGAGGGAACATGAAAAATGAGAGCGGCAAGTTGGAAAATTTTCATTTCTAACACTTTGGTCTAGAATAAGTGTAGGATAGGGAAATTTTTAGATTTATGGACAATTCTATTTTTATGTTTCGCTTAATTACAATTTTAATTTTTATTTTTGCTTCAAAATTTAAATCTCACATTAATTCAAAAAAGAAACTTATTGATATATTAAAATAATACATATCTAATCATTTGGTTTTATTTTTAAAATATGGATTGATAAATTTTACTTTAGTTTTAGTCTTAATTTTAATTTTAGTTTTAATCTTAACATTAATATTAAAAATTAACATAAATATATAGATTAAATAAGTTATTCTTAATATTAACATCGTGCCAAAATAAGTTATTCTTAATTTTAATCTTAGTATCGTGCTAAAATGGATGCCGTAAATAAGTTATCAATTACGGCGCGCACAACGCATGCCGTAAATAAAACAACATTCACGGCGTGCGAAAGAACGCCGTAATTGAGTTCTCATTCACGGCGCAAGAGAACGCATGCCGTAAATAAGTTAACATTCATGGCATGCAAAAATGAATGCCGTAATTAAGTTATCATTCACGGTGCAGGAAAATACGTGCCGTAAATGCATTTGCAATGACAGCGTGCGGGTAAAACACGCCGTAAAAAACACAAAAATTAACTCTTTTATGGCACACAAAATTGCACGCTGTAAAAGAGTGTCATTTACGACGCACAGGCAATGCGTGCCGTAAATTGTGCGTCGTAAATGATCATTTTTCTTGTAGTGATGCCTCGAGATTCGTATACGAATAACGGAATCAGAATTTATAAACTAATTACTTACAGCAAAATAGGATTTTAAATAGGCAATTCTAACTTATGATATAAGGTTTATATCTAACAGAGCAAAAGAAAGTTGAATAATTTATCAAGATTAGAGCCTTAATTCTAGGAAAGCCTAACTTACCAAGTGATTAGTATATCCACATTGGATCATATCGTCATATCAAAAGTAATAGTGTATCTATAGAGATCTGGCAAGCTAACTAAATTTAATGATTCCTTATCTAAATTGCATGGCCTATCTGACAACCCTAACTACCTAACGGGTCAATTTGAGAAAGGGACTCCTAGTCCTAGTCATTCTCTTAAATCAATTTAACTCTAAGTTGTGAATGAGCATTTTCTAGTCATAGGCTCGCAATGGTACGACTAACTTAAGTACCATCACGAGTTCGTATATTTTGTAAAATTTGACCTGCATGGGCCACCACAAAAACTTGTCACGACCCGCACCCACTTTTTCGGATACAAGACGTGTCCAACCCAGCCTACGCTGCAGAGTCGACGGTAGAACGCTGTTACGGCCAGGATGCTCAAAATCACAAAAATGTAACATTTATTTCTCATTCACATTTCTAAATTTATTACAACATTTATAACATTTATATTTAAAGAAAATACAAAGTTCTCACAATTAATGAAAATGATACAACTGCTATCTATTTCTAGGTTTCTGTCTACAAGTACACCCGTATCTCCCAATGCTAAGTGAAGCCGCAGCTAACCTAAAAAATGTTGGTTTCTAGTCAGGAATGGAACAAGCACACAAACCGACGACAATGCAAAATCATAATAGAATTAACAAGACATGAAAATAACATATGAGAGACAAAAACTCAAAAGTAAATGATGACATGGCAATTGGTGAAGAAGACAAGGAAAACAAATAAAATACAACTATCTATGTGATTTGAAATATCAGTTTCGACATGTGAACGGCAGGGGGTAAATCCGGCACCCTGTACATGTCGTATGTAGCTGCTATTCTCTACGAAAGACACGGGAGATGGGTAAGGGGTAGTCCACATGTCTACTAAGATATTTCTCCTCCCGACTACTAGTCATGGACTCGAACAAGTCATGAAACACGAAAATACGACAATCAAGAAATAATGTATGTAGAGATCCATGACACTAAATCCGTATAACAATGTGTCAACAAGCAAGATAACATATGCATAAACATGTAATAGAAAGACTACTATGAATCGAAAGCAATCAGAGAGTGCACTTGCCTGGGGTCCTTTGCTGGTGAAACCGATAGTACAACCATTCAGATGAGTCACTAAAGTCAACACATGCAAAAAGTCTTCAGATGCTTAAATAGATATTACTAACATTTTTAGAATAGTCAAATTAGCTAGGATTGCCTGTCCTTAAGTCCAATTCTGGACACAGGGGCAAAACGGTAATTTTGGGTCAAAATGGTGTCCGCCGTTGGACCCGCTTTGCACCAAAAAGTGTGCCAGAGTAAATGGTCTCTAAAGTCGTCAAAATACATGTTTACGGATTCTTTTTGATGATACGAACCCAACCGTAAGTCCAAAGTTGGATTCCGGCAGGCCGTGCACAAAATCACCTATTGAATCGGACCGTAGGACCCGCAAAACGGCGATCCGATCAACTGTCTCAGAATTGGACCAAACTTGGAATACAGGACCAGAAAAATGATACGGTCCTTTTGGCACAAGTTTCATCTTGATTTGACGAACGTGCACAAAGTAATTAGGAAATTTGCACAGAGACTGATACGGTGAATTTCGACAGATACGTATCAAATTCGTCGCGCACACGCAACCAATTTGAATTCCGTCAAAGCCCACACGTCCACGAAGTTGATACACACCTTTCGATACTTTCGGTTCGCGGCCATGTCGCCCGGATTGGCAGAACGCACGTCATATCGAAGGTTTTTATTGAAATTCACTATTTTAAAAAATAATTTTTCTCGATTTTCACAAAGAAATATCTTACTGTTTAAACAACTATAAATGAAAGTAAAATTGGGGTTTCAATCTCGTATAGGTTGTCATTAAACCTATTCAACCATAATTTTAGAAAAGTCGAAGGATTGGCGAGAAATTGCCTTCCAACATGGGTGTTGGGACTGCCCTGTTTGTTGTTTGCAACCAGGTTTTTTGTCGAAGTTTGCATCACCCTTGCGATTCACTGGCTTAACTATATTGTAATCTATTTGCTGGGACCTCTAGAGGGTCATATGGACTCTCTACACTATTTTACAGAATTGATTTTCGAGGACCGAGGAGGACAAAATTCTTACCCGAAATCGTGCTTGCGGTTGTCGCTGCTGCTGTTCTGTTCGCACCCGCGCGTGCGATCGGCCGACTCCGGCGACTCGTGCGGCGGCGCACGGTCGCGGGTGGTGCGCCTGAGGTCGGGGCGATCCTGGGGGGCGTGGGTTCGAGTTAGGGTTAGAGTTTTCTCAACCTCTCTCTCATTTTCTCTTCGTTCTATATATATGTATATACGGCTGTGCTGTACAGGGGGGGTCGGGTTTGCTAGACTAGGATTTAGAGGGGTGGGGTTCGCGGGTTTGTGTGAGGGATGATTTGGGCTGGGGCTTGCTACTCTTTGGGATTTGCTATTTCTTCTTTGTTTTTTTATTTGTTTTTCTTTTATTACTTATATGCAACTAATATATATATATATATATATATATATATATATATATATATATATATATATATATATATTACTACAACAAAAAACTCTTTTAATAACGCTCGATAAGACGTATTGATGACGCCTGATACCTAAGCGTTATCAAAGTTCGAAATACCTTTATTTCTATGACGGTTTGGACTAATTCTGGGCTTTTTATGACGTTTATAAAACAAAACGTCATTAATAGTTTAGAGCGGTGGCAAACTTGTAATATTTTTTAAGTTCATTTTTTGGCAAAAACCTTGCTGCACCCCGCGCTTCAACAAAAAATTTCTTTCTGGTCGATCTTCTCCTCTCCTCCTCTTCTTCTCCTTCCTTTCCCCCAACTCCAAAACTCTAACCCTAGATCCAAAACCCTAAACCTAGTTAGAAAGGGAGGAGGAGATGGGGAGGGAGCTGGCGGTATCGGTCAAGGTTCTTCTCTCCTCCTCCACTTCCCATCCACTCATCCCAGCCCTAACCCTAACCCTAACCCAATCTCCTCCTCCTCTTCCTCCCTCTCCCGATGGATGACAATCGGGTCCTCCTCATGTAAGATCCGTTCTGATCGCTACCCGCAACGCAACAACAACGGAGGAGCTCCTCCGACGTCGACTTCGTCGACGTCTTCGGTGGACCCCCGCGCCGCTCCTACGTGGCGGGCCTCCGCCGGAGCCGGGAGCGCTCGATGGACTCCTGATCCCGGCCCGGATCCGGGATCGGGGAGAAGCCGGTGTTCGGAGGGGAGACGAGCAGCCCCGCTAGGAGGCGCCACCTCAAGGACGACTTCTACAGCGACATCTTCGGCAGCGGCGGTGAGTCCCCGTAGGTGGGGTGTCGTTCCTTTTCCTTTTCCTTTTCTTCCTTCTCAGTCATTGGAAAGAAGGGTGATAAATTTTGGCAGCTTTAGTTTGTCTAATGACCCAAAGTAGGTGGGGTGTCGTTCTATGTCATGCTTAATTGAGATATGCATATTAGTATGTAGGGGCTTATATCATTGTTCCTGTCATGCTATACATGATCACTGGCCATTAGCTATGTCTAAATAGTTGATGCTAACAAGAGCTTGATTGCAAATGATGAACCTGTAATCATCGTCTTCTATCTATGCTTCAATTAATGATGTATATATTGTTCAGGATTATTATACTTCTCATCGTCTTCTATCTAATAAAGGGATATGCTTACTTCAATCCCCACCGGTGCTTTGGATGTGTCATGTTCCAATCGACCACGCTGGTATATTTTATATTAAATTTTCTGCTATTCGACAATGTAATTGGATAATTTCTGTTTTGTGACTTCATCAAAAAATCCATTTCAGGCAAGCTTGAGGGAAAACTCTCCTATATTAAGAGCGAAGGCCTTACGTGCGGTGAGCATACTTCTGTTCTTTCTAGACTGTCTTACGATGCACATGAATTCCTAGTAATACATTTACTAATGGTACATTGTTCCTCTCCCTTTGACCTATTCCCAGGTCAGTTCAATTGTTGAAGCTGATCCAGAGGTTCTTTGTGATCCTCGTGTCCAATGTGCTGTCAAGGGAAGGTTCTGTGACTCTACAATATCTGTCCGTGAAGCTGCTCTCGAACTTGTTGGCAGGCATATTGCCTCTCATCCTGATGTTGGATTGAAGGTGACAAAATATGTTCTGTTGCACCCATGCTGAACTACTGCATATTATTAACACCATTTTGTCATATTCTGTTTGGAAGTACTTTCTAAAGGTCGCAGAACGAATAAAAGACACAGGTGTAAGTGTTCGTAAACGCTCAATCAAAATCATCCGTGATCTATGCACCTCAAATTCAAACTTTTCAGAAGCAACTAATGCCTTCATTGAGATTATTTCTCGTGTTACTGATGAAGAATCAAGCGTACAAGTGAGTTGTATTTTGTCTTAATTTAATCCCACATAATTTTCAATGACCAAACCTGTTAAGTATTTTAGAGAGGAATAATCAAAAGTTATTGTTGTTTACCAAGAGTTTGATGAGTGCTTCACTGGAGTTTATGAAGGAGAAGTTCATGGATATATCTTGGCGTAGGTTAACCTCTATGTTTCAACGAAATTTGATACTGGGTCAGGGTAAACAAATATTTGGTAAAAGTTAGGCACTTTGGTTCATACAGTATAGGATTTTCACACATATTAGGAGGTACACTTGGTGTCGTGGTACGATATAAGTATTCATTATTTTTGTTAGCAAAGATGATTCTGCATTGTTTTCATGTTATACTTTGCTCATCTGTTCCAAATGATACTGGAGTTCTGTATGGCATGTTGACAGAGTACTTCCTATAGTCCACCTGGCGTCCTGGCATGCTCTCAATTTTTTGGACTGTTGATATTGTCTCGTCACAGTAATAACATTTGATTAGTTGTACATATCAGGCCTACTGATATGTCCTCTTGCAAGAGTCAATGGACACTTGTGAAATGGGTTATCAACTATGTCAAGAGGGAGCTGCTGCAATTGTGAATACTTGTAACAGATAAATAAAGAGCTTCCCTGGTGTGTTGATGAATGGTCTGCTTTTTTCCTTTTTCCTTTTCTGATTTGTGATTAGATGTTTAATTAAACATTATAAGAAGAGAAAAGAGGAAACCTTCTGAAAACATGATAGAATTCAAATTGGGAGATCAAGGAAAGTACGAGTATGAATGCCGGTGCGAACAAGTAGAGATTAGTCAAATGCAAAGGACAGTTTCACTTTTTAACACTGTAATGTAAAAAAAAAGTATGCTTGCAACATCTAGGCAAGAGTATTGCTGAACAATTTCATGTAATGATCATAAAAGTTTGGTTCAGAGTACCATAGGATGAGGTATGACTTATGTTCCCCTCTAGGAAGCTGATTCCATCCAGTATGTAGAATTTATTCGTGATGAAGAAGGCTACAAAGTATTTCCTGAAAATGGAGACAGCATAAGAAATGTTGATGAATGTAACTGACTACTCGAAACGATATTCATTTTCGACAGGAGCTGGGTGAATATTGTATGTGCTTTACTTAGGAGAGGCCTATAAAAGAAGTTATATATAATAGTATGGGAGAAAAGGCAAAGGGGCCTCACTGTAAACTATTATAAGGTGAATCTCCTTATTATCCTAATTGCTATTTTGAATATTTTTTCCTTTCTCTTTATGTTTACTTTCCAAATCAAATTTCCAATGATTTCATGTAGATGGCTATGCAAAGGTCCGTCAATTCCCTCAACAGACAGCAAAAAGAAAGATTAGATCTAGTATTCACATTTTGTTACAAGCGATGTAGCAAGGACACTTCAGTATGCACATATCCAATCATATTGGTACTTCTGTATCAGATTTACATCATAACCTATCCCAGATTAGAAACAACTTACTATATACAATCTAGTTGAGATGAGTTGAGCTTGGCATGCTCAAGATCAGTTATTTTATGCTTGGAATTTATTGAGCTGAGCTCGAGCTTGGAAGACAGTGTTCAAGCTTGAAAGAAGCTGGACTAGAGAGCAGTTTGTGAGCTACTTGAGCTCGAGTGAACTGTACATACAATGTAGAGAAAAAAACGACGAACCATTAGTCTAATCCCCAGAACTAGAATAGTGGTGCTTTTGATGATGAATTAAAAGGAAAACCATAAATAAAAATCATTTGGTTGAATCCAAGGGAAGACACGATTTACTATCCTAGCCTTACATTTCTTGATTTTTACCCAAACTCCACTTTATGCAAATAAACTTACTTGCGGCACCGAACTATTCCTGGTGCCAAATATTACTTTAACATTTGTCTGATATCCACTATAGCATATGATTTATGTTAATATTACAAAGAACATGGCCCTTAATAGATCTGAATTGAAGAAAAGGGTTAAAATAGCCGACTCAAAAATTTGAGATAAAGACGTTCTTGTCAACTTAACCTAATATACATTATCCTTCTGGATGTGCCAACTTTTATGTAGTGCAGTTGAGTGTTGACTTTTGTTTGTAGAAGAATAAAGCTTGCATGGAAGTTTGCAATGAGTCGGTATGATATGAGAAACTGTAGTGAATACAATACAAAAGAAGCTTTCCCTTAAAAATATAAGGCTGTGAAAAGGGAACTAAGTTTGTAAACAAAACCATTTGTCTAACCCTTGCATTTGCATTTGCATTTGGATTAAATTACTAGACCTACCAGTTTGAGGTTTAAACCCTTCGCATTCAGGTTAGTTTGAACAAATAAAACGCGTTTGTTATGGCATACAAGTGTGACAATGGGATGCATGCCCATGCAAAAACATCTTGATTAAGCGTTATGCATAGCTGTTAGCCTGTTAGCTTTCTCTTTTTCTGGTATTATTATGTAAATTTTATTAGTTTTTCTGCGATTCACTTTCTAGCGGATGAACTTTAGAATTTATGTCATGTTTTACATATGAACTTGTATTTCTTGATAGGACCTGGTATGCAAAACATTCTATGAATTTTGGTTTGAAGAACCTTCTCGAAGCGAGACACAGTTTGTAGATGATGGAAGTTCTGTACCTATGAAAATTGCAACAAAGACTGAACAAATTGTCGATGTGTTAAGGAAGATGCCTAACCATCATCTTCTTGTTACTGTTATAAAGAGGAACTTACTACTTGATTTTCTTCCACAATCAGCCAAAGCTACGGGGATCAATGCAATTTTGTTGTTACTCTTCAACCATATCTTAAGAACAAGGTGATTATAGCAATTTTGTTTTCTAGGGTAGTGATAAGTGGTTTATTATGGATTTGTTGACAATATAGGTAGACCTAGGTTTTCTGGTTCGTCATAATGCATTTTCTAGTGCTTGATTTATTAGTAATACTTTTTTCTTCTTCTTTGCTTTCAGGTTACTACACAGCTCATAAGCAATGCCTGCACTGACGCACTTTCTACAGAGAAGGTGATAGATTTTGACAAACCCATACCCATCTTCGGTTTTGGGATTTTCTTGGTCGACTTTAGAAGGATTATCATACTGGCAAAATCTGGCATCACGAGTGCATAACCAGTTAATTGAGTATTATGCGTATATATATTTCTTAACCATTTCCATGTACTGTAGCCTTTAGTCTAAAATGGAAATTCAACGTAAAACTTATTTTTGTCACATGTGTTTCCGCTTTGACTCTGATAACACCGGCAGCCAACTTCTGTACCAGAAATCTTTAAACTGATTTATGTTAGTGGCATTGCAGTATTATTATTTAGTTCGCTTGATGAGTCGCATGGCCTCCCATGTAGCTTTGGAATGTGCTCTACAGTGACATCCCAATATGGTATGATTTTGGTGGTTCATATGTTACTTACTAGTAGACAGCCATAAAAAATATTTTATATTGATATAATCATTCTCCAATCAAAGAATGTTAGATTCGTTTTTTGATACCTTATGTTAGATAAATGGTGCCTTCTTTAGATTGACTCCTAATTTTAACTCTTGCAGGAGATACATAGTCTCCATAGACAAGGCGTTTCAGTTGACAATATTAC